>JAFJTR010000034.1:0-315308 GCA_022559985.1 Parastagonospora avenae f. sp. tritici 18332-5
ATATTAACAGCTTTTTAAAGGCAGCCTATTTCCTCGTACACTAACACTATATTATAAGCTATCTGCTAAGCACCTTTGCTTAACTAGTTAACCTGCTTATCTAATAAGCTTGCTAGAGACCTGCAACAGTTTTATATGCGATTTCGAATCAGCGTAGATTGCGCCTCTATCTTGCTAGCGTTGCGCGGTGTTTGCACCTCCCAGGCGACAGTGCCTGGTGTAGGCGGCGTTAGCGTATGCAGCTGTTCATTAAGCTTTAATAATACAACGTCTGGGTTGTATAGGACTAGCCTAGCACCTTGAAACTCTGCGCAGATATTCTCTTATATAAACGTCTTCTTAAAAGCTGCTTTAAAGGCTAGTAGGAAGGTTTCTTTGTCAATATAGTAGACGCAGCTGCATGCTAAGAGCGAGATCCTGTCGCCGTAATGGCGCTTCAACAGCGAGTATAGAACAATATTAAGAGGCTGTAGGAGGCGCGATGAGTGTAGCAGCATACAGAGAGTAACAATCTTGTTCTCCTTGCAGTACTATACTCTATAGTACTCTACAGTACTGCTCTACAAAAGGCTCTAATCGTTAGCAACTGCGGAACTGCTAATGCGCCTCCTAACTATCTCTGCGTAGGCTTAGCGTTCGCACTTAAGCCTTCCTCTGCTTATATTCCTTTCTGCCTCTGCACCTTGCTCTGTTCTGTACATATCGTCTTGTATTACACCTAAGATCTGTACGCAGTATACTAATCAAGCTTCCCTGCAAGCTCTGACGTTCCTTCTCGTTGCGTCTCGTGACATAAATAATTCTAAGCGAATAACAGTTGCACAGAAAGGCGGTATAGAAGAGGAAAGAGCGAGCCTCTTAGAGCTGTTCCACTTAGCTAAGTAGCGCTTAGAAGAACTGGTTAAGGACCTACAAGTATCAGAAGACTTCTATTGCGAGTATATGAGCGTTGTTAGGCTAGCTTCTTGAAGCGATAGAAGATTTAGGCTTTTAAGGAATGCAGCCTATTGCCCTACAGCAACCACGGGAATGGGAACACCTTCTAGTATAGTCGGCGCCTACGTTCTGGTTGGCGAGATCTTTGATAACTTCAATCGCTCTAGTACCTTAGAGGAAGCGATTCCCGGAGCTCTGCACACTTATGAGCAGCGGTTCCGCCCCTTCATGACGACTGTCCAGGATAGTATCGAGAAGGACAAGACTTACTAGCACAAGATGCCATCCGGCTTGTTTACAGTTGGGGCCCTGAATCTTTCTTGTCCATCGCATCTTTCTTCAGGTTAGACTTACTCGCTGCTCGTGTTATGAGGGAAGATACAGGGGATTGAATACTCCTGAATTATGATGGAATCGATCTTCGGCAGAACAAGGAGTGATCACTAGATCGCACTTCGATATATGCCAAATTGTGCTCGGCTCGCTACATGGGAGTGTTGAATGTAGCTTAAGCAAAGGTTCAGGCTAATTTTTTTGTCTCTTTTTCTATTGTAATAAGTCATTGCATGCAGTTGCTGCATAGATCTCAATTAACTGCATTCACCTATATGACCCACGAATATGCCCTTCCTTCAGTAGATAGCTTCATGTTATACTTGTGTACTCTAGTTACTTCCACTAAGGCATATCATAGTTTAAACCCACCTATTACCTGTCTCTGAAACATTCTACTCCTATCGTATCTCAATGAAACCTCTCGTAGTACTTCTAAGCTCTCTTGACCGTATCCGCCCAAAACATTCTGCCAGCTTCCTGCATAGTTCATGTACAAATGTGCATCATACACGCCCTCTTCAACAGAGATCTGGTCAATTTGCGCAGCAAGTTTCTTTGTCGCTACATCGAGACCGAGAGTCGCTGCAGGGTCTTCATATTGTACTGCGAGCCCGATATTCAGAAGCCTTTTCTCCGCCTCCGAACCCGCTGCAAATCCTAGGATGTTTGGGCTAGAAAGTGGAGCTGTCGCTGGGACGGATTGGATTGAAATCGCTACCGTGAGGTTCGCGGAAAGAAAGCTATCGGCCAGCGCAATTGAAGTTTCTCGGAAGAGAGTTTGTATACGGCTGAGAGCGACGCGAGATACCACAATGGTGTTTGTAGCCCAATGCATACTAGAAAACCCTTTAGTTAACGGCTACGTACCTAGCAACATTTACAGTGATGGCAATATTAAGACAGATAAACTTACTAGTATTGTTTGACGACCGGTGATATCTTTTCTCCAGCGAAAGACCCGGGAGAATCTATGCGTATCGAGTTGAAAATTTGAGGCTGTATCTTGGCAAATATTTCCAGTGCACTACCGTTAACGATGCTAGGCCTGGCATGGTACATGGCGATGTTGGCGGTAAAAGCTCGGAGCGTCGCGTCGTACACAAATCCAAATGTAAACATGGCGTACGGGTCGAAACGTGCTGGGTCCTTGAAGTCGGCAACTGCATCGAGTAGCTCTTCGTCCGTCGAGTTTGAGTACACGATAACGCCACCCCATAGCGGATGTTGCGGGAACGTTCTCAGCTGAAAGTTTGTGACAACGCCGAAGTTATTCTGCCCGCCCTTCAGCGCGGCGAAGAGATCAGGGTGATCTTTCGAGTTCGCATTCACGATCAATCCACTGGAAAGGACAACTTCGAAGTTGATCACGTAGTCGCAAGCCCAGCCTCGCTCTGGTGAGAAGAACCCGATGCCCCCTATACGTCGGACTATCAGTGCATGATTGCAAAGCAAATACCAAAAAAAATCGTACCTCCGAGTAGAAAGCCACCCACTCCAACCTTGCCGTTCCTACCACCTTGGAAGGACAACTGGTAGGGATCAAGAGCATCGTACACTTTCTGCCACCTAGCTCCAGGGCCAACTGACACGATGCCGGCGGATGGATTCAGCTGGACGCTGTCCATCATGCTAAGATCAACAGCTAAGCCATGCTCGATGTCCGCGAATCCTGCCATGGTTAATACATGCAAGCACGTGCAGCGTATGAAGCGTCTACCTTTGTTAGTGTTATGGCCTCCACTTCGAATTGCGAAAGCGACGTCATGAAAAGCGCTAAGCGTTTTGACGATAGTGACGACATCAATCGATACTCGAGGTCGGGCAAGACAGATAGGCCGGAGACGCGTTCCCAGGAATGCATAGGAGGCAATGGAACTCTCATATGTAGGTGTGCCTGGAAGGAAGATGCGTCCTGGCAGGATGTATTGCAAGAATTGACATGCTTGTGTAGCATTACCGGGATGTGCAGTTCCGGTAGTCAAGAACAGTGGAAACACCAAGAGGAATAACTGTCGGCACGACAACATGATTTCTACCTTAGAGGAAATTTGCACTTGATAGAAGAGTTGAGAGACTTACCAAAGAGTTGTGAACAAGTTCCCGAGAGTATTTCTATAGCGACACAACATACCGCATTTCGCTAGGCTTCTATAGAGAAGAATGAGGGCTTTCAGAGCCTGTAGCCCATTCCTGTCGGTTAAAGTTTAGCCGTTCGCTCTGCTAGATGCTCAAAGACTGGGAAGGAATGAGACCCGACAGTAAGGTATGCAAGAAAGCGTAACGCACAGGTTATCAGGACGTGAGTTTGCGCCTACCACACCTCGCCATCGGCAGCGATATCCTTTTCATATCGGACTCCAATGCGTGTGGATTTTCGCAGCTAGTTTAAACCATGAGCTATGTAGAGCAAAGTGCGCGTCGGTGCTGACTTGAGCATGCACGTGTGAAAGTCCGGGCTGTATTTGCACCGTCAAGAGAGGTTTATTGTAAGACCAATGCGCAATGCCATCTTTCTCAAGATCCTGCCGATAGGCAGGAAGCTCAATGAAAAAAGGGGTCCACTGAAGCAAGCTTTGTCTGACACCAAAGCTCGGATCGCGTCCCTGAACAAGATGTACGAGTGAGTGAATCTGTCAGTCTAGTGAACTCTGCGGAAGGCAAGATCATGCTGCATGGCTCCGAGAATGCGTCGGTGAGCGACGCGGGCCTGAGTAGCAGTATGGGTCTTCCTCCGAGTAGCCACCAAGAAAGTGGAGGACATCATCACACTTGCCGTCCTGTATTATCAGCCAGAGTGTCTGCCGTAACAGACGTCTGATCAGACAAGTCACAACAGTGCGCGGTCGAGTGTGAGGCCAGAGAGTGTCAGCTCCGATCAACACATGATCTCTGGCGATTGCGTTGATGCGCTCCTGAGAGAAAACTCTCATCAGTCACACCAAAGCGCAACCTCGCGCAGTCCCCAGCCGACGTCGAAAGCCCGCAATCCGTAGAAAGAGTAACTTTACGAAGAAGGAGATGTATGAGCCCGAACGGGTCACATATCATTTCGAAGCTGTTCGACTGTTGAGAAGGCAGTACTGTTGCTGGAGAAAAAGAAGGAGGAGAGGAGGGGTGGGCAGGGTTGATATATGGACCGGGAAGAGCTAGAGACTTGGCACGCCAATTTCACGTGATGTATCGGAGGTCGGGATTATGACGATCACATGCAGTCTTTCACTCTCATTATCTGAGCACAGGTGGCGATACCTGTACCTACTGCTACACGCTTCATACTATCTCCCATGTCGACCTCCACGCGCACAGTAGCTGGCTGGATTGAACTCTTCTGCAGTCATCACACCTGATGCTTTTAGGATCATCATCTAGCATGTTCAATACGCTCACAAACAAAGCCTGCGAGCATGGTAGCTTGCGTCTCGATTCATAAAATTGTTGTATGGTAATAGTCGCGCGTGATATGCTCCACGTTGAGAGCCGAAGTGACCAAGACCTTTGCGGGGACATGTATACACCCACATCCTCTCATTAGAGGTGTCAGGTCTGAATAAAGGTGTTCAATCCTCTCCAGGATACAGTAAAGTTTTCAATTTTGCAATATGGGCGCATGCTTTCATGCCTGACAGTTTACCTGTTCGCACCCCGTTCATTACTACGCTTTCACCATATACCAATTGCCTGTTACGCCCAGCGATTGCAGCAGACCTGCATATGCCTTCTTCTTTCACTCAAAAATATCGGCGTTTGCTGTAGCATGCTAGTCCAAATTGCTGTTTGTGCCGGGCGAACCTTTCTCTCCCTACCACAACTCTTGTTCAACCACCAACACGTGAGACGAACTGTATCCTCTCCAGTCTCCGACACCTTTCTGAACAATTGAGGATATTCAAAATTCAGCATGGGAAAAGTAAAGCGTTCTATATGTTCGTTGCGTTCCCGATTCTTTCCTAGCCAGAGCGAGATCGCTCCTGTCCCGACCAGCTCGAGCATCTCCTCATCCACACATGCAACCGGCATGGATGAACACGACTGCTGTTTCCCGTGGCGTGTGTTGGCCTCGCCTGGTCAGAACAGATTTAGGCGTACGCCACGAAGCACTCCAAAACGTTGGACTGCAGAAGCTGCTATGGAAAATCCCTCAATCGCACTTCCCCACCGTTGGGCAAATCCAGAGTTGTCAGCCAGCCAACCCATGGTCGAATCTGCTAGAAAGTTGTCAATAGAAGAGCTTAGCATGGTTGCAGTCCATCCCAGGTCTCGGTTGGGAGCACGCCGCGAAGGTCAAGGACCTCGAGAATGCCGTTCCCTCGATGGGGATTATGAGCAACAGATACAGCCTGTAGTTGCAGCGCAGCGAATAGGGGGGTGGCAGACAAAGCTTTTGCCCGTCACATCTAGAGCATCCTCGGGGTCATTTCCCCTGCGGTCATCATGGCTTGATGAGAGCGAAGATGGCGCGGAAGAGTCGCAAAACTCGCGCTCACAGACTGTGAGCCTCTCCAGCATAAGCAGTACGTCCAAATGGTCGTTCGCTTGTAGATGCGCACGGCGGGTTGAACGAGATGAAGAGGGTGTTGACAATCTCCAGGAAGATGCGTCGTGCTCTGCTGGTTCTCGGTTCATGAGCGACGAAGAGTTTCACGCACTTCCTGACTGGTCCGACGTTGAGGGAGATTCGGAATACAACGTGCATTTCGAGCAAGACTCGGATGTCTGGTCCGGGACGACTGGGGCATCTGCTGACTTGGACGGGATTATGGCCATGCCCGCAGCGAACGTGTCGACTGGGGCATTTGAAAGTACTGAAGAAGCAGAAGCAGAAGCGGAAGCCGAAGCAGAGGGCGATGAAGTCTTGATTTAGCTTCAGTGGATGCAGCGTTGGGGGTGAGGTCAGGGAGATGGTGAGGCTAGGTCACGTCAGGCTGCATCGGGGAAGAGCAAGCGCCACGGCAGCCGGTGGACCGCTTCCATGCAAGTGGCTAGCGCAGCGCTCAGGAGCTGAATGTTAGTCGACACTTGGTGCGCTCAGGGTTCGCGGCGAGGTGGACACTGGACATACAGTAACTGAGATATTCTGCAGACAGCCTTGGAAGAGAGACGCCCGCCCCCCGTCCAATGTGCTGCGACACAGCTACCCGTTTCCACGTGCCCTCGTCGACATCGTAACCTTGTAACCTCGCCGTCGCCGTCGCCGTCGCCGTCCTGTCCCACCACAGCCCACGATGCTCAAGCTACTGGGAGGCCGCCTCGCCCGCCGGCCATGGCGATTCCTCTTCCCCGCGTTGCTGCTCTTCTTCTTCCTCTACATATTGACGCACCTCCGCAGCGCGCGTCCAGGCGACCCGCCGCCGGTGCACAAGGCCAAGACCAAGTCCTTCTTCCCGCCGCTCGAGACCAAGAGCGCAAACAGCATCGAGCTCGACTACTGCCAAAACTTCCCCCAGCACCTGCTGGACGAGATCCAGGTCGTGCTCAAGGTCTCGTCGGGCGAGGGCTCCGCCACCAAGGCGCACCTCAGCACCGTGTCGAGCTGCATCACCAACCTCATCATTGTCGGCGACCGCGAGGAGCGATTGGGCGACCGCCACGTCATCGACATCCTCGCCGAGCTGCCCAAGACGTACGAAGTCAACAACCTCGACTTCCAGGCCTATGTCGAGCAGAAGAAGGCGCACACCGAGGGCGAGACGGTCAAGGAGTCGCAGCGCAGCTTCAAGCTCGACCGCTTCAAGTACCTGCCCATGGTCGACAAGGCCTACACGGCAAATCCCAAGGCCAAGTGGTTCGTCTTCCTCGAGTCGGACGTCTACTTCTTCTGGGACACGCTGTTCCGCCTGCTCAGCCAGCTCGACTCCACCTCGTCGCACTACCTGGGCGAGCCGCACAAGGGCAGCGACGGCCGCTACTTTGCTTATGGCGGCGCCGGCTTCGTGCTCTCCCAGGGCCTGATGAAGAAGCTCATCCCGCCCAAGACGGCCACCGCCCTCGACATCCCCCGCGAGAGTCGCCTGAGCTACCGCTACGAGGACTGGGTCAAGGAGGAGGCCCGCGGCGACGCCGTGCTGTCGTACGCCATCCAGAATGCTACTGGCGTCAAGACGGCCGCTCTGCACCCCACTTTCTCGAGCTACCAGCTCAAAGACATCGAGACCACCCGCGAGCGCTGGTGCTACCCCCTGCTCTCGCTGCACCAGCTCAAGCCCGAGCAGATGGAGAATCTGTGGAAGTGGGAGCGGACGCGCCCGTTCAACACAGTGAGTTTTGTTGCCGCAATTATAAACTACCCAGACACTGACAGACAATAGAAACCCTTCACATACTCCTCCCTCCTCTCGTACACGCATTCCTTCCTCTCCCAAGGCCCCTCTCGCGAATGGTGGGACAACCTGTCCACCGCGCCCGTACCGAACGACCGTCCCGCCCACCGCAACGCTGGCTCCTGCGGCTCCGAATGCGCCAACGACCCCAACTGTCTGCAATGGTCTTTCTCCCAGACCGTCTGCCGGCATGCCGACTTCATCAAGCTCGGCAACTCCGTAGATCGGGAAAATGGCGGTCAGGGCGAGTTTGTCTCAGGCTGGGATACAGGCACCCTGCGGAAACTGGGGTTCGGCGCCGAGGGAGAAAAGGGCGAGCGTCTATTTTACGAGGGCTGTGTCGAAGCTACATGGCTGACCCCCACGGTCCATTGAGCATTCGTCGTCTTCCGCATATTCGCGATGTACAGGGCGGCGTTGTGGTCGTCATTAAGGCACATTCATGCATGGCGTTCTGGATACTCTCATATCACACTTGGATAGGGTAGGGACGAAAGAGATGGCCTCTTCACTTGAACGGTCGTCGGTGACAAATGGAATTACGAATGGAGGACTGCAAGGACTCGACCGGGGTATAGAGCGAGATATGTTGTCATCACCATATTCATAGATGCAAATTTCGTGTAAAATTTAATCAAATACAACGCTACTTCAAAAATCGACTTCTTGGTCGATGCTGGATGTGAGGAGCTCTTCACTTCCCTGTTGAACTCTGGGTATCTTCTTTGCGCAGTGTCCTTAACTCCTGGTCAAAGGAAGAACCGTTAAGTGCTAGAAGAGACGGCAAACTCCGAAATTCAAAAACAAACGCATGCAGACAATAAAAAATCCAATGCAACTCCAAATGCAACAACGAACGTATGCTGAATGAAGCATTCAGCACAGCCCCGAAATGCAAAAACAGACGCAAAGTTGACAATGAAATTTCCGACCCCACAGGCTCTTCACTCAGCCTCAGACTTCAGCAAAAGGGTCAAACGGCGCTACCGCCTGCTCCTTGCCAAACATGTTCTTCAGGCTCTTCCTGAACCGCTGCCACCGACCCAACTCCTTCTTCTTCATCTCGGCAAATGTCTCCAGCGACACTTCAATCTCGCCAAGTCGCTGCTCCTCCTCTTCCTTGAACTGCCTCCTCTGCTGCTCCAACTCTTTGACCATCTGCATGCGAGAGCCAACCTTCTGGGCCGTAGTATCGTAGTCGTGGTGAAGCGCCAGTATCTCGGGAATCATGCTGAGCTTGAGCCCGCTGTCGACGACACGATGGTAGAGGTACGTCGACAGTTCTTCTGCGTCCCAGTAACCCTGTCCTGGAAGGCGGATGAACGAGCTGCGAACCGCGCGGATGATACCAAAGTCGGTCAGCGTGCCGATGTCGAATGAGTCGAGAAGGCTGCAGATGATCTGGCCGCGCTCGAGAAGACGGCGCTCGCGGTATGTCCAGGGACGTGTGTAGTCGGACAAGCCGGGTGTGATGAGCAGACCCTGCTGCTGAGCCAAGCTGGCCTGGAAGAACGACTTGACCTTGGAGCGCGCGTTGGGGAAGAAGTAGCCTTTCCATAACTTCTGGTCGTACACGGCGGCTTCGACGAGGATGCGAAGGTAGTGGTACAAGTCCGTCTTCTTGGACGTCAGAGGGTGGGCAGAATATGTAGCCGCGCTGCGCTTCACTTCCTTGGGGATGTCGAAGATGGCGAGCGTAGAGATGTTGTGACCTTTCTGTTGCTGGCTCTTACCCTGCTTGCCGTTCCAGCGTGCGCCAGCTTCGTATTCCTGGATCGAGGGCTGCAGGTTTGCGATACACTTGGCTTCAGCAACAGTGATGATCCCCTCCAGACCAAGGCCTGTGACAAAGATCTCAAAGTGCTCTGGCTTCAAGATGTGATCGGCATCGCCGGGAAAGAGCTGGTCGCCAATGTGCTCAAAGTCCTCCTGGCCCAGTTGCTTTCGGTCTGCAAGCAACTGAAGCTTGCGAACAACGTTAAAGCGGGAGACCCAAGTTCGCTCTGCTACTCCCAACTTGCTTGCACGAATGTGTATGCCGTCAAAGTTCAGGATGAGATCAGGAATGCCATTGATGGTTCCCTGGTGACGCGCCTGCAACATGTAGTGAGCGTTGAGCTCTTCGAGAGCCGTGATGGCATTTTCACAGCCACCTGCTCCTTGATAGGAAAGGTTTTGAATGATACGATGGCGCTGCAAGGCGTCACACGCGTCTTGAGCGGTCTTAGGCTGCTTGCGTTGCGGATAGGAAGGAGGGGCAACGTGAGCAGGCAACTTGGCGACACGATGACTTCCTTGAGCGTTGTGCGTAGGCCCATCCTTAGGGCTTGATTTCGGACTTCGAAGCTTGGTAAGGACTTTCGTGAAGCTCTTCTTGTATGCAACTTCCTTCTCACCCGTCGTTTTGATAACAGCGTGGTGTCGTGCGAGCATTTTTTCCGCGTTGCGCATACCATCGAGAGCAGACTCGTACTCGACCTGAGGGTTCGTCTCATGAGGCCCATGTGTGTCGTCCTTAGGCGTGCTGGAACCAGCTGTGGTGGGTGGGGTAGCAGCAGATGTTATGGGCGAAGACCCAGACTCAGCTGTAGTGGGTGGATAGCTCGGAGATGTCGAGTCGGCTGAGTTGATGTTTCTCTGCTTCACGTATGTGAGTGACGGTCCAAAGGGTGTTGTTGTGGGTGAGGTTGTGGGCGATGCGGAAGTGGGAGACTTGTTGCTGTAGTCCTGTTCTGCGTCCGCAGGTGAGCAGCCAGACTCAGCTATTGGGGGTGACGAGAGGACTTCAGCGTCAGAGCCAGGTTGTTTTCGACCGGCAGGCGACTGGAAGCGGTAGATTTCCGTCAGCCGCGGCGCAGGAGAGGTTGTCGTAGCGGTCGGCTGAGCGGTCGTCGCAGCGATGGGTTGAGCATTGCGCTCGCCATTGTGACCATAGAGAACCTTGAGGATTCCAGAAAAGAGGCGACCTGACTTGCTGCACTTGTGCGCTACGTGAGCCTCGCTGTGCTCGACCTGAGAGACCTTCTGTAGGTCCGGGTTCATCGCGGAGGCAGATGCCTTTCCAAAGAACAGTGCTCTGAAACCCATGATGTCGAGTCGGCTTTCTCGAGTCGTGAGTGAACGCATTTAGGACACAAGGTGCCGTTGGGAGCTGTGGTTAGTGGGATCCTCGAATTTATAGTCGAGGGTAGGTGGTTGTTTGGCGAGAGATCAGAACGGTCAACGGGCAAAATAATGGGAGAAAGTTGCCAAGCATTTGAGACCAACCATAAACACAAGCGAGGTGGCTGGTGGCCAATGGAGGGAGTAGAAGTGAAAGCGGGAAGGAAAGCTGGCGCAGGGTTTTTGTCCACGTGGTGCAGTGTGTTATAGAGTAGTGAAAGAGCGGGTTTATGAAGAGATATACCAGACACAAACGCAGGACAGATCAGAACCACAGCATCCCGCTGTTGTTTGTAATAGTTTTATTAGTATCGTCCCGAGATCTCTTTCCAGCCCATTTGCACTTCGATGCCTTGGGTGGCGTTGTAACACCCGGTCTTGTTGGCGCTATTGCGTCGAGTCTTGCGTCAGCGTCATGTTGGCATGTTTAGTATTGAAGTGACAGCATCTTATACAGCTCATGTTTGAGTAGTTCAGCAAGAGGGCATGAATAGCAGAACAAGATCCGACGAGATCGAGAAGAAGGTGTGACGATAACACAATGCACGTGATCACCATAGAAGACTGTGTTTGGATTTAAAAGAAAGTAGGAGGAATATGGAGGCTGGGGAAGGGCATTGCCCGAGTCCGAGAGTCGTGCAAAGAACGCCTTAACTCCGTCGCTCTTCGTGACGTGATTCTAAAGGAAAAGGAAAAAGGACACGAGACTGAACTTGCCATGGCTAGAACTTTACTAGCAGGTTCCGTCCGAGGACGATCAGGCAAATCTTTTGAGCACCATGAAAAGCAAAGCGGCGACAATGCCGTAGATGAAGGTGTCAATCAGAGCAAGCGAGCGATCCGCGTTAGGCTGTACTGTTCGTAAGGGTCGCAGTGGTTGCAACGGTTGCGCTGGGTGCTGTACTGCTGTTGCTTGGGTTGTTTGTATCGGCCTCGATGAGCTCGCCGAGGACGTAGCTATGTCAGTAGAAGGCGCTGCTGTTGCGTTCGTCGTTGGAGCTGTAGACGACGCGGGTTGAGATGGTGTGTCCACAGCGTTTGCCTTCCCGCTTGGTTCGCCCTTGCTTCCTAGCTCATCACGGTATGCAAGCCTCAGCTCGTCCGGAATGACTTCCTCTTTTCGCTTGCCTTCTTTCTCTTCTATTTCTTGGACAAGCTCCTCTCTCTCCTTCATAATGTCCGCGTTGCTCTTTGCACAAGCGGGGCATTTCCAGGCACCGCTCTCCTTGGCCATTTTCTCTCTCGCATCTTTGCTGCAATCTATGCCGCCGAGCTGACCCTTTGCATCCGTGTCCATGAAGCTTCTTATAGCCACGAGGGCAGTCCGGACGCCCCATGCCGGCTGCCAAGTCTCCTCATGATGGCCCGATATGCTCAAACAGATCTCGCGATTCACCTCAAAGCGGCCGGTGGGAGTGAGGAAGCGGAAGGCCGGCGGTCGGAGGGGGTACTGGGGCGGGAGGATAATGCGGCCGTGGTAGATGCCGCCAGCGTAGGGTGAAGGTGCCGGTGGACCGCGAATAGTGAAGTGCCTAGGTGGGACATAAGCTGGAGCTCGCACGTGCTACATACACGTGCGACTGACCACTCGAAGAGGTTGGTTTCTTGGGGTTCGGCGTGATAGTCTGCTGAGGGCGATACAGAGAGCTCAGATGCTTCCTTCACTATAATCGGTCAGTTGGCCTCACATAGCTCGAAGAGGACAGCTTTACATATGCGCTTGATGGTCGGGTTCTTGGTGTTGAACTGGCCGCGTGTGGTCATGGTTGCGGTAGTGCAAGCACAAGTAGTCGTGCGGAATTGTAATGAAGGCCGTCTAAGGAGAAGTCACAGTCAAATGTCGCGTTGGAAGGTGTTTGCTTGTGAAGACCGTTATTGACGTAGGGTGAGCTACGCGTTCGGCAATTGGAGCTTATCGTCAAGCGCGCGCCTTATCGTAGCGCGGCTAATCTTGGGACATCTGGATTGCGTCACGTGCTACTCGGCAGGACCTCGGGAGGTGAAGTGCGAGAAGACTGCGGACGAAACACCACGCGCGACCCGATGCTGTCAGCCGCCTGTTAGATGTTGGAGTGCAGACCACATGGCTAGAAATTCCTAGTCGGATAAGCGTATATGTATCTTTGTACATGATACCTGCATCGCAGCGACAAATCACGAGGCCAAGCTCAGCGCCCGCATCGTGGATTGTGTAAGGCTGACGCAAACGGCCCACGACGGGCGCATCTCGGGGCGCAATGGAGTCGGTCAGCCGCGGGAGGTACCCGCATGATTGTCACGTCACACTACACATTGTCCACATAAACGTGAACATTCTGCTTTCCATTGAGTCGTTGCTCGAGACACCTGCTTTCATCATGTTTCCTGTCACTGCGAACCATCTGCGGAACCCCTGCGCATGGCGTCATACTAGACGCCACAGACCGGCATCTAGATCGCATCGGTAGCCTGCTGCCATGTCCCCACTGAGTGAAGCCTCGCCTGCCCGTCCATGTGAACGGAGCGGCCACCGACGACTATCTGGCTGCTGAGCGCGTGAAGCAAGCGCGTGCATCTAGCTTTCGGAATATATCGTCTTTGTCCTGCTGTGTTGCTACATGTTTTCGCTCTTTTGAACTTACAAGCACCACGACATTGATACCGCCACGCCGCCACACCTGTGCCACCAGCCAATGTCAGAACGAGACGAGGGCACAGCGCCCGAGGAGAAGGTCATGGACGAGCCTCCCGTTCCTCTGTCTACTGAGATCAACATAGCGACACGGTACGTACTTCGAAGTACTTACACATGGCATGGCCTTGGCGCATACTGATACTTGGTGCCAGCAACCTTCACACTACCCTGAACCGCCTCATAACCAGCCGCCTTCCTCTCGCGCTACCACCACACGCTTCCGACTCGACGCTCTACACGACTGGGCTCCTCCACTTTGCGCACATCTTCTTGACCTTCGAATCGCTCTGGGCCGACCTCTTGCGCGACCACAGTTCCCAGACACCCGCGAAAGACCCCACCCCCGCCTCTCCGCCAACATCCCCAGTGCTATCCTATCTCCTCGTAAATCCCTATGACTCGCCTTCACTCTTCACATCTACCCTTGGCGCACCGACCCCGCCATCACCACAAATCCTTGCCTTGTTACAGACAGTCAGGCCGCGGGGGCTGATACGGTCGGCACGCTTGAAGAGGGACTTGGAATACTTGATGGACCTCCACCCAACAGATTTTGAGGTTGTTCTGGCAAAGTACCCTGGAGACAAAGTCGCCGAGTTCTGCACACATATCCGGAAGGCGGTGCATGAGAAGCCATGGACCTTGATTAGCTATGCCTGGTGCTTTTACATGGCTGTCTTTTCTGGTGGTCGTTGGATACGTGCCGAACTGCTGAAGGCTGGTCCTGACTTTTGGCAAGCAAGCAAAGAGGATGATAAATCGACCGTATTGCAGCTACCTGAACGTGTCCTTTCCCTGTGGCATTTTCCGGGTCAGTTTGATGGGGAAGATATCAAGATCGAGTTCAAGGCACAGCTTGCGGCCGCAGAGACACTCTTCACACCAGACCAGCGCGTAGATATCATCGAGGAGGCCAAGAACATTTTCCGACTTTGCGCAAGTCTGGTGCAAGAGTTGGACGACATGGTTGCCACCGAGACTGCTCCGGTAATTGATTGTGTTGGTGGAAGTAAAGCAGCAGCTGAGGAACAATTGGTGCCTCATAAAGCCGCCAAGGCTAGCACGCATGCCGTCGATTCGAGCAGACCGAACGACCGAGTCATGCGTTTCGTCCGGAAGCCTCAAGTGACCGGGACTCTTGTGGCGCTAGCATGTTTCGCCTGTGTCGCTCTTGTGAGGTCTCAGTAAGCGCGAAGAGTTCATTACTTTCGGAGGTTTATTTGGATCGTGGCAATTCTTGAGTACTTTAATCTGGTGTCTAGACTCTGGAGCATTACCGAGCAAGCTCGAGGCGGCGTTCGCATGTGTTGTTGTCGTTGGATCATTCCTATTAGCATAGAGAGCGTACCGAGATACCCTAGATTCTTTCATGCATCAAGCAATACATTTATTAACTTCATAAGCAAACCTTACTTCACAAACAACCTATTTTCATTGTGTGAGGTCCGGGAAGTTTACATCTTTTCATGCATTCTGCGCACCGTCCCTCGTGTTTGAGCCAGGGGCTATTCGGTCCCTTTTCACAACCCAACCTCTGCTCGGTGGTAATCACGGTAATCACACCGCTTGGCCTCGACACTACGGTGCTATTCCGTTGCCCACTGACAGCGCTAAATGTTGTATTTGCTAACGAGAACACGTCGCAATCATTACCTAGGTATGCGTGGTCTTTGGGTGCTTGTAGCTTGCATCTCACCATTGCTCGATCAGCACTTTGACCCTGGCCAATCGCTAGAACCCACATCCCGCGCATGAACATGATCGCCTCCAGGGCTCGCAACTCTCGGAACTTGTTCAAAACGTGCGCACCCATTTCCAGGTCGACAAGATCGGAGTGCCGGACCGTTCGGGAGCTGTGCACTTTACCCCAGATTCAAATTCAGCCATCGCTCGCAGCCCTATCTACAGTAGGTACAATAAGTGTCGTCAAGTATATTAAGCCGGCCTTGCTTTAACGTCGCCGGGGCCACTATGGAAGGTTCCATAGCCGTTCCTCGGTTGTCTGATTGGCCGCCATCTTCTTCGCAAGCCCTGACGGGGGCCACTCACCTAAATGAAGGAACAGCGAGCCCACCAAGAAATGCCGGGGCGCGATATGCAATTAGGGAAGACTTGCAGCTGGATAGCACCGAAAACGAACGACTATGGCGCATCTTCCCTATAAGATAGCCATCTATCGCACAGAATTGTGAGACCACACAACCAGCTTCCAACTCAGTCTCTCCTTCACCAGCAAAATGTACACCCAAACTCTCTTTTCGCTCGCCGCCGTCGCGAGCACCGCGCTCGCAGTGCCCCACAAGTATGCCCGCGCGGATGTCAAGTGCACCGTCGTCTTCGATGGTCGTGTCCCAGTCAACAGTACACCCACATCTTTCGATACCAGCAACGCTCTGTTCAACCCCGACTACGTCAAGGGCAACAACTTGACTTGGAGCCAGATCCTCCAATTCCCCAAGGATGCCTCTCGCTTTGATGGCAACAAGTTCAAGGCTGTCGAGGTTACAATCTCGGACAAGTCGATCTTCCAGAAGCAGAATGGATTCCGCCGCGCAGGCCTCCAGTTCGCCAAGGACGCGCCCGATGGCGAGGGCGGTAAGGGTGTCAAGACGCTGCACTGGAGCGTAAAGCAGGACCAGGCTAGGCCCTTGAACCTGACCCACGAGTACCTCAACGTGTGGCACGAGACTGCCGACTACTCAGCGAACCAGATTCAGTTCCAGACAGGCTCGATCATTGGCAAGTCTGATGCAGACAAGAGCAACTTCAAGATTCTCGACCGTAGCGGCAACTTCCTATGGTCTGTTGGTATCGACCAGAGGAACTGGCAGAATTTCGCCGTCAAGCTTGACTACAACCAGAAGTGAGTATTCATTCCTCCCTCCCTTTCTTGAGAGCAAGGCTAACATCGACAACAGCCAAGTGTCTATCTACTACTCCATTGGAAACTCCGAGCTGTCAGAGGTTGTGACCAACAAGACTGTCAATCTTGTCGGAGGTGGCCAATTCCAGCTCGGCATACTCAAGAAGCCCACTGGAACATCCGATGTTGCCAACGCTGGTTACCAGTCTCCTAACCTGAACGAGGGCCAGATCTACGGTGGTATCTTCCTTGAGGACTCTGCGGACGGCTGCGTCTCCAAATAATTGAGTTGGTGCAGACATATCACTAGTGCCAATGGTGCCCTATCTTCAGATTGTATATATTCTTCTGGCTAGCTGTACATACATAGAAGCCTTAGTCGCTAGCTACCGCTCCATCAATCCATACGGTTGACAGACTTTAAGCAACATATTCTTTCATTAACTGAAGTCTATCTTCCCTCCGCATCCATGTGTATCAGTGCTTTATGTCCCTTCTGACGATATCAGACCTCTTGGACGATCACCTTACAATTGTGTTGATGAATGCAACGCCTTCCATTCGATCGCAATCGTCCTCGACATAACTCTTGTCTGCACGGAACACAAAGTTGGCCGATCTATTAACATACTGCGGCCATTCAGGTATCCCAGCGACTGCAAACAAAGTCAATACAGTCTCATAAGGCTTGCATGTCTGTGCTTACCACCATGTCCATTTGGATTAAGGTCATAGGCGAAAGATGTCCACATTCTCATCACCGTCCGGGAAAGCGCAACATTCGTTGGGTCATTCCCAAGTGGCGTGATGTTTTGCTGCGTGTTGCCAAATACAAACGGTATCTGCTCTTTTTAGCTTTAGTTCTATCAATCTGCATTGTACTGACCTCTGAAAAGTGATTAACACCGATTATATCCGGTGTGTTGTTCCACTTCGGTGCGTCCCAGCGATAACTGTAAACGTTCTCGACATGCTCACTCATTTTCTCTGCCAACATCCTTCGTGGCGCAAATATAGTCACGTCCGTCGCGATACTCTGATAACGCTTCCACTGTATTCCGTTCTCCGGCCATATCCTATCGCCCCATCCGTATGGTTGTCCCAGCGTCGGGTCATTCGGATAAAGCTGCAATAACCTCCTAGCTTCCTTTTCGTCGACGTTCCATCTCTTCGACGTAAGTAATTTTTCCACAGCTTGCTCGTCTGTGTTGACACCTAGCACACCAAATCCCTCGTCCGTATTTGTTCCTAGAATGATAGGAATTTTCGCAAATTTGCCCTGCATTAGGCTTTGCTGGCCGTATCGTGGAATCAAAGACCCATCAATGACATGAAACCACTCAAGACCCTGATAGCCATATGCTGCAATGTCTTGATAAGGCACTTCGCGAAGACACTGCAACGTATCCTTCGCGCCAGAGCACCCGACGGAGGCGGTCAGATTATCGTACATATGCTGATACCAATCAGTTCCGTTCAAAGGTGGACCGACAGCGCCGCCACTTTCCAAGATAGCCGCGCGGAACAATCCTTCGTTATCACCATCATATGCGTTTATGTGGTCACCGACACTGTATGCCCCAGCACTCTCTCCCCATAGCGTCACTTTCTCTGGATCCCCACCAAAGGCCGAAATATGGTTGTTCACCCAGCGAAGGGCGACTCGTTGGTCTCTAAGGCCCAAGTTTTGATTTCCAGTTCTAGCAATCTCTTTGCTATACATGAATCCGAATGCTGCCATCCGATAGTTTATGGATATCCCGATGATCGGTTTGTTGTTCAGGACTGATTGGCGGACGATGTAGCTCATGTTATACCTGAGCAGGATTTTCATGTCAGTCCGTCGTTCTGAGGTTGAAAGTAGAAAGCCTACCGTGGGTCACTCGTTGCTCCTTGCTGCCATCCGCCCCCGTATATCCAAAGGAGAACGGGCAATTCCGTCTCGTTCGTCTTCGGCTTGACTATATTTAGATGGAGACAGTCTTCTCCTAGCTCGGTCCATCTTTGTTGGACGAGCAGATTAGTGTCGAGTCCATAGCCAGTACAATCAGTGCCATAGTGCGTGACATTGAAGTGCTCGTGAGGCGCATCTAACGCAAGAGTTGAAGGCGCAAAGCGGGGAGGTTGCGGTGCATACTTTATGCCCAAGAAGATATCCTGCTCGAACTCAGGGAGATATTGCCCATGGAATATGCCCGCGTTACTTGAAACGACTGCAGTTTTCGCTGCTACAACTGCGAGGAGAAGTGCAGTAATGTGCACTGGTTTTGAGAATAACATGTCGTTTGTCTTGATGTAGAGCTGTCGTGACATTGCGGTTCTGGTCGGTCGGGCTTGGAATATCTAACATCAAGTCTATGGTGATAATGCATGGCGATGAAGTATTTCCACCAATGAATGACACGAACTGCACCGATGTAGGTACTGTTGCGTCGTTGCACGTTAGTGAGGGCAAAGTCACCTGGAAGCAACATCACAAGGTGATGCGACATTCCTTCTATGTTACAAATACTAATTCTAGTAGGTGCTAGGCCACAAGGTACAAGATATAGCGTTTGAGGAAGCTGTGCAGACCTGTAGAAGTGGGTACTGAATATGAGTCTGTCACGATCTATCGTGATGCGGAACACATTAGCCGGCAAGGCACACACCCTTCAATTGAAAGTCCGATAGCGGAAGCCAATCAACACATCCAAAAAAGGCCTCCTTCCAAGCTGAGCGCTTGATAATCGTGACACAGATGCGCAGCAAGTCGTAGTACCTGAGTTCTCATGGAGTTCGAGCCTGTAATGCCTCTGTCGACGTTCTCTGGATTTGCCTTAGCTGACGCTTTGCTGAGCATAATACTGTCTGATAAAGTTCTCTCTCTTGAAGGTAGGTCGTTGTCTAATTCCTAGTGCCACTCTAATATACGGTTACAGATTTGGTTCTTCGTAGCTGGCGCGGAGCTCCTAGTAAGTAGGATTGCGCTGGTCGTCAGCATTGAGGGCGAATGATGTAGTCTCCATGGTTAACTAGAATGCGATTAGCATAAGCAGTTTCTCAAAAAGAGCGAAGACTAACGTTACGTAATGATGTCGCGGGTAAATATGGTACGAGGGAGTCGTTGGCGTACGCAGGTATAAGAAGGTAGGGTTCGGAGTGTAAAAATACGCGCTATCTTGGAATACGGCGTAGAAAAATACAGGCCTGTGTGTTACGCGATAATTTTACCTGGACATCTTCACGGTACCATAGGTACCACATAATTCACAAGCAAGGAAAACGGATGATGTTCGTGCTTCCCCAGTTGACGACCAGTGGGCGGTGTTGGTCAGACTGCAGCTCGCCTTTGACCACTTGCCGGTGCTCAAGCAAGCCTTTGGTGCGAAGCAGGCCGTTCTGCGTGGTAGAATATGATCTGTCGAACCATCTCCGAAGGTTGACGAACTGAAACTCCTTCCTCCATGCAAGGAAATCTTCAGCAACTAGACCTACGGTCGTTGAATCCGGTGTTTTGTAGTTGGCGTAATGAATTTTGCCTTCATATTGCTTGGAAGTGTCGGCGCAGTTGACAGTTCCAACCTCTCAGATGGGACAGACAGAAGGACTTTCTTCGTACAGCCAAGGCCCTCGGCGTCCACTACCCAGATATCTCCCTATCGAATTGTGTTAAGGAGCTTGAGCATGCGCTTCACGTAATCTGCTGTGTTGATACCGTGTGGAAGGTTGAAGGAGATATCACTCGGGGCGATCCCGACGAGCGAGTGCACCTCCAATTGTCCAGCTTCTGACAGCTCCTCGATCCTCTGCTTGTGCCTCTCGCAGAGCGCAGAGCCATCAGTCTGTGCTTGAGTGCACTCGTAAGCCAGTCGGCAGGTTAATTGCCCATCAACTCGTTCGTGTGCGTCTTCGGAGGGCGTTGAGGGAGTCGCTAAATGCACCGTGACTTCGTCGATCCGCAGTACCGCGAACGGAGTAAGCGTGGCCTTCTCAATGGAGACTTGGTGGCCGTATTTGCGAAATTCCTCCAGCACGAGCCGAGGCTGGGTGAACCGGTAGGTTCCCTCGACCTCGAACACTCTGTGGATCCTTCCGGGAGCCCACCTCTTCTCCCGGTCCGAACGCGCTACCGGCGCAAATGGTGGCGCGTGATAGAGCATGTAAGGCTGAAGAGTCAGGGTCAGGAACCAGGTGTCTGCATATACCCGGGGCGCGACGATGCCGTTGTCGATATCTTTTGGGTAGGCTGCCTGTATTTTCATTTCGTAGGTCTTGCCTACCCAAGCGCCCGGAACGTTGTGCAGCATCGTCGAATCGGTGACCCTCAGCAATGGCAAGCCACTGAAGTGTTCCTGCAACGCGGCTCCAATGTCATCGTCCGTCCATGATGCAAAACTCCTATTCTCCTTGCTGTAGTAGTCCCACATGAAGGGCATGGCTCGGCATCCTATGATGTCGACTGCCAGCGGCAGCAATGTCTTGAATCCGTCCTCGAAGACGATGTACAGCGCGAAGTTCTGGAAAATGTAGCCTCGACGCAGTGCCGCCAACTCGTTGTCGGATGTGTAACGTCGGGGGATATTGGACCTTACTGTCAATATAGTCTTGACCTGTGCATATGGTATTTAGTGAAGCTGTTGTATCTTTCCACGTAGAAATCAAAATACGTCAGGATGTGAGCCGAGGAGCTCCCGTGCGACTAAAGCCACTCCAGCCTCTCTGGCTGTCTCTGATTGCTTGAACTCCGCATCTATCCTGTCGATCTTGGCACTATTGTGCTTGGAGCCTTCTACCATGAAACTGCGTCCGCCTACATGCTCTGGAAGGAGCATGTGCAGCTCACGTTAGACGTCCATGAAGCTTCGGGAGGAGATGGCAGAACTATCCTCTCGCTTGTATCCTCGAGCATCTGCTCTCTTGTAGTCTTCAAACAGATCTGTAATCTTCGCTTTTGGTGTCGTGAAGATCTTGTCGATGGGCTTGTAGTCAAGAGGCGTCTCAGGCGTGATCTTTCCTTCATGTTGCGCTCGCAGGCCGATGAATGGGTTCGCGTCGGTCGACTCTGACAGCGTGGGAAAGACAAAGGGCGAGACGATGTCCTAGTTCTGAAGGAACGTAAGCGATCTGTGTGCGCTCTATCTAAACACAAATGACTATTAGAGATCAACTGTCATCTGATGTACAAGCCTGAAGAGACTCAACGACTTACTAGTACGTGACGAGGTGATGGAATAGCCTTGAAGCTAGACAGCTTTACCTAAGCTACGCCTCAATACTCAGTGCTTATAGTTTTCAGATAGCGCGTACGAATTATTGGTTTGGTATGTAGGTAGCACCTGCTGCTGGAGATGGTAGGAAAGCAAACATTAGCCCCGGACCGCCGCGTGCGCCGCCAGCGATCACCAAAGCTCCACGCGGTGCGACTTGTGATTGCTCATCTTCACAAGTAAGGGCATTTTCGTGCTCCTTATCACCCGAAGCATAAATAGGCTCGTCCGGCTCGTTTGTTTTGGTAGACCTGGATAGGAGGTAAAGCTGCGCACGAGGCTTGCCCGTAGCTTCAGAAACGGGCAAAGCCTAGCTGTGCTTGCTCAGTGAATAAGTCAAGATGAGCGCGCAGCGCAGAGCGAAATATGAGTGAGTTCATCCCAAGTACTCTTGGCTTGTTTTCGGCTTTACAGACCATGTTGTTGGGACACTAAAGAAATGAGCTCATGGCATAGGGTCGTTATATACATGTGTCTCCCTCGTATGAACGATTCCCTGATGACTTCAAGCAACGATAGCATAAAAATCCGAGATAGTTTGATTGAAATTCTCTGCAAATCTACCGATGTGAACCATACTACACGTAGTGCTCGAAGGATCGTAGGCAAGCGATGTCATTTAGATATCGAACTCGTACGCAAAAGCAGTGGCATTGTTTGGTTGATCCACCAGTATCGTGAGCTGGATAAAGTTAGCAAATTAATAGTACGTCGGTCCAGGAAGTGAGGTGTCTTACAGTGTCCGCGCTGTATGTAAAAGACGCCTGGCCGAGTGCGACAGGGCCCTCGATACGGCCTTGATCTCCCGCCCAGTCAAAGCGAATGACGTTAGCAGAGATGGACCCCTGTGCTGGGAGACCAAGACTTTGCATTCCTGATATGCGGATCTCGTATGGCGCGTGTATGGTTCTAGTGCCAGCGATGATCTTGACCGTAGATGCAGATTTTACTGCGAAAACGTCGAAGCGTCGATCAGCAGAAGCAGTAGTGGTCACGCGATCACCTTCCATCTGCGCGTAGTATTTGTACAGATGCCACTCGCCGTTCGCGTAATACTCGCCGTTGCTTTTGTATAGCAAATTGGCGAGATAGTCGTGCAAATCACTTCCGGAACCCCAATTCGCTCGCAGAGCTCGAAGATTATGCCGCTCGTGTTGGGCGATGTAGTATACTGAGTTGGCTGGATTCTGTTCCGGTCGATCGGCATACTCGTTGACGTCGATAGGTAAATCGGGGAGGTTGTGGACAGCTTTCATAGCATTAAAGTCCGGCACCGTCTCGTCGGGCTTAAGCCGAGTCACGTGGTTAGCGCAGATTCATGCTTTAAGAATGTTTACTTTCGAGTTGGAATTGCAGGATGTACATACTGCGATATGTTAGCATAGTTCGATTGGTTAGACGTAAGATACTGGGTAGGTGCTTTGCCGCAACGCGTCGAACAGCAAAATTGCGTTTGAGCAACGCACCCACTCCACATTCAGAATTTCTTACCTTGTCTGGACCACGTCCCAATTTGATGCCAAGCATAAATGTCAGGAACTGTTTGGCTTTCAGCAGCTTTGGCCAACCAAGCCGTCCAGTTAGTGTTGTCAGGCTTGGGTGAGGCTGCCATGGAAGGCCCACTGATCAGTGTGCCAGCCATTTCCTTCCTGCGAGCGGTGTTAATCACATGTAGCAACTAGAGGACATGTGTTGGGTACGAATCTAATATAGACTTACCTGAAGAAATTGTACGATCGAACCCAATACTAGCAACGTGAGTAATACGTCAAGCACGAATCAAAGGTCTACAACTTACCTCGAGGTACTGAGGCCAAGAGCGCGCCCAGAAATTAGAGATGTCTGGCTCGTTCCAGAGGTCAAGAACAAGACCGTCAAGCATGTCATTCTCAACAAGATCATTCTTGAGTCGTTGAAAGAATGCATCGGCCAAGCTCCAATTGCCGTTGTCGCCAGGGAATGTCGCGATACTGCCGCCATCTGCTCCCCAGAGGTCATGGACCAACAAGATGAAATCGCCACCGTAATGGCGCGTGGTGCGATAATTCGATAATGTAGAATTAAAGCGACCAATGTAGTCTTCCAGGCTTGTAACCCATCCTTTGGCCTATGGTAAAATCAATGGCTGCAAACTTTGCTTATATCAGGCGACTTACAGGAATCTGGGCACCGCCCGCCCTCGTACTATGGAAATTTACGTCTCGTACGAAGTGCTCCGGGATCGAGAAGTCGGCATCGGTGCCATTATCGGGGAAGCCGTAAATCCAGCCACTTGCCAAAGACTTTGCCGGACCATACGTCTCCGCGAGGTTGACAGTCGCGACACCGTTCGACGTTTGCCGGATGCTAACAGCTCCGGTGCTATGTATACCGGAGAGCAAAAAGACCAAGGCAGACGGGATAATCATGGTTACTAAGCTAGGTAAGACTGCTTGGCTCAGACCGTGCTAGTGAATTCGCGATGGAGGTGCAAGGTCAAAACAAACAGAAGATTGCATGTCTTTAAATATTCGACCGTTGGCACCATCCAACTACCTTGCCTTAAGGATCCATTGTACGTATACTCTGCTCCGTCCCATACCATCGCCATTGGGCAAGTCGATAGTCAGACGCATCTCTGAAGTGACGCAGCTGATGAGGTTAAGGACGGAGACAAGGATCTAAGGGGGCAACTCTCTAGGTAGAATTCTGGGGTAACCACTTGGCCCGATGCTACGATTCCTAGGTACCCCATACGACACCATGATCACCCCGCCCTATCGGAAGAATTCAAGGAATTCCATCCCCAATCAGACCGGTCGGCCAACTCGTGAATAGGCAATTGCGGGGAATCCTTGAAGCGGAGTGTTCGCGAGTGTTACGAGCTCCGGTGGGGGTCATTAGTGCCACTTGGCTCTCCGATGGGGTAGCGCTAGACAGGCTGATGGAGTTTGACGGGGCAACCCGTCCTGCACGTCAATGAGCTCAATCTGCAGCACAATCAGTGGGGGCAGGGGGGGGTGACGTGAGGATCAATCTTATGATAAGATTCTGTGCTCGCAGAACATATAGATAATAACTCGAGGTCAAAATCCTCTCATCTTTCAAATTGTCCTGATTTACGTCACCTCTGACTTCACGACTTCTCACTTCCGTACCTTTCGGTGATTACCACGTTGGCCAATCCTCTCCAGCCACCATGCTATCCAGCAAAGATGATCGCATCGTGTATACGCATGATGCAGAAAAGCTCTGGATCGAGCCTTGGGGAGAGAATTCCGTGCGAATCCGGTCGACCATGATGTCGACTATGCCCGAAGAAAATTGGGCTCTGCTGGAGCCACCAGAAAGGAAACCTCAAATTGATGTCGAAGACACTTCTGCTACACTGATCAATGGAAGAATCAAAGTTAGCATCACTAAAAGGGGCAAAATCACCGTCCGGAACACCAACGGGAAGCTATTACTGGAGGAATATGCTCGCAATCGTCGCGATATCACTGATCCAAAGTGCTCTGCATTAGAAGTGGAAGGCCGCGAATTCAAACCCAATCACGGAGGAGACTACCGTCTCACGGCGCGTTTCGAGAGCCTCGACCCAAAAGAGAAGATATATGGCATGGGCCAATACCAACAGCCTTTCTTGGACATTAAAGGGACCCAGCTGGAGCTCGCACATCGCAATTCTCAAGCCAGCGTCCCCTTTGCTGTTTCGTCGCTGGGTTACGGTCTATTGTGGAACAACCCATCCATCGGCAATGCTGTGTTTGGCAAGAACGTCATGAGCTTCGAAGCACTCTCCACGAAAGCTCTGGACTACTGGGTAGTCGCTGGTGATACACCTGCGCAAATAGTCGAAGAGTATGCCTCTGCGACTGGCAAGGTGCCCATGATGCCAGAGTATGGTCTGGGCTTTTGGCAGTGCAAGCTACGTTATCAGACACAGGATGAGCTTCTGAAGGTAGCCAGGGAATACAAACGCCGAGAGCTGCCGATTGATCTGATCGTTGTTGACTTCTTCCATTGGCCCACACAAGGAGACTGGAGGTTTGATGAGACATATTGGCCAGACGCCGACGCCATGGTGAAGGAGCTGAAGGACATGGGCATTGAGCTCATGGTCTCAATTTGGCCCACAGTTGACAAGAGATCGGAGAATTTCAGCGAAATGCTCGAGAATGGCTATCTCATCCGGACTGAGAGAGGCGTTCGAATCGCTATGACTTTCCAAGGAAGTACAATCCATTTCGACCCAACGAATCCAGGTTCGCGTGACTACGTTTGGAACAAGGCTAAGAAGAATTATTACTCCAAAGGCATCAAGGTGTTCTGGCTAGATGAAGCTGAACCCGAGTACCGCGTATACGACTTCGAGAATTACCGCTACCACTTGGGACCCAATGTCGCCATTGGCAACATCTACCCACGGGAGTACGCGAGGACATTTTACGAAGGAATGGCCAATGAAGGCCAGAAGAACATTGTCAACTTGCTACGGTGCGCATGGGCTGGCTCTCAGAAGTATGGCGCGCTTGTCTGGTCTGGCGACATAGCGTCTTCATGGTCATCCTTCCGCGATCAGCTTGCTGCCGGACTGAACATGGGCATGGCTGGACTACCTTGGTGGACAACCGATATCGGCGGATTTCATGGAGGTGACCCCAACGATGAAAAGTTTCGTGAGCTATTTGTAAGATGGTTCCAGTGGGGTACTTTCTGTCCAGTCATGCGCCTTCATGGTGATCGTGAGCCACGGCAAAATCAAGTTGGAACGACGGGAGGAGCGACGTGCCGTAGCGGGGCCGACAATGAAGTGTGGTCATACGGGCCCAAGGTGTACGAGATCTGCAAGAAGTACATGAAAGTTCGTGAAGATATGCGGTCTTACACACGCAAGTTGATGACAGAGGCCCACGAGAAAGGATCGCCAGTCATGAGAACACTTTTCTACGAGTTTCCGGAAGATGGGAAATGCTGGGAGGTTGAGGAACAATACATGTACGGTGATAAGTACATGTGTTGCCCTGTTTTGAAGGAAGGACAAAAGACGTTAAACGTGTACTTCCCGAAGGTGCCCGAAAGTAAATGGAAGGCTTTCGAAGGAGATGAGACCTGGGAAGGGGGCAAGTTTGCGACCGTTGAGTGTCCTTTGGAGATGATGCCAGTCTTCGTACGTACATAGGTACAGTGAGATGCGACATCATTAGGCAGCTGCAGATTTCGTGTCCGCTTTGCACATGCGCGAAGTAATCTAATAGTTCTTAGGAGCGCACTGATGAATTTATAAAGAAACTTATATATATTTAGTACTGTAAGATATCTCGTCTAATTTTGTAAGAAGTTTTAAATATATCTAGGCTACCTCTTCACTCTTTACTTTTCTTGTTTGGTGAAGGCGGAAAGGAATGTTGCCGGGGCCTGGTGACACCGCCTCCAAAGTTACTTTCGCTGCGTGGACAAAGCTGTTCGTGTCTTTAAGCTGATCTCCGTACATATAATTTGCTCTCACATGTGAATAATCATCTACAGTGTCAAGACTGCCTCGTCGAACTGGTAGACAAAATTTTAATTCAGCTAGAACTATGCGGCTCTGGAAGTCGATGATGTGATTCGTTGTGCAAGTGTTGCGGTGGAAGTTGGACCTCGGAAAAGAGGCAGCTCCGCTACCCGCTACGGTAAAATAGATTAGCTTCGCGTTCCCATGTGCCAGAGCTGACGTGATGTGCACCTTCTGCTGCCATCAATCGTGCATTATGAACGATGCAATAATGTCTTAGCTATGGGCCCGACAAGAACACAGGCGACGACAATAGCTTGTCCTGTTTGCAATCAATTTTTCACTAGAAAGGAACACTTGCGACGGCACGAGAGAGCCGCGCACAGTCTCGACAAGCCTTACCAATGCTCACTCTGCAGCAAGGTACGTCGCTACTTTCTGAACGGTGCAAGATGCGTCACTGACTCCGTATTTCGGGTTCTGTAGCATTTTTCACGCCCGTACGTTGTCAACTTATTTCTGCTCATGCTATAGCACCTCGCTAATAACAGCGACGTCGCAAGTGATGTGCTCAGCCGTCATACTGCTTCACACAATCAAGAGCGGACAGCGGCAACATCTTCTCGAGCCTGCAAGCAGTGCGCGACCGATCGCGTCCGCTGTTCTCGTGGTCAACCTTGTAGAAGATGTTTGGATCGCCAAAGCGTATGCTCGTATCCTTCGAGACAAAGCGCCCCTCCTGGAGCTGAGATTGGCGGTGATGTTCACATATCAGTGGAAGATCAGCATGGTGATGGCGATATCCTGCTTCTGAATGAAGCCGCTCAATTTCCACCCAACCCCGATCATCAGATTTCTATCATTTCTGACAATCGCACTGTTGCTGCAACCTTCTCGTCTGGCCTAGGTAGCACTTCAGGCGAGCCAACAGCATGGACGACTGGGTTTTGCGATGATGCCGGTCTCAGCACTTTCGATCAGCCAGACTTAACAGCCTTTGGCGTAAACTGGATATCACCACAATACGAGGACACCGTTGACTGGAATGCTATAATTAACGGGATCTCTACCAACGCTCATATGAACGAATATTCAGGATCATGGGCGGAGGGAGGGAGCATGGCTATACAAGGACGCAACGTGCAAGATAATCACCTCCATCAGCAGCAGCGGCAGCAAGCACAACTACTATCCAACGGTTCTGAGCCAACACCTTCTGGACTTATTCCCGGATCTGATACTAGTGTGGATACAACCGAGAACCTTTATTACGTCGATGGTAATGGTGCAAGAGCACCATTCGGAGGTAGGATTCGTCAACGCGGCTCAATTGTGGCAAGCGAAGAGCTGCGCGACACGGCTTGTGATATCACAAGGCCCTCCGCATGCTCAACTTTGCCTGCAGAGCTACAACTCTGCCCGCAAGCTGCGTACGAAAACCTTGTACAGAATATCTCATTGGAGCGCCCGCAGTATGACCTTCATGGTAGCTTCACTTCTTTTCCTTCTCTATCCTTGATGCGACTCTATGTCTCCTGCTACTTTGAGCATTTTCATCCTATATTTCCTTTCATTCGAAAGTCAAATTTCTCGTGCGCAGCAACGAATGAGTGGCTTTTACTCCTGGCGGTCGCTGCTGTAGGCTCAAAGTACATGCAACGTGGCCAAGACGAGAACTCTGAAGAGATGCTAGCCAGAACTCTTGACGCCGCACTGCAACATCGTAGATATGGCTTTTCTTCTGAGCATAATGCCCCGAACTGCACTGATATATTCCTACCGGGCGAAAAGTCTCAAGCAAGCCCAAACCTGGCCACCTTACAGGCTGGCATTCTCAACGTTCTACTTTTACAGCATTCAGGTGGTAAAATCGATATGGATCGCGCTTTGATCGACCGACACTGTCTGGTAGAAGCATGCCATTTGCTTGGCTTAATCTCTGCCAAACCCCTCACTGAGCACAATCGAAGCATCGCAAGCCAAAACATAACACAGCAATGGCTGGAACGAGAGACTGAGATTCGAACCGGGTTGATGATATGGGTAGAGCTTCAAGTACTCTCAACCGTCCCACATTGGCTAATGTTTCATAGTTTCTAGATTGCATCTTCCTCTTCGAATTCGATGCAAGGCCACTCATGGATCTGGACGACATCAAGTGTTTTCTCCCGTCTCAAGATGATTTTTGGGACGGTACGGAGCATCAAACTTCGATAAAGATTAATGCGACCGGCTTGACACTTCTCGGCGCACTAGAACTGATGTACATGGAGAAAAAGCTGCCACCTAATATTGGTGAATTTGGAACTTCCATTCTGGTGAACTCTATATACAGGCACACCCGAAATGTGTTACGAAGAGAGTCTTATCCACTGAGTTCGTGGACCCCCTCGGCAGTTGCCCAACGGGTCGCGAATGATGAAATGGGGGAGGATCATCGTGGTTGGTTCCCGACCAATTCTACGACACTCAAGTGGCGCAACAGTGCATGGGTACGAAATCCTGGGTACAAAGTCGGTTAGCTGATTGACGTGCCGCTGTCTAACAACGTTAGTCGAGCGCGCGTAAGTGAGCATAGTATCTACTTCGTATCTTTTCTCCTGCAAGAACTCATGCTGACACTACGTAGTACGTATGAGCCCGGCCGCACAATCGACATAAGGTAAAACATCCTTTGATGTGGACTTGCGCTGACTTCATATCTGCACCATCAGTGATTGCCTCGACATTTTGCATTGGCCGGCAAACAGCAAGGTCGCTCGACTTTCGGGGTCTGAACATCACATAATCCTGCACCTACACCTCGCGCGAGTCATCATTCTAACACCTACGGAATGCATTCGTAACTTTGCGTTGGCAAGAATAGCTGCTTATAAGGCCACCCGGAACTTCGAAGCGGACACATTGTCTAATGCTGTCTTGCAATGGGCTGTCCGTGATCGATGCAAAGCCAGACTATCAATCATACACTGCGGAGCACTATACTGGCACATTCGACGATACAGTCGCAACAGTGTTCTGGAGCCATTCGCAATCTACATGTCGACCCTGGTACTCTGGGCATTTTGTACAACAATGCAGCTTCCAGAAGTTATCGAAGCAATCGCCCAGGATTGTGGAGCCGAACCAGAACCGCGCTTCTTGCATCTCGATAGACCAATAGATGACGAGTTGGTTCAAACCTTCGTTCGCTCCGGCCACAGGATATCTGCATACATCTCTCGAATCGGCAACATTTCGGACCCCGGCGCACCCATCAAAATACTTCAAGAAGGCATAAACCTGCTTGCTGGCCGTCCCCGTACTACAAACTCTGAAAGCACCAATACGAGCTCCACATATTCTACCAGTTCACCCATCCAAGGAAATTTTACATGGGGCGTTGAGCGATCGTACATAGTTCTGCTCCGTGATCTCCTGCAGGCCACCGGAGAACGTTGAAGCGAGCCTAGTGATCGATACGCGATGCTTCGGGTAACCGCACCAGGTATGGCAATAATTCGTGCGCGCTATGCCTTACGACCTAAACTATCGGTAGTTACGCCGTTCGACTTCAAGGTTGTTTAAGCTCTTCGTGGCGTGCTGATAAGCTATCGAGTCTATGCAGGCGTGTATAGAAGATGACAGTTACTCTGTAATAGTACGTTAAGATAAAACAGAACGCGCACGAATTATTGCATCACCTGGTGACTGGGTCCGAAGGATTCAATAAAGTTCTCTCCACCGGAACCGCTGCTTGGTCCCCCACATTGAGCCCAAACTAAGCTAAATATGTATTTCCCCGGATCGACACCCCATACTCTCCGGTGGGGTCCGCATGATCAGGCTTATGGTCTGATAGTTTCTTGGAAATGCTGACAGGCCTGATGTATAACAAATGCCTGAACACTGTGCATGGCTCAAAGGTGTTCGCCCTGGCGCAACATTCACTCTGCCGCCAAACTTCGCTATTGGACTTCAAATCCCAATCTTTCGCACTCCCGTCATGCCGCTCGCAGAAGAGAAAGCGACGGTCGAGCAACGCAATCACCATGTTGACTTCGCAGATGCCAAGCAAGCGGCGGAAGAGGAGCATCAGCTCACACTGCTGCAAGCGATTCGCCAACACCCAAAAGCGATACTCTGGTCGGTTCTATTGTCAACAAGTATCATCATGGAAGGATATGATATCGTTTTGATGAACAGTTTCTTTGCGCAGCCGGCGTTTTCAGCGAAGTACGGCACTTTTGATCCTCGCACGGACAAATATCAGGCAAGTTGAGTGTGTACCACTTTTTGTGAGACATAACTGACCTTGTATGTCCTCATTTTTAGATCTCTGCATCATGGCAGAATGGTCTCGGTAATGCTGTCAGCGTTGGCACAATTGTTGGTGCTTTTGCGAACGGATACTTTTGCCATAAATTTGGATACCGCCCAGTACTACTCATGTCGCTGTGCCTAATCTGCGCTTTCATCTTTATCTCCTTCTTCGCCCCAAACCTTCCCGCTCTACTCGTTGGTCAATTTCTGTGTGGTATACCTTGGGGAGTCTTTGCCACCATGGCACCAGCCTACGCCTCAGAGATCTGCCCCCTGGCCCTCAGGGGCTATCTCTCCGTCTACGTCAATTTATGTTGGGCACTTGGACAGCTCATCTCGGCGGGAGTCCAGTCTGGATTCTCTGGAAACTCCACCCAATGGGCATACCGCATCCCGTTCGCTTTGCAATGGGCTTGGCCTCTGCCACTCTTTGCGATACTGTTCTTCGCACCGGAATCTCCCTGGCACTATGTTCGAAATGGAAACTACGAAACGGCCGAGAAGATGATAAATCGCCTCGCCTCGCCAGGCCAACAGCACCTTGCGAAGCAGAAGGTTGCGCTCATGGCTCACACAAATGAGTTGGAGTACGCACTAGAAGCCAACACGTCCTATTTTCAGTGCTTCAAAGGCATCGATCTGCGCCGCACCGAGATAGCCTGTATGGTCTTTGCTGCACAGCCTTTCTGTGGGAGCGCAATGGTAAGCACACTTTGAAGAATGCAAGCAGCACGTCACTGACCATTATCGTTGACAGGGTGGCACACCTACATACTTTTTCGTACAAGCAGGCTTGCCGACTAGCATCTCTTTCAAGATGTCAATCGGTGGTCTAGGCATCGCATCAGTTGGCACCATCATTTCATGGTTTCTCATGTCATACTTTGGGCGCCGCACTCTGTACCTTTGGGGTCTTGCCGCGTTGTCTGCCATTTTGTTTGTGACTGGCATCATTAGTGCTAGTGACCCGAATTCGGTGCCCGGAAATTACGGCCAAGCCAGTATGATGATCATATGGCTACTCGTTTACTATCTCACAGTTGGCCCTATGTAAGTAGCATCCCTCTCCAAACACGTGCGACCGAACTAACCTTATGGAAGTTGCTATGCGATCATAACAGAAGTTTCGTCCACTCGTCTTCGGAGTAAGAGCGTGTGTCTCAGTCGGATTGCCTACTATATCGCGCAGATCGTATGCAATATCGTCAACCCATACATGTTAAACCCTACCGCTGGCGACTGGAAAGGGAAAACTGGGTTCTTCTGGGGTGGTTGCGCCCTTGTGTTCTTTGTGTGGACTTTCTTCCGACTTCCCGAGACCAAGGGACGTAATTTTGAGGAGCTTGATATTTTGTTTGCGAAGCGGGTCGCCGCGAGAGACTTCAAGAAGTTTGAAGTGGATGCATATGCGCATGATGAGAGCTTGAAGGTGCTCACATGATTGGCATTAGGGCGTTCAAAGTCGTGCCTATGTAAGATAGTACATGTCATTATGCAAGGTGCTTGTCAAACTCAGTATGGGTACAGGCGTCTCAGCTTTTTCACCTGATTTAAGCCCGTTCCATGAACGAGTTACACCGTTTGCCAGCTACGAGGGGAACCATAGTTCGAACTACTCATTTTCGTGACTTGTCACCAGGCAGCGACAAAAAGGTGCCTACGTAACATAAGCTCATAGTCACTAGATATATACTTATTATAAATATGCACTACTTAAGTCTATAGAGATCTTTGAACATATACACGCTACGTCTTCACCTCTTCTTGTTAGGAAAAGGCGGGCAGGACTTTTGCCGACTCCTGGTGTCGTTGACTGCCCAGATGTGTGCTGAGATGAGACTAACTGTTCATGAGAAGAATGAGCGTGAACTATTAACATGAAGGCATGCCAGAAATACCCCATTACATCGCCCTGATGCAATGTGAACTCAAGTAACGTTTATAGTGGGACAGTGCACAAGCATAGCTCGTACGAAGGGAGGCGCTAACTTTACGTACTGTAGAGCACTAGCACCAGCTCCTTTGTAGATCATCTGCACCATCGGCATAATTTCACATATAGCTACACCTACGGAACGTCTAGATCCCGTCTCCGAGTCTTCGGCGCAAGCAAGTTGCCGGTGCCCAAAAGTCAGGAGTACAGTGTACGGTACAATGCCATGACAGGAACAGCCGTCTCTCGACATTCGCTAAACGTGTCTTACCTCGGTTCACCCGTTCCCCGCCTTCTGTCTCCTAAGCGACTCCTTCGCCCCCAGGTCTCTAACGCAGTACAGTTTAGGGCCCTCCACATCAGGGCGTCCACCAACGTCCGTGCTGGATTGGCATACAGTGGGAAAAGATGGACCTCGGCGGCTGTGAAGCCGCGCAGCGACATAGATGCCAGCCTTCTCGACGGTGCGTGACCTGGCTACACAGAGTTCTGAGAATTGACAATACCGCTCCAGTAAGTTTATAAAGTAGTGTGTAACAATGCTTCGTAGACGAAGGGCTGACTGGTGATGAATAGGCCTAGCGCTTACTTATCGTACATTGCTACGCAGAGTGTAGGGGGCGCGTACACAGCAATTCCCGCCCTTTCCGAGGTCTTAGAATATACATCAAGGGGCCATCATTGCGATTCTGGACTTCGACCATTATTTACCTTCTGAACAAACAAAGTACAGCAAGCCATCATCCTAATCGCCACAATGGTGATCAAGTCTCAATTCAAACTTGACATACCTTGGGTGTCTTTGCCCACATTCGTCTTCGGGTCGCCAACTGCAGAGCTTCCTAAGACGCCCCTTTACATCTCGGCAAACGAGCCTGAGAAGTATAATCTCTCGACCCACGACTACCGCCTATATGCTCAGCGTCTGGCATCTGGATTGAGGCGCTCCGGCCTCAAGCCTGGCGATCGTGTTCTGTTATTCTCTGGCAACACTCTCTTCTTTCCGTCTGTTGTGATGGGTGTGATCATGGCTGAGGGCATTTTCACCGGCGCCAACCCGAGTTACGTAGCTCGAGAGCTCGCATATCAACTCAAAGATTCTGGCGCAAAGTACCTCATCTGCGCTGAGGCTAGTCTGGATACTGGCGTCGCAGCTGCAAAAGAGGCAGGGTTATCTGCGGACCAAATTTTCGTTTTTGACGATGGTACTGCGACTTTCGACAGCAAGAATGTAGAAAAAGATAGCGAATTGGGCAAGCTAAGACACTGGACGAAACTCCTCGACTCGCCTGAAAATGGTGCGAAATATCACTGGCCAAACCTCACCACCAAAGAAGAGCTCGACCGCATCATTGCGCTCAACTACAGTAGTGGTACCACGGGGGTGGCTAAGGGAGTCATGATAACTCATCGCAACTACGTCTCAAACTGCAGTCAACAAGTCCACATGTCGTCGCAAGAACCCGAGTACTATCAGAGACTGCCCAAGAAACGCTACTTGTGTTTCTTGCCAATGTACCACGCCATGGCCCAAGCCATATTCGCTGTCGGTGCTGCGAAGCAGCGAATACCAGTGTACATGATGGCCAAGTTTGACTTTGTAGAAATGCTCACGTACGTGGCAAAGTACCGCATCACGGACCTCGTCCTAGTACCGCCGGTCGTCGTGGCCATGGCCAAACACCCGGCAACCAAGCAGTTCGATCTTACGTCCGTGGAAAGCGTCGGATCTGGCGCGGCGCCTCTGGGCCGAGAGGTGTGCGAAGAATTTGAGAAACTCTGGCCTGACGGAAGAGTCAACGTCAAGCAAGGGTGGGGTATGACGGAGCTCACGTGCGCGGCAACAGGCTATTCACCGGCGAAGCACTCGAACAGTTTTTCGGTCGGTGAAATGTTGGCGGAATGTGAAGCGAAAATTGTGTTGGACGATGCGGGTAAAGTCGAAGCGCCGCAGGGTGAGAGAGGCGAGATTTGGGTGCGCGGACCCAATGTGATGAAGGGGTATTGGAACAAGCCGGAGGCTACCAAGGAGACTATCACGCCAGACGGATGGCTTAGGACTGGCGATGTCGCATATGTTGACAAGGAGAATCATTTCTTCATCGTCGATCGCAAGAAGGAACTGATCAAGGTCAAAGGCCTGCAAGTCGCGCCGGCGGAGCTAGAGGCAATGCTGTTGGAGAATGCGGATGTACAAGATGCGGCGGTTATTGGCATTCCGTTCAAAGGCGACGAGGCGCCGCGGGCGTACATCGTGCCTCAGAACCCGGAGAAGGCGACACCAGAGACTGCGGAAAGAATAAAAAACTGGCTTGCTGAGCGCGTGTCCAAACACAAGAGGCTAGAAGGTGGTGTTATCTTCCTAGAAGCGATTCCCAAGAATCCTGTAAGTCGGTCTTGCGATCACGATGAAGTTAGCACTGACCAAGTTACAGTCTGGCAAGATTCTGCGAAAGGCATTAAGGGAGAAGGCAGCTCTGGAGGAGACAAAGGCAAAATTGTAGCAAGTGCGGGATCAGTGCGTAGACATATATATAAAGTTCCGTCCTCGATGTTATTTGTGGGGGATGTACCGGCACACATGCGCTATAATCAGAACCGTATTTTGGGCTCACTCATGCTGACTCTATGATGCCGCAACGTTTGGAGAGGGGGCTGCTGTGATGTGATGGGCTCTGAAGCCGGATTGTGGCGGTTGTATTGGCTGCTGGATATATACATGCAGTCCTCTTTGGGATGTATGCTTCGTCATTCGTGCGTCTCGCTCAGTTGCTGCGCTCTCCGCCCTTGGCTGCCCTCAACTCGTCCATCTTCTTCACGCGCTCCTTGAATTCCTCATATTGGCATTTTTCGTAGGAATGTCGTTCGTTCTGCAGACTGTGTTAGTGTCCCGTGACCTGCTCCATGTCCATGCTATAGCCGCACCTCGCACTTCCATGGCAAGTAGTACTCCTCGAACCGACACCGGTTCAGCGGGATGAGAAGATGTGCGCATGAGTCTCGGTAGGGGAGGGGCAGTCTGGCGGCGCTCATCTCCTCACGGGTGGCCTCTGTGCAGTGCAGTCAGTACCTCAGACCTAGGGCCAGTTGCGGGACACGGCGTGGCAGCACTGACTCTTGGACTCGCCCGTGATGCCGACGGCATGCTTTATCGACTCGGTGACGGTCATAGTGGGGGCTCGTTATGTCGTGACTCTTCAATGGCGTACAGAGGGCTGGCGGGGAGGGGTGACTGCTAGCAGATAGCAGGCGCGATGGAAAGTGAGTGAGGTCGGCAGGGAAGCTCCAGGACCGCCCGAGGCTTGGCGGAAGGAGCGAACGCGAGAACGCGTCTCGACGGCAGCTCACACGCAGTCACGTTGCGCCTTTCCCCACCACCAGCGACCATCCCTAGCTCACAGGCCCGCCGAAATGCCTCCTGCGCCTGATGGCAAGATATACTCGGCGACGTACAGTAATGTTAGTATTGCGCACCCTGCTATCCTGCTCTGCCCTGCCTGGAACATGCCAGGGCCGCTTGACGTGCGCTCGCTTTGCGACAATGAGCTCACCCGCTGCAGGTCCCCGTCTACGAGTGCAATGTCAACGGCAACCACGTTATGCGACGCCGCGCCGACGACTGGATCAACGCCACCCATATCCTGAAGGTCGCCGACTATGACAAGCCAGCCCGAACCCGCATTCTGGAGCGCGAAGTGCAGAAAGGCGTGCACGAAAAAGTACAGGGCGGATATGGAAAGTACCAGGGCACTTGGATACCGCTCGAGGAGGGGCGCCATCTTGCAGAGCGCAATGGTGTCCTGCACAAGATGCGCCCCATCTTCGACTATGTGCCTGGGGACAGGAGCCCGCCGCCTGCGCCGAAGCATGCTACGGCAGCTTCGAATAGAATGAAGCCGCCGAGGCAGAGCGCTGCCGCCGCCGCTGCTGCGAGAAACAGCAAAAAGAACGCCTATTCGCTCGAGGCGATCCAGTGTAAGAAGCGCCTCCCGTGCGTGGCAGACGTTGTCCAGCGATGCTGACCTTCCTTGAGCAGCTTTTGTTACCAACGCATCGCAGCAGTCGCAAGTGAGCGAAGACCCATACGAGGCCTCCCAGACTCGCTCACAGATCTTCCGTGAAGAGACACCCGACAACGAGACCGTCGTCTCGGAGAGTATGCTAGGTGACCACGACATGCTGGATGCGTCGCAATACTCGACTGGCAGCAGGAAGCGAAAACGGGGCGTAGACCAGATGTCCATGTTGGACCAGCAACACCAGATTTGGGCCGATGCACTGCTGGACTACTTCATGCTTCTGGACCACGAAGCTGCCTGCGCCTGGCCCGAGCCTCCACCGAGCATTAACCTAGACCGACCCATCGACGAGAAAGGCCATGCTGCAATGCACTGGGCGGCTGCCATGGGCGACGTGGGCGTAGTCAAAGAGCTGATCCATCGCGGGGCACGCATAGATGGTTTATCAAATAACCTCGAGACCCCGCTTATGCGCGCTGTCATGTTCACGAACAACTTCGACAAGGAGACAATGCCCAGCATGGTCAAGATCTTCCAGCAGACAGTACACCGGACAGACTGGTTTGGAAGCACAGTCTTCCACCACATCGCAGCCACAACGAGCAGTTCGAACAAGTACGTCTGCGCTAGATGGTATCTGGACTGCATCATCAACAAACTTTCCGAGACTTGGATACCAGAAGAAGTCACCAGGTTACTCAATGCGCAAGATCAGAACGGGGACACGGCAATCATGATTGCTGCACGGAACGGTGCCAGAAAGTGCGTCCGGAGTCTGCTTGGAAGAAGCGTATCTGTGGACATTCCCAATAAGAAGGGGGAAACTGCCGACGACCTGATTCGAGAGCTGAACCAACGGCGACGTATGCATGGTCGCACACGGCAAGCATCCTCATCACCATTTGCGCCACCATTGGAACAGAGACTGAACGGTCACATACCAGCGCTGGACAGTGGACCACTACTACCAGTGCCATTTCCTAGTATGGTTGCTCGAGAGCCGATTCAATACCGATCACAGACCGCCACACATCTCATGACGAAAGTTGCACCGACTCTGCTGGAAAAGTGTGAAGAGCTGGCGGCGGCTTACGAGTCGGAACTGCAAGAGAAGGAAGCCGAGTCGTTCGATGCTGAACGTGTGGTGAAGAGGCGGCAGGCAGAACTGGAAGCGGTCCGTAAGCAGGTCGCGGAATTACAAAACATGGGCAACGGCTTGCACATAGATCTCAACGACGACGAAGCAGATCGGCAACAAGAAGAAGAGCTTCGGATGCTGGTGGAGGAAGCCGAGTCACTGCTGGAGATTGAGCAAAAGGCTGAACTACGACGGTTGTGCCATAACACGCCCCAGCCAAACAACACAAATTTGCCGGTCGACGTTTCAGAAAAACTGAGGCTAGCCCTTTTGATGCATCGAGCCCAACTGGAGCGGAGAGAGCTGGTTCGAGAAGTCGTGGGCAACTTGTCTGTTGCGGGAATGAGCGAAAAGCAGGGCACGTATAAGAAGCTCATCGCGAAGGCGCTCGGCGAGCGGGAAGAAGACGTCGAATTGATGCTGCCTGAGATTCTGCAGGAGCTGGAAGAAGCAGAGACACAGGAGCGGGCCGAGGGACTTGACGGCAGCCCGTTGTAGTCCTGGACGGATTGTGTACAGCCATTTACCGCTTTCATGTATTACTTGTACGGATACCTTGATGACATTTTTGAGCTGGGAGGGCAGGGCCAGTTACGACAAGATATTTCATAATGTATACCCAGTGCCTAGGAGCACGTCATATGCAAGCACATGCTAAAGACAACCAAGGGTGCTGCGAGTCATTCGTACATGAGCATGGTGCAGTCATGTGAAGGGCGATGCCCCACGCCGGAGCGCCATAGCAGGCAGCTAGACTCGTGGGACCGTCACAAGCGGGAATTGAGACATGCACTGGACATGCTGGCGTCCGGTCGTCTTCTGAAGGGAGATTCGCGCAAGATGGAGATGGTGCCGACTTTGCCGGGGCATGTGTGGAGAGGACGCGCGGTGGAGGTTGGAGGATCTCGGAAGTCTTCGCGCCGCCATTGGAGGACCCTGAATCTGAATCTCACTCGCGCGGCGCCGTAGGGACAGCAGGGGCTGCAGTTGCGACAACCCCAAAGACAGATATCCGCAGTCAGCAGTCAGCAGCCAGACTAGTACCGCCTAGGAGAAGTCCATCACCCTCGTGCAGCAGTCTCCACACCACCTTGCACCCACTGTCGCTCGCTTTGTCCCCGCCCAACCGCCTTATATGCCTGAGTCCATCCCGCTCAGGTCGAAGAAGCCTAAACCAACTCTCCGGCCCGACGACCAGGACAGCGGACGCAGCAGCAGCCCCGTGGTAGTCTCTGGCATCAGCTCCCGCCAGCTTTCGCGCACATCGTCGCCCTTTGCCGACCATCCACGCAAGACAGTGCCCAAGGACCCCGACAGCGACTTTGACGACTGGGATGAACACGACGCGAGCATGCCCTCAGACTTGCGGCCAGAACTGGGCGGGGACCATCGCGCGCCGCTGCTAGGCGCGCATGGCAAGGACGAGGACGAGGGCATCGACGAGGGCATGAGCCGCAGCACACACCACTTCCACGAGAGGGATCCGCAGAGCCAAGCCAAGTTCGAGACCAGGAGGAAGTACACGTATGCCGCCATCACCCTGGCATTGAGCCTGGTGAGCTTCACCGTGCAGACGGAGACGGCAGTGTACATCCAGCACCAGCTGAAGTGGGAGAAGCCATATTGCATGCTCTACATGACCCACGGCTCCTGGATCGTCCTCTACCCCGTCATGCTCTTCTTCCTGCGTCTCCAATCATGGTCCACGCCCCTCCCCGTCTTCTGGCGCCGCCACACGCAGCTCTTGCGCCAAATCGCCCTGACCGTCGAGCACCAGACCCTCCACCCCACGCCTCGCCAGCAGCAGAACTCGCCCGTCCCATACATGGTGAAGATGACCACCTTCATCACCTGCGCGCTGACCCTCGCGGGCGGCAGCTGGTACGTGGCTGTGAACCAGACCACGGCGAGCGATTTGACCGCCATCTACAACTGCAGCGCCTTCTTTGCGTATGCCTTTAGCATTCCCATCCTGCACGAGAAGGTCCGAACAAGCAAGGTCATCGCCGTGGCAATTGCCATAGCTGGCGTCTTCATTGTCGCATACGGCGACACATCGCCTGCCAAACACGGCTCCAAGTCTGGCGGCGGCGCTGGCGGCGACAAAGCACCTCCCAGCCACGAGGCCGAGAACCGCGCCTTCGGCAACCTGGTCATTGGCGTAGGGAGCGTATTGTACGGTTTCTACGAAGTCTTGTACAAGCGCCTCGCGTGTCCGCCAGAGGGCGCGAGTCCTGGCAAAGGCGTCATCTTCGCCAACATGTTTGGAAGCTTGATCGGCCTCTTCACCCTCAGTGTGCTTTGGATCCCGCTACCCATCCTACATTTTACGGGCTTGGAGGAGTTTGCGCTGCCAAGAGGTGAGCAGGCGAGTATGATGGCCATTTCGGTGCTGGCCAATGCTAGTAAGTTTTGTCCCTCTCCGAATGTACAGTGCAAAACCTAATCATACATACAGCATTCTCGGGGTCCTTCTTGGTCCTCATTTCCCTTACCTCGCCCGTTCTATCCTCCGTGGCGGCGCTTCTTACCATTTTCATCGTCGCCATTGTCGACCAACTTCTCCCGCCACCGCTCAACTCGCCCCTCACGCCCGCCGCGATTGTCGGTGGTATTTTGATTATCGGCGCATTTATTCTGCTATCGTGGGCTACATACAAGGAGATGGATGAGGAGAGGCGGCATAAATTAGAAGAATCACCAAGCGAGATTGAGGATTAGATGCCCTTTATCCTGCTCCGAACTATTGGGTTGGTGTCTTGAGTATTAGCTTTACTTTTGTTTCTACACAGCTTGGGCATACAGGCTTCTTCGCCATATAGGACTGGCATATGGAGGTAGGGAAAAGATGCATAGATGGCGCACTGGCGTATATATGGGCACCCAGTGCTCTTGATGGGATCAATAGAACCCCTTTTGTTTTCCTCGACCAGAGTTGCTATATAATTATGGAATGGTGCGCGTCTTTCTCTCCTCGTTAGCATCATCCCCAAGGATGATGTGAGGCAAAACGCAGGTCCAGACAGGAATAAATGATATACGAACATAAGTGGTCAGACTTGCTAACGATTGCAAGGAAAATAGTGCTTATGCACGACCACCTAGACAAGACGGCAGTACGCTGGCTGTTTATACCACTTGCGTTCCTGGCTGTCTTTGATCTATCGATGAACGATAGAAGCGCGAATGGCAGGCTTCGGCAGATTCGCGTGAGCCGGCGTGTATTCAGGCTGAACAGAGAACGAACGGAAAGACCAGCTTTAATGACTGAGTACCTCCCGAGTGTTGAAGAAAGTGCCTGCATATTACATACCTAGGTATTAGTCTAATGGAGAGTGTATGATGTTAAGGCGGATGTGCAGGCCGCACCACAAATCGTGAACGGGGACATTTACCACCAACAGGTGCTGCAAGAATTCGGACGGACGCGCTGCGTTTGAAAGCTCTTGATTCTGCCTACAGACAGTGTCAAGCTTTCTGCCTTCAAACTGTTGTGAAATCTTTACTACGTGCTAATATGCTGTTGGGCTTCCCAGGCTCGCATATAACATGACAGATGCTCTAATGATATATTGAATTTAAACGAATCGCGCACGAATTTTTGCAGTATGTTGTGCGGCGATAGATGTTTAGAATCAAGCAGGATACAACTTCATTACATGAATCACGTCGTGGGAGATAATGTACCTATGGTATGTTGTTGTTGTTGTACATATAATCGTTACTTCGTTACATATATACAGTAAGACAGCCAACCCCAAACATCTCCCAAAAGAAACCTCAAATACGCCCCAACTGAGAATAGTCTGGCTGTCATGGCAGAATTTATGTTTGGTACGCCTGATGTGTTGTATCCTCTCTATGCGCAGATGCGCCATACTCAACCGCGGAGGGTAGTAGTGTCTCTGGGCTCCGCAGCCTTGGTGGGTGATGTCACTGGACCGCGTGTGAAGCTAGGGGCAGTCAGTATAAACCTGAAGTGCATGCTCAAAGTACATACTTATTCCATAGACTTCCAAGTACTCCAACCTTGCCGTATGAGTCGTGTAGGGATGCTCTCCTCGCTGCGTGCTCTTCGTTGTCTGGACGCTTCAGGGCATGGAGGTTCGCATATCGCTGGGTTGCGGAGGACTAAACAGTGTGTAAGTGTGGTGAACAAGAAGAGATCTGGGACCAATATGTAGGAGGCTTACCCTTCGTCGTCCAACGGGAGATCCGGACGCAGAGCTCATTGAGGCATCTGACCCACGACGGTCCGCATTTTCCTTAGGGGCTTCTGGCATGTCTGGAACTGGGTTGTCTCCAAAAACCTTGTGGCTTTGCGATGAGTATTTCTGGTGGAATGGAGAAGGCATTGTGGAGAGTTGGTGACAGATCTATGTTTGTGATTGTTCTAAGAGGTAACGATATTTTGTAATGTTAACATAAAGTACGTCTTTGGGGTTTCTTTTGTAGAGAACTTGACGCTTCAGAACCCTCCCTGTAATGCCTGAGCACCTCCGCATTCGATCGTGTGCTCACGAAGCATTACGCAGTTGATAAGTGATCGTACCAATCAAACTGGTGTGGATGTGGACCCCGCACCCCAACCGTGCGGTTGGACCCTGAGATCTCTATAGAAGACATGAAAGAGCCATCGAGCGCTCTGTAAGCATCTCTCCCATTGGTGTATTCTCTTCCTCAGGCTGACTGTTAACCAGAGTTCCTGGTTTTAAAACGCCGCTGGGACCGAACCGCCCAGGAATACGATCTTGATGGCTTCTGGCTTTCATCAATATGCTGCTGACGATCTGGCCACATTGTGAAAATCACTAGATATCGACCCACTGTGGATTGCTGGCCCCAGGTTAACCTGCATCAATGCCTGGGAATCCATCAAGTCGGAGGAACGAGGCCAGTATGCAGGCAGGATGGAGCTAGCGTTTGGACGTTGCCGGTTCGGGGAAACAGAATGCCGCTGCTAGTTCGAACAAATCATGAAAGGCTGGCGATGTTCCGAGTGGTGACGGTGAGGACGATCATTGTGGGATGGACAGGCCTGCATTGTTGCGATTCGTGGCGTGCATGACTTGACGGTAAAGCTCATTGATGATGCCTTGATGAGCCTCAGGCATCGCCTGTGCGAAGTCTTCTTCCATCGTAGCCATCATTGCACGCTTCAAGAAAGAAACCTGAGTGTGGAATGCCAGGTGATGTCAGACTGGATGATACTTGATACACTGCTTCCTGCACAACCGCACCATGACCCTGACGATCATCCTCAGCATGAAGTCTTGTCAAAGCTTGACGTCATGGAGGCTTAGGGCTTAGTCACACAACTGGGATGCCGCATCACGTGTACGATGCAGAGATGCCCGTGCCTCGCTAAAGCTGCCCTAGTCCGGAGCCGTTGTTTTGCCGCTCCGGAGAGAGTTTTCTTGGAGAACGAATCTGCTGCCTCAATTGCACCCTCCTTTACACCACCGCGACACAGATGTCGATCGAAGACGCGAGACTCCACAAAAGAGGCAAATTATGGCGAGTAATTCGAAACTCTCTGAACGAAGGCGGGAAGTAAGCTCTAGATGTACTGGACGCCTCGAGGCTCCCACAGGTCGGGCATAAGGGCTGATCCCTTCGGGAACAACACAAGACGGACGGACAGGTACACGCACGTACTGTATCTCCTGCATCGGAGTCGCCTCTCAAACGCGAGATGGTTTCCGCATTGTTCTCAGAGCTTGCTTCGGGGACCCGTCCGTGGATGGCTCAAGATGCGATCTTCGGACGAGCTAAACCTCCGTCGAAGTTGTATTTGCACTGCCTCAACCCACCTCGCCATCAAGCTGCGTGCGCTTTGATCACTGTCTGCTTCAACCCAATAGTTGCAGCAACACAGGTATGTTGGTCTCTTTTAAGTCATCCCCCATCCTTGTCCAACATGATGAAAATCAATACAACATAAGCATAGTTCATCTTAGGTTTACTAGACCAATGAGGAACCAACAAGCATTGTCTTTCGCTCCTATCTGATTTACACCATCCTTGTTACCAAGTACAGTCAATGATTATGCATGCAAGATTACTGACCCGAATACAGACGCGACACGAATGACTTCATTCGAGCCACTGTAGTGCAAGAGGTAAGTGGCGGTATGCCAGACCTTTGTGCTGGCAAGGCGTCGGCATGAGATAGTTTTTGGTTCCGCGCCGGTACGCTGCTGCGGTACGTTGTGGAAAGGCAGCCGCCGACGCAAACTGTATCACTCAGGGTCCATCAAATGAGCGGCACTGTTACACCTTGCAGTGTGATGTATGCAGGTGACCCCGTTCTCTTGGCGTAACCTTGCCGCCGCCAGACTCGACAATTTCACACAGACCGCACTCAGCATGTTGCATGGTGGCTCCAAATCATGCAAATTCCAACAGTGAAAAATGTTACTGCACTGTGTACATCGAAGATAGGGTCAACCTTGATAAGACCGGGGAAGGGCCGCCCGCTGTGCCCTTAGCCGACGTTTGTGTCAATCAACTGTAATTGCGTGCCCAGTGCTGACCAACGGGAGCCGCTCGATTGTGGTATCCCTCGCCATAAGCCGCGGCAGGCTTTCGGGAGCGGACGATAAGCAGGTTCAAAACCGCCGTCAGAAGCGCCAGGTCAAGGATCTGCGGCGCTGTCGAGCCGCTCCTCCACCCGCGCACATCTCTTCCTGTTCAGTATCGATTTGCAGGGACCATCTCCTGAACAGCATTTGCATTTCGCCGACCGGGACGCGAATGCTTGCATTTACGAGCGTGAAGGCTTTTTCGAAGGGGATACGAGACCGCTAGGTTCTCCTAGTGACACTGGATGATTCTGATAAGAAAGCACCCGTCCCTTCATCCCCGGCATCTGACTTTTTTTTGACCAATACCTCTTTCGACCGGTCTAACTTCGGTCTTATTGGTCAAGTCGGTGTGAACGGCCCACAGTATGCGTTGGCAGCCAAGCACGTCCATCCGGTGAGACTCAGCACAGCCGCCCACTTTTCAATTCTGCCCAAACCCCCCTCCTCCCTCCTCTTTTCAACATACAACGACGACATTCGACGACCACTACTCCACGCGCAAAGTACTTGTCACCACTACTTGCGACGCTACAACTCCATACAACAACACTTTCCACACAAATAAACAAGAGCAACCGCTCAGAATGACAATTCGGAGTCCAATTGGAGCCCTACCCAGGTACTTACCCAATGGTTTTTTTCCAACGCGTTTGCTTGCTTGATTCCGCATTTGTTTTCCTGCCACGCCAGCATGTATTGCGAAAGTCATGTGTCTCCTATTGTCAAAATTTCATTTGTTCTTCGCCACTTTAGCAGCCCAGGCTATACAGGATCAACCACGGATGCCACAGGACATACTCCACAGGATGACCACACGACATGGATCCACATAGGATACTCTCTTTCTGTTTCTACTCTAGGATTCCTGGTTTCTGGAAAGGGCCCTTGCCCTTGAGCTCGAAAAAACTGTTCGATGGATCAGTAGCCGTGCTGCCCAAGCCGTGCTTGTAGACTCGCGACATAGACATATCGACATGGCGATATCGAAGCTTCAATTAAGCTCTCGGTGCCTGTGGCTATCCAAGGACGTACGATAGAAGTGTGATCACCATCATCATCAGCGTGGTTCCGTTTCTCCGTACTCTGTCAACCTGCAATCCGCATGGACCTCGTAGTCAGCTGTGGCGAAGTCGTTCAATTATGTTCTTGTTCGACAGAGACTAGCATCGCCAAAAATGTACACCGTACACTGGATCGTGCCTTGAGCTCCGCAAGCCCTGTGTGAAACTGAGCTTTGAAAACCTACCACAGGTCTTTCCACCGGACCACACCAGGAGGATGCTGAACTGGATGTCGCTGCTGCATTGAGGCCTACCTACGGGCGTTTGGAATTTGGATACCTCGGATGACCAAGTACGTACAGTAGGCTGACAACTGCCTATCCTGATATTCGCATTGATCTCGAACTAACTTGAAGCGTTTGATAAGGTAGAGAAGGATGTGATTGTATGACAACTGCATTCTCGAGGTACATCCCTGATCATTTTGCTATGGACACTGGCTCCTGTCCTGGCTACGACTTGATCGCCCTACTTTTGGAAACTTGACCTGGATACTGGATGACACTCTACGACAAAGGCATTTGCCAAGATGTCGAACTCACCATAACTCTAGAACCCATGGAATTGGCTGGCCTTTCAATAGTCACCTCCACATCGAATCATACCAGGTGCGCTACATCTTCTCGACTCACATTTTCTTTCTGAAGCTAATCAATCGTGTGTGCAGGTCTTCACAATGTGGTTCTGGATACTAACGTGGCGCTTTCTTTTGTTCTCGATTTTACTTTACCTCTAAAGGAGTTTGGCTTTGGTTTTGTATTGGCACTAACCCCTGTTATCAGCGACTCTTTCTTCGACTCACCACCGGAGCTTGTTTCTTCCATATCAACAATCGCCGACTGGCGAAAGGATATCCCCACACCCATTGTCTCCGAGGAGGACTTCTTCTGCTCTTCGGACTTCCAGGACATGAGCGGCTCAGACACTATTTCTGAGTGCAGCATGGACAGCGCATACCAAAGCCAGAGTGGAGCCAGCCGGCGCAGGATGAGGAAGTCAGATCCACACACTCAGGACAACCGTTCACGGTTGAACACGCAATTCATTAGCAGCGAGATGTACTCACCATCGATGAGCTCGGACAACTACAATGCATTCACTGACCAGGCCCTGGACATGAGCCACATGAGACCATCAACCGGCGCTTGGGAAGCACCGGAGGACTCGCTCGTATATGCTAATTACTCTGCTGGGCAGGACTTTTCCACCTATGCTACCACCAATGTCGCTCGATTCACACCTACACCGAACATTGGCGTATCGTCACCATGGGTTGCTGATGCATCGTTCCACAACGACCAGTTCAGCTTCACATATCCCACTCAGAGCCCTGCCGAGCTCATGTTCAGTGCTCCTGCACCCTCTCAACGACCGTGGAGCAACAGCCATTTCGAGTCTGTGGAACGTCCCAATGCTGTTCGCAGCTCATCATACACTCTCCCCCAAGACTCACGGCGGACATCTGCACATGACGCCAACTTTGGTGCCTTTGTTGCAACCCCCACAAGCACAACCAGTGCCCAGTTTCCCCAGAGCGTCGAGTTTGATCAAGCTAGGCTCCTGGACTCGAGGTAGGACAACTTGATCATGTTCTTTCTACGTTAGCCTAACAGTACCAGGAACGAAAATGAAGACGCTGTCTCAACGTCAAACCCCGCTCATATGCTTGAGGAGAATGACGAGACACTCTCTGCCTCAGAAGCCGCTGATATCAAGCTTGAGGAGGAACGCACAAAGGTTGCCCGCAGCCACCCGCTTTACCAACAGTTGCCCGACAAGGACGGCAAGTACCACTGCCCTGAGGAGGGCAAGGCTGGTTGCAGCCACAAGCCTACACCTCTGAAGTGCAACTACGAGTACGTCAAAATCGTGATAGAACAAAAGAATTGCTGCTAACAACAGTCTAGCAAGTACGTGGACTCGCACTTGAAGCCTTTCCGTTGCAACAAGAAGACCTGCGTCGGAGTTCAATTCTCTTCAACTGCCTGTCTTCTACGCCATGAGCGTGAGGCTCACGGCATGCATGGTCATGGTGCGCGGCCTCACTTGTGCCACTTCCGTGACTGCGAGCGTGCTGTCCCCGGTCACGGCTTCCCCCGCCGCTACAACCTCTTTGACCACATGAAGCGTGTTCACCAGTACGATGGCCCTACCACTGAGCCTTCGCCTCCCACCATGCCCGGTCAGTCTCAGCGGAAGCCTGTCAGCCGTAAGCGCAAGGCTTCAGCCGAGGAGACTGGTGAGAAGCGACAAAAGGTCGTCAAGATCACCGCGGAGCAACAGCGCCAGCAAGCACGCGACCAACTCGCTCAACAATTCCTGAGCAAGAAGCAGCAGATCATCGACATCCTCAGCAACCTGAGCAACCCAAACGACCTGCGCGACGACATTCAGCTCACCAAGGAGGTGGTGGGGCTGCACGATATTTGCGCCAAGTTCCGTGAGAACTATGGCGGCTGAATGAAGCATGTCACTGTGGACTCCGTCTGCTTTGACACCTGGTAAAGGTTTGTCACAAACACCCGGATTGTACCTGGATTATAATGGATGGATACATGCCTCCTGCATGCTGATTTCACTGCGTTGCCCTGGATGGATTCCCGCAACCCAGCGGATGAAAATGGCCACACCTCCACTTGCCCATGGATGGATACCTGTTCCCGGATGATTACCGACATGGCTGTCCCAAGCCAAGGATATGTCCCAGCCGTGGACGGGATTGCCCGATACCCTGATCGATCGCGTGGCGCGACGACGGGGATGCCTGCGGACAAAGGACTTCGGTCCGACTCATTGCAAGAGGATTGGCATGAGTATGCTTATTGTTGATGTATTAGATTGATAATTTGGTCCACTGTAGACCCTGTTTGTCATTGGTAACTGTATTTCGTTTGTTTTTTAGAAGAAAGAAGGGTAGAGGTCGAGCCGCACGATCGTCACCATTTCAGCTGCTCCTCAAACGTGCTGCTGGTGGGTGGTCGGTCGTAGGGTTGAGGCCATTTCATTGTAACTAGAGTAGACGCTGTCTCAACACATTAGCGCATAAACTTTTGTTGTCCCCACTACATTTGTGACTGTATAGAGTAAACATATTGCATACACCCATTCCGACACAGAGCTTTGTTGCTTCGAAACCCCTATGGTACGATGACGGCGAAGGTCGGCTGGCTCTTGATCGAAGATTCCAAATAATTCCATGCATTCTTGTCGTGAGCTAGGACTACACGTCCTGCATACCCCAATTTGGGTACCACCGCCGGCGCTACGGCAGCAATTCGTGCGCGTCTGTCTTGACTTGGCTTACTATTAGAGAGCAACTGCTGTCTTACACATAAGCCTAAATAGACTCAACACTTGATGAGTACGCTCCGAGCAGCGAAAACAACCTCGAAGGTGGACAGCTGAACTGAATTAATCTTGCTTCGTGGATGGTGAGGACTGTGAGGCACAACGCGCACGAATTATTGCTGCACCTGTTGACGTCATTGCTCACGCCCCACTTGCCCACCACTTCCGCGCGACGTTTTGTCGGTGTACCCAGCACGGCTTAAGCCGAGGTAGTATATTGAAATCTGCAGTGAAGGACGCTGTGTCGTGTGTGACTTTGTAAGCTGTACGCGGGCTAGAATCCAACCTCCTTCGGGCTCTTCACATGACATGATTCGAGCGGCGAGCACAGCCCCGCGACGCATCCTTGCGACGAGTTTGCGGATCAGACATAAACACCTGACACCACCTCTCACTACTCGCCTTTGTGTACCTGTTGTAACTCCTACTACGCGAACGTATACACCGCTGCGACGAGCTACATACGCAACCATGTCTTCCGCAACTTCCTTCTTCGACTTTAAGCCCGCGGACAGTACGTTGCTCTCCTGCCACGAAACACCCCGCCGGCATATACACGCACTTGTACAGGTCGCCCCGCTAACACAATGGAATAGAGAAGGGCCAACCCTACGACCTGGCAAAGCTGAACAACAAAGTCGTCCTCGTCGTCAACACCGCCTCCAAGTGCGGCTTCACACCGCAATTCGCCGGCCTCGAGAAGCTCTACAAGGACCTGAAGGCGCAATACCCCGATGACTTTGAGATCCTCGGATTCCCTTGCAACCAGTTTGGCGGACAGGACCCTGGATGTGAGTGTCCCCTACCCTCTCCTCACAACAACCCCTCTAGTTCAGTCGCTAACACATGCCCCCAGCAAACGACGACATCCAATCCTTCTGCCAAGTCAACTACGGCGTATCCTTCCCCGTGCTCGGCAAAGTCGATGTCAACGGCGACAAGGCGGACCCGGCGTTCGAGTGGCTGAAGAACGAGAAGCCTGGGCTCATGGGCCTCAAGCGCGTCAAGTGGAACTTTGAAAAGTTCTTGATTGGCCGCGATGGAAAGGTCAAGGGACGGTGGGCGAGCACGAAGAAGCCTGAGGATCTGAAGGCGGATATTGAGAAGGAGATTAAGGCTGGAAAGGCTTAGATGGCGGATAAGACGGTTATGAGTGGAGTAGAGTAAGAAGTGTGATACCAAAGCGATTTCCAAGAGATGTCGATACCAAGCAATGAGATGTTCATGAAATGCGAGAAGCTCGCAGAGTTATTTTTGGTCGTTAATCGTGTCTAGTGTTATTTCATCGTACGCCTGCGTACATAATGGGGTCTATGTCTATCCTCAGCAAGCTCTCCTCGTATATGCTTAATCGAAAGGCACCCTCCTCAATGCCTTTCCGACGCCCATCTTCCTCTCTTCACCCTCGGCACCGACCGCGGCTGGAACCCTGATTCCACAGCAATCTCCCCATCCCGCGTTCGCGTGTACGTGCCTCTTTCCTGCCTCGTCATCAAACACCTTGACCTCTCCACCCTCAACTTCCTGCTCTTCGGGCTCCACGCCAGCCTCATCCTCGGTGCTCATGCCCTCTACCGGCTTGACCAACGACCCAAACAAGAAATGCTGCATGACAGGCAGCTTCTCGAGAATCTCCTTGCGGAACATCTTCCTCATGCCGCCCTCGATCTTGGCCCAGTTCTTGGCTGCGCTGACGTCGTCGAGCATGGGACTGTGCCAGCGCAGACCGTCGACGTTTTTGACGCTGTTGACAAAGGCGATCTGGTCCAGGTAGAGGTACTCCTTGCCCTCTTCCTCCAATACCAGGGCGTTGTGTATCGATTTCGGCGTGATGTACGGGTGGTGCAGGAGCTGCGCGGCGCCGAACAGGAATGGGAGGAATTGGTAGTCGTCGAGACCCCAGACGCCGTGAGAGCCGGCGGGCTCGAGGTAGTAGCTTGACTGGATCTTGCGCATGACGCGCAGATAGGCAGGAAGGACAGTGAGGGCGAGCGCGGGAAAGGTGGAGGGTGGCAGGAGCGACAGGCGGTTCAGGCACAGCAGCCAGAGGAAGAAGTTGAGCTCATGACCAGAACCATAGTCGATGCGCCGCTTGTTTCCGAACGAGTGGGCGAGGTAGGTGGATATCTCGTCAACTAGCGGTTGGTCTGTGAGAGCGAGTTGCGCGTGCCATGATGGCAATGCCTTGTCCACCTCATCCAGATATGTGCGGAAGACGGGGTTACCGAAGCGCGAGCCTGTGTCTTCGGGTGGACATCGCTCAAGTATCGCCTCTGCTTGCGCCAGTATGTTCACGACCTTGTCCACGACGTCGGTCCTCTCGGTAGATTTGATACTGGACAAGGCTCGGTCACGGACTGAGTCTGCAATGCCAAACACAAATGCCTCGACCAGAGTGCACGTTTCGCTTTTCAGAAATAGCTGATGGTCTTCGGGACTCAATATCCTCCTCGAAGGCCGCGTGTACTCATGGCCCTCGAGCTTCGGCGGCGCTGGTAGTGCAGGTGTGGGCGGGGGCGGGGCAGACGGCGCGTCGCGTGTGGAAGCGCGTTTGCGGGGGACAAGCTTCGGCAGCTTATTGCTAAGGTCTGGTGGCGGTGAAAGTATTTCCGGTTGCGTCATTGTGTGTTGTGGACTTGGTTCTGTGTTGCTGCATGGAGCTCCTTTGTGCATGTTGCGGACAGCGAGACCCCAGAAAGGTGATTGGTCATAGTTTCCCCAAACGCCATGTGTGACGTCTGAACTTCAACAAGGCCTCGACATTTGTCCAGCAACACGAGGCAGACACATTCACAACAACAGAAACAAATATGGCGACTAGAACCAGATCACCCACAGGCTTCCCAGATCCGACTTCAATCAACCTCAACAGGCTGTTGTCCAGGCTGGAACGAATCGTGCTGGCAGAACCCACACCACAGCTGCGCAAGTCGAGCTACGAGCGGGCACGTATCAGTGCCGTAAGTGTGCCTCTATATTCTGACAGACTTATACTTTCAGTCTGTCTCATAAATTCATAGTCTCTAACACGGGATATAGAACATTGAACATGCGCGCACACTCCTCCTCAGTCTCGAACATTCCGCGTCCACCATTCCCTCCAAATCCAAGAAGAATGCGCTTCAAACAGACCTGCAGCAGAAGCGAGAGCTCATCAAACAGCTCAACCAGCGAATATCCGAGCTCAACCAGCTCGACGACACAGAATCAGAAGCCTCGATCGACTCGGACGAAGAAGACGCAGACCAGTTCCCGTCCTACGCTCCACGAGTGCACGCAGATGCGGGGAGAGACGTGACCACATCGAGTGAAGGCAATGAAGCGCTTCTGAACGCCGCAGAGAACTTCACCTCATCAATCCGGCGGAGAGGGAAGGCGGACGAGGCGCAAGGAGCGCAGACAGCCAGCGGAAACTCCCTGTTCGGATCAAAGGCCTCGGCTACAACTGGCGACCCGAATCTGCCCCAAACGGAAGCGCTGCTCTCACACAACCGCAACGAGCAAGAGACGCTTACCTCGAGCCTCCTCGAGATGGCGAAACAGCTCAAGCAGCAGTCGGTGCACTTTGGGCAGACGCTGGAAGGCGACAAGGGCATACTAGACCGCGCCATATCAGGGCTGGACAAGAACCAGCTAGGCATGGATGCCGCGAGTCGAAGGATGGGCACCTTGAGGAAGATGACCGAGGGCAAGGGCTGGTTTGCCAGGCTGAAGCTGTACGGCATGATCTTCGGGCTGTGGCTGGTGGCGTTCGTCATTGTCTTTGTTGGGCCGAAAATCAGGTTCTGAAGCAGCCAGCTCAATCACTTCAATGCCATTTATCGAGTGTGCCATACGCACACATGTCCATAGATGGGAGCCTCGCAGTGTCGGCAGGCCAGCGATCTGGACCCTGCGCCATCTCGGATGCTTGCATTAGCGCCGATGGTCTCTTGTGGAGCTACAGCTTGAGAGCGACAACACATCACAAAGCATCAATTGGGACCCATTCGCATCCTTAGCTCTCATTCTTTCTGCTGTCGCATCGCAATGGCTGCCATGGAGATGTTCTCGCTGGGCTCGCGCTGTACGTCCATCACCCAGCCCACGTCCAACTGAGCTATGTATCGACTAACACGCCTCTACAGCCCTCAACCACGCCTCCAATGACACAGAAGCCGAATATGATCGTCTGCGCGACCTCGCGCGCCAAGAAGCCGGCAAACGCAGCTCCTGCTTTGACCGCGCCCACCAGGCCTACGAGTCCGGCGACGGCGCACGCGCCCACGAACTCAGCGAAGAAGGCAAGCAACATGCAGCCAAAATGGAACAATACAACCGCCAAGCGCGCGACTATATTTTCCGCGCCAACAACGAGTCTGGACGCGTCGCGGGCGATACCATTGACTTGCACGGCCTGTTTGTCGAAGAAGCCGAAGACGTGCTAGAAGAGCGCATCAAGGCAGGCAGGCAGCGTGGAGAGACCCATTTGCATGTTATTGTCGGCAAAGGCAACCACTCTCCAGGGCATATCCAAAAGATCAAGCCGAGAGTAGAGCAAGTTTGCCGAGAGCTCGGTCTACAATATAAGACGGAGGCCAATGAAGGACGCATCTATGTGAACCTTCAAGGTGGAAATGTTGATCACATGCCACCGGCACCCCAAGCGCCGAACTATGGCGGCTATCCAGGCGGCCATGGTGGTCAGCAACACGGCGGACAGCAGCATGGCGGACAGCAACATGGCGGTCAGCAGCATCACGGTGGACAGCAGCATGGTGGACAACAGCAGCAGAACCAGAACGGCAACGACGAGATCGAACAGATGGTCAAAAAGGGCTTGCCCAAGTTGCTCAAGAAGTTGGGCTGCTGTACGGTCATGTGAGGGGCCTAGCGTACCAAATTTTGGGCATGTTGGAACAAATACATGTCATGTGATGATACCCGTTGATGAGGACTTGTTAATAGTTGAATATATAGTGTATTTATGGAATGTTGTCGATACTACTCCGAGCCGTGTCTCATGAACTCCGTCCAGGTTCCGATTTGGTTCCAAGCCGTCGCTGCATAAGCTCCGGCAATTGCTCTTAGCTCCCGTTCCGCTGCGTTAGTAGAGGGTGCTAGAGAGGCTCGCTCTCAGGTTGCGGCATGAGTCGGATGAAGATGATGCAGCAAGACTACTACAATGAGATGAACAGATAGCAGAACCTACAATGTCAAGCAGCGTATAGCTCCAGGAGTCTCCATGGAAGCCGCTATAGGTATATCAATAATAGGAAGCTGACGTACACACTTGAGGAGACTGCGTGTGCATGTGTTGGTCAAAGTATGGCTGTGATTGACCATGGTCCGATAAACTGCGAAGCTTGCGCGCCTCCAGCACCAGCATCCACCAAAGATTCGCAAAAGAAAGTACCGTGCATACTCCCTTTAGTACCCGACATGTCCGCTGCTGTTCACTGACTTTTCTCTGAATTTGATCCCAGCACTACATTGCCAAAGCCCTCTTCACACATGCCTTCATTCCCACACATCCTTCTTCACTATGACTGAGAACCAGAGTACAAATGTGAATAGGGGCGTCCGATCGCAGAGCGCCTCACCAGCGTACACTTTGCAACGACAAAATCTCCAAGACACATATTCTCTCCCAACAGAACAACCTCCAAAACGACCTCAAAGCGCACAAGACTACAGCGATGAATACACCAAAGCAGTATACGGTGAACGCGGGATATCTCCACATCATCTCCAGCGAGGCTATCACGCCTTCAGATCTGCGAGCTTAAGTGCCGGTAGAGGCACCGCGATGGAGACGAAATCGGTGCCAAAAGCACTGGGCCGTAGTCAGAGCATTGCTGATATCGAGCGCAACTCTCCCTTAATTGACATACCTTATCGCTTCGCAGATAATGGTCCCGTCGTCGACAAAGACGTACGTGTGACCGAGGATGTTGCGGATGAGTACCAGCGCACGACAGATGACGTTGGAATGGTCCCAGTTGGGTAAGTAGACTTGACAGCTTTTTGCCACCAAATCTAATGTTTGATGTGTAGAACAGTGTCTGAACGCCAGAAAGCTGGTCATAGATCTGTGCGATGGGCAAAAACTGAAGAAAACGATGCAAATAAGGACCTACGTTTGCCGCGTATTACACATAGAGTTACTGCATCTACATCGGGGAGGAGACAAGTCCCAGAGACGATCTCGCATTCGATCAGCAAGGAACGCAGACTATTGTCGGTGCAGTCGCCATCTGATAAAGCGGCCCCAAAATTACAGGTCCACCCAAGCATTCGTGGGACAAAGCTCGATCTGTAAGTCTTCTCCGATTTTTGTGTGTTAATATAGCTGACTGTTCATCGTAGGAGCTCATCAGCACCGAGCAGATCAAATGCTAAGGCAGTGGTGAAGAACCCACCGCAGGTGATCTCGACGTGTCGACGTTACTCCAAGCCTTTGACCGAGCTACTTTCCCGCCCAAAACTCAGGTCAGACAAGGAAGTCTCAAGACCTCTCACACGCTCGAAGTCATTCGGGCTTGTACGGAGGGCTGTTCGCGACCATAGGCATTCACACTCTCAGCTTCAGGATCCTCCGCGTATCGAACTTACACTGCCTGCACGGATTGAGCCTTCACAGCTCCTTGCAGAATACAAGGATCTGGGAAATCGCAACCTACAAGCCGACGTGGTATCAAGGCCAGTTCAACGAGCAGCCGATGCGGCAAATCCGACCGAGTCGCTGACTGTTCCGAAAGAATGGTTGAAACGGGTAAGTATTCACATTAGCATATTTCCAATCGACAGCGCACTGAATGCTCGAAGGGAAACTCAATCTCGCCAGAATACTGTGACATCCCAGATCAAGCTTCGCCACAGCGCGGAGGTGAACCAATTCATACAAAGGCTGGAGAGAAGATGAAAGACATAAAGGCGACTATCGACTTCAAGAACGCCGATAAAATGGTACTTGCTGCTGCGTTAGCTGAGGCTCTGACGGCAGAAACAGCGCCATCAAAGAATTCTCTCAAGAAGAGGCTTGGAGGTTCTCTTGGGCGCATGTCCATGCGCTCAGTCGCTGGTCTCTATGGCTCAATGAAGAGCCTGATGATGGATCGAGAAGTTGAGCCGGCTCCCGATTTGACATTACAGATCAAAGCCGCTGAACCACAAGAGGACTCTTTCAGTGAGAGTACGTTGGCGGCACTCGCTAAGGCTCAATCGAAGCACGCCACAACCGCTCCTCCACCCACTCCATAATACTCTAAAGAGTAGCGATAATGTGGCAGACTTATATGGGGAAAGAAGGAAAATTGCGTCAAGGTCCAGCACATGTTGCTGGATTTCAGCTCATACCCACCATTTGAGCTTTCAGAGACTGCGCGCACAAAATATTGCAGTACCTGGTGGCGTTCGATGTTGCATGGGCAAAATACAAAAGAGCCAGGCTACACGGATACTGCAAGTGCGGTGTCTTGCGTGGGGGATGAGGGACCAGGCAATAAGTTCTTGCAGATGCGGCACTCTTGAGGAGGTGGTTGGGGAAAGACTTGGACCTTCTGAACCGACACAACACCACAGAGGAGAACGGCGCAGTCGGTAGCTATGACGCACGCGGGACGAGTCGAAGTAGCAAACGCTCAATCTCGTCCCGCGCGCGTGCGGCATGAACCAGAACCGTCTTCGCTGACTTGAACAACGTGGTCAACGTTCGAATTCGGTTGAGTTGGCATCCAAAGCACGCGACCGCCGCACATGTTTTCATGGTGTCGGTACCACCAAGGTGTTACATATGCAACCACTCGAATTAAGCAGGTGTATAGTCAAACTTTGGTTCTCCACAACGTCGATCCGAGACCCCTTGTCGAACAGTCGTGTCGAGCTACGCAGGGAGTAGCCCGTACGTGCCGTGGTGTGTTGTTCTCCAGGGTGACGTCGTGGAAAGGATGCATCGTGGCAGTCGAGCGAGCACAGCGCATGACCAACTGCTTCGGGAGTAACGGGTTGATTCAAAAGCTGATTCGACGCAGAGACATTTGAAAAGCGGACCGGGTGTGAGCCGACAAGATGTCGCATCGGTGAAGTTACTCTGTGGAGATCTTGACGCTAGCATCTACCCCAGGTTATCCCGCGCATGCCGATCACTCCTGGCATTCCAGTTACCAGAGCTCGAGCTCGAGCGTATATACGGAGGGAATGAAGAGCCTCAGAGATACCCGGTTGCTGGATACCACAATCTGGGGCCGTTCGATATTGTGCAACAGTTCGCCGACAACAGCACAGCGCTAGACGTTCCGTCGACGGAGCACAGTTTCGATGCAAGGGCGAGGCGGATGGGATGACGTCGGCAGTGTGATCGCGGGCTTGTGACCACGAGCTACTGTGGTGCGCACGAGGCTATTGGCAGCCAGTCTGGAGCGGTGGAGTTGGCAAGGCGAGGGTGTTGTGAAGAGATCCACGAAGATGTGGCTTGTGACCGAGTAGAGTTTGTTTCTGCATGTCTGTTGTGCTAGCGGCCATGGGTTGCCGTAGGGTAGATGCGCATTCCAGGTCAATATGTAAACGTTATGCTTATATAATGGACCGATTTACTTCACTGGTGAGACTACCCTCAAACTTAAGCAATTGTGGAATGTAGTCAGACTCTTCCTTGAGGCAAACCTCGCCGGACATGTTCGCATCTGCACTCAAGACTATATTCTTATTTGAATCCAAGCTCTGGTCGCAAGATACACTTCGAGTTATGTCCACGATATCCCCGGTCAGTGTTGTTATTTACCCCGCAAAGAAGCCTAAACCAGTCTAGCGCAGACGTGTGCCTCGTGTCATGCACAGCAGATCAATCTTCACGCAGCTCCATCATTGGTATAATCGGCACGGAACAACCTGCATCTCCGGTCACTCCTTCCAAGCGTCTTCATCGTCGTTGCATCTCCAACCCCTAATACGGCAGGTCCAGTGTACTACCCAAGCACCCGCCAATTCGCCTGTTGCCGCCCGACACTCTGCAATGGATGCACTCGTGACGACCTGTAAGATTATTGCCATTCCGACCAAAGCATCACTAGGCAAACTTTTATTCACGATGATGTTGAAACCGGGAAGCAAGGGCTAAGGACCTTAGTTTAGTCGACTATATAGGGCAGTCATGGCTCTCCGGTCACAATGCCTCACTACCAGTTTCTCCCGTCATGCCGGCAACTATCACATTCCTACATACTTGCATCCTTCTGTGGACTAGCTTCCTACAATGGGGGAACGCAGTGCCCCTAAAGAGGGCCGATAGTTGCCCGGGTTATAAGGCCAGCAATGTGCAGCGTTCAGACAACAGCTGGACGGCAGACCTTACGCTTGCTGGGACAGCATGTAATCTCTACAGCGAAGACCTTCAAGATCTTAAGTTTCGGGCTGAGTGGCAAACCGGTATGTTCCCTCCTCTGCTTTGACCGTAATACATGCATTACATAGCATCAGCTAATGGCGAAGATTCTCGACTCCATGTCATCATATATGACAAGGATGAGCAGGTCTACCAAGTGCCTGAGTCTGTCGTACCAAGGCCATCCGGATCTGCCAGCTCTAGTGCATCGCTGCTAGACGTGTCTATCGAGGAAGAACCATTCTCGTTTACCGTCACTCGGAAAAGCAATGGAGAAGATATATTCTCGACAAAGGGCTCTAATTTGGTTTTCGAGTCGCAATACTGGCGATTGCGAACGTCATTGCCAGACAACCCCAATCTTTATGGACTGGGCGAGCATACAGACTCCTTGCGACTGCCGACGTCGAACTATGTGAGGACCATGTGGGCCCGCGATGCCGGCGGTGTGCCAGTTGGGACGAATTTGTACGGCACCCATCCCGTCTACTACGAGCACAGGGCCGGATCCGGTCTCTCTCATGGTGTCCTTCTGCTGAACAGCAACGGTATGGACATCAAGATCAACAACGACAACGGCCAATATCTGGAGTACAATGTCATTGGCGGTGTCGTCGATCTTTACTTCATGGCCGGTCCAGCTCCATTTGACGTCGCTCGTGAGTACAGTGAGATCACACAAAAGGCTGCCATGATGCCATACTGGGGTCTCGGTTTCCATCAATGCCGTTTCGGCTACCAAAGTGCGGATCAAGTGGCTGAGGTTGTTGCCAACTACTCCAAGGCAAACATTCCTCTTGAGACTATGTGGACAGGTAGGACTATCCCTTTCCGATCTATACTGCATCGAGATTAACAGAGATAGATATCGACTACATGGACGGCTACAAAGTTTTCACACTGGCAGAAAGCTTTCCCCTTGATAAGATGCGCGCCTTGATCAGTGATCTGCACAGCAAGGACCAGCATTACATTGTCATGGTCGATCCAGGTGCGTTACATGATCTACCAGAAAGTTGATATGGGCTGATACCAGATGTAGCGGTTGCGGCACAGAACTATGATGCTTACAATAATGGAGTCAATGCTAATGTATTCTTGAAGAAGAATGGAGCTATTTACAAAGGTAGTGTGTGGCCTGGTACGGCAGTTTTCCCGGATTGGTTCCATTCGAACACCCAAGAATACTGGAACTCGGAGTTCTCCAACTTCTTTAATGCCGAGACTGGGTTAGACATCGATGCTCTGTGGATCGACATGAACGAGCCGTCAAACTTCTGTGAATACCCCTGCACAAACCCGGGAGCAGCAGCGACATCAGATACTGAAGGCATCGTCGCGCGCGATATCTCACGCGTGTCCAGCCACGGTATTGTCAAGGAGCAGAATGGGAGAAGATCCGCTTCTTACCCTGTTGGGCGCGATAACGACCACGAAAATTCGAAACGGCAAGCCAGCGCCTCGGGTAATAAGAAAGGATTGCCCAATCGAAATCTACTTGATCCGTCATACAATATTAACAACGCTTTCCGAGTTCTGAGTAACAAAACCGCGGATACTGATATCATTCATCAAAACGGCTTAACCGAGTATGATACACACAATCTGTAAGTTCTTGAAAAAATGGGACAATGACAACATCTGACAAGTAGTTCCAGCTACGGAACAATGATGAGTACGACAAGCCGAAACAGCATGCTCAACCGACGACCTGACAAGAGACCAATGGTAATCACGCGGAGCACCTTCGTTGGTGCTGGCGCACACGTAGGTCACTGGCTCGGTGACAACCTGTCGGCGTGGGACCAATATCTTATTTCCATTCGTCACCTACTTCAGTTTGTTTCGATCTTTCAAGTTCCAATGGTAAGTTTGTCTAGTCACAACGCAGAGTCTCGCTAACACAGTTTAGGCCGGTGCAGATGTCTGCGGCTTCCTCCAGAACACCAATGAGCATCTGTGCGCTCGTTGGACCGTACTTGGTGCTTTCTATCCCTTTTACAGGAATCACAATGTCAACGACGCAATTCCCCAGGAGGCTTACCGATGGGAATCAGTAGCAGAGGCAGCACGGAAAGCTATTGATATTCGCTACAGGTTGCTTGACTACATTTACACAGCGATGCACAAGCAGACCGTAGATGGCACTCCGATGCTGGCGCCCCTTTGGTAAGCAAGCACGCAATATGTACAAGCACGTCGCGCTGACTTCTTGAAGGATGCAGTTTCCGGCCGATAGCAAAACTTACGCGATTGACACGCAATTCTTTTACGGACCCTCTATGCTCATCAACCCAGTAACGGATGAACAATCTACATCCGTCTCTTTCTACGTGCCCCAGGGAGTCTGGTACGATCTACGCGACCAGAAGCCTGTCACTGGCGCTGGATCCACCATCACATACAACAATTTGAGCACAAGTGACATCGCAGTCCTTGTGAAAGGCGGATCCATCATTCCGGCGCGCATCAACAGCGCAATGACGACCAAAGCCTTGCGAGACAAAGACTTCGAATTACTCGTTGCGCCCGATGCAGACGGCAAGGCGAGCGGTACACTTTATCTAGACGACGGAGAGAGCTTGGTGCAAGCCGGTACCAGCGAGATCACCTTCACGTGGGAAGATGGTAAGATCAAGATGGCGGGATCGTTTGGCTTCTCGACAAAGGTAGGCTTGAAGAGTTTTACAGTCTACGGCGATGCGCCACAGAAGTATGAATTGAACGAAGGCTTGGATGAGCCTTGGGTACGTGACGCCGCGAGCTTGAAGAAGCTATGATCATTGCGCATTTAGCAGAAACCCTTCGTTAGCGTATGTTTAAGCTTCTAGCTTTAGTTGTCTTTAGCAGGGCACAATACAATGAATGATACCCATTGCCATAAGACTTGTGTCGCGATGTCATTCATTTATAGGCTGAAAGTCTTTGTCTATGGTATTTCATTCCACCAGCTCATCTCGTTCCGACGTGGCTTTGGCAGCGCATCTCCTGCTCTTAATTGGAGTGCCAACTGTCGAACTCTGGCCACTTTGGATCGTATTCGAGAACATCGCAAGTGGAGCTGCAAGATCAAAACTGCGGAAAAAGGCACTGTCGTGCCTGGCTACCTCCCAAGCACGTCCTTTCATACCTCTATAACCGAGCAGATTCTAAACCTAGAGAAAAGTGGACGAGAAAAATTATGTACGTGTTTTTGTTTCTGATCGTGAGCAGTAGAGTTAGTTAAATAGTGGATTTGAAGCGAGAAGTGTGATATGTCGCGGTGTACATATGTTCTTCACATCCATGCTCGGTGCGGGTGTTCATCATCGGAACCTAATGATGATGATGATCATCATCACCACCACTGTACCACGCTAACCATCGACATCACCATCATCATTTTCAAAAGGCACCACGGCACAGGGCAGACAAAGACACCATATTAGTCAATGAACTTGGTTTTTTGGAGGCAGACATTATTGAATGGTTCTTGAGTTTTTTAAGACCATTCAGCCTTGTCGCCCATAGCCATAGTGTCACAGAAGATGAGAAGATGGATGTTGATGATGGAGGAGATGCAGGCTTATATATGCAACGCTCTACATGCTCACGTAAGCAAGTGAAGCGGTAAGACGGCGACATGTGCTTGGTGGTCGATGTCACATAGCGTATCTTGTGAATTAGTGAGATCGACCCATATCTTGGGAAGGACTTAGTCCAATGAACAAGCCATCGGTAAGGATGAGTGCAGATGCCTTAGCTTGTGACAGTGTATCATTGGATCGAGGAGCCAGTATGTGACCTGAAAACCTGCTCAGAAGACGCGCGAGCGCAGTATTCAGACATTGAATGCACCAGTGGTGTGTCTTTGGGGTGATCTTGATCCCAGGAGAGAAATCCTGGGCAGGTTTATCCCCGATTTGCTCAAAGTGACTGTCGAAACTTCACGCAGCGATGGTGTAAATCATGCCACCTTCAATCGCTTTGCCTGAAGTGGGCTCAGAAGCAGACCAACTGACGCGTCCCTGCATTTACATGGACCAGAGTCTAGATCGTCGAGGATATTTTAGGCATCGAGGCAGTTTGCCAGTCTCCATCTGGTCGAACTTCAACCCAAGACTACAGCGGTGAGCGATCGATGCGTGCCCGGGCGTTCGCAATGCACTTCATTCACAGAGACTGCTGAAGCTCTTCGGTGCGAACGCTTGTTCAAGCCGTGATGACATGTGAAGCTTGATGCAGCGACGCGCAGGTTTTACTCGGTGACCTTGCGAAGAGCGAACTCAAGAAAGTTAGCATTTTGTGTGATCAAGGCAGTAGATGTTCATGTGAAGAAATGAGGTGCATCTCACGATGGTCTATCATTTCGCGCTAACTTCGGTAACGCCAAGGGACACCTCGCGCACGGGGACACCATGCGCACAAGAACACCACATCTGCTACCCACACAAATGAGGCTATTAAGCCGCACCACAACGCTGTATATAGATAATATCGTAGAGTAACAGTAAATAGAACCTTACGAACAATTTGTACTATCCGAATTTTAATGGGAGGGTGACGCTGCGGCCGAATCGGGTTTGGCGCGATAGCTGCGGTGTGGCAGCCACTTCGACCACAACACCTATTCTACCCCCCAGATTTCCACCACCACTGCGTTTCTGCTTCTTCTTGGGCTTAGATAGTGCTTTCGAAGCTTTGCGCTTACTGGTTTGGGAAGTTTTAAGAGCTTTTTGACGGTCTCTCTCTTCTTTTCAGCGTTGGTTTTGAGCCGCTCTCTCAGCCTTCTGAGCCTCCTTCACCTCACGCTTTGCCTTAGCAGCCTCTTGCCTCTCCTCTCGGTACTTTTGATCAAGTATTTTCTTGGCTTTTTGAAGCTCTCGTTTGGTGTGATTGGCTGCCTTTTCGGCTACTTTTGCGTTGTCTTTTATAGTTATTTCACGTCTCTCTTTCTCAAGCAGCCTTGATGAGTACCAAGCAGCGTCAGTATAATCCTTTTTGCTCCCTCTAATAAGCAGGCATCTAGCATGGCTTATGCGCTTATTTTGGGTGTCAAATGATGCAATCAGCTCTGTGTTTTCGTGCTGTAGAAGCTTAGTTTCAATGCTAGCGCGGTGAATTGCTCTCTTAAGCTTCTTGAACTGCTCATCATTCTGATCAACAACTAGCTGCTCTAATAACTGCTCTGTACGCCTCCGGTAGTCTGGTGAGAGGTGAGAGACGTCCACTGGATTAGTCTGATTAGGTGGTGTTCTTGGCTTGAATTTTTTGAGTACAACCGTCCGATCTTGTGGCCATATACTAGTAGCTTCAAAAGCAGCTTTGATATTGGATTCAGACGCTGCAGAGACCCAGGCTCGCTTAGATGTGCTATAGAAATCCGGCTTTTTGACCGGCAGAAGCCCCTGAGAGTGTTGCTGTTGCTGACAAAGTTCAGATGAATAGGCAGTTGAAAGTAGGCTGAAAATCCCCACATTAAGTGGCTGAAGGCTGTAGGTTGAATGAGATAGATACTTCATAACCAGTATACGATTCTTGATTGCGTAATCCAAGAATCGCATAGATATATGGCTGCTGGGGCCGTCTATAATAAGTAATCGCTATGATCTTTAAGCTTTCCCTTTTGTGTACGTGTTAAACAGCTTTATCTAGGCTAATCTAAGCTGCATATTGGTCCAGCCGTTCGGAGATAAGCTGACGAAGACGTTTTCTGCGTCAGCCGGTATATCCATCACCCAATTTGACCAAATAGCTCCATTCTTGCTGCAGAAAATGATGCCCGTCGGCAGCTTCGTCCCATCTGCGCAGATAGTGGGAGTAACAGTACACTACTCTCTATTACCGTCTTGAATTGGTGTATTAGGACCACCCCTCTCAAATAGAGCCTTGCTGAACACTCTAGTCGACTTAGCTTCGACTCCAATCATGAAGCCCTTCTTATTCATATTGTACGATAGACGCTCCTCTATCTTATATTCTGCTATCTTCTCATACAACAGATCAAAATATAAGTTGTACTTGTCGAAAGAATCGGCCTAGTGACGTACGCGGTTAATGCTGGGTCCCCATTGAGTGAGGAGTTCATCATGGTGACGCTCGATAAAGCGGCCAATCCACCTCTCTGAGAGCTCTCTCCTAGCTATTTCTAACCCGAAATTGCGCACCATCTCTCTTGTAGGTGAAACTCCTTCGATATAGAGCTTAGCTACGTACTTAGTAAGTGCGCTTTCTTGTTGTAGCGGTAGGGCAAGGGAGTCTGCGACACAGTCGGTTCTTGGGCGTGAAACGCCTCTCCATCTTCGGGACACTGCGCTGCGGCTGCAACCATACTGAGCAGCCACTTCGTCATACATATAAGGCTCTACATGATCTCGCGATTCCAAATCTGTAATCGCCTTGTCGACCCTGTTCATGGTGGTTGAGATATCTCGTGTTGAAAGTAGTGGGTAGTCTGGTGGATCTGGTGTTCCTGTGTGCGGGGTGTCCCTTGGCGTTACGGTAGATCTTCAATGCGGCAAAGCTGCCGGCACGGCTCCGCACCACCAAATCTCACCTTTATTTCTCCTGAACGCGTCGAAATCGGACCTTGCCATTTTATTACCCTTCTCACAAATCACAATGCCAAACCGCCCCTGGCTGATAGAAAGCGACAAGCCCTCCTATCAAGTCCTGAAATGGATCGGGGGTGGAGGATTCGGTCAAGTCTACAAAGTCTTGCGCGACGGGGAGGTTGGTGTCTGGGCCCAACAGTAGAATGGAGCTGACGAGTTAGATTGTCGCATGCAAACAAGTCCAGTGTGAGAATGCAGAAGCTGCCTTGGACGAGTATGATCATATGAAAGCGCTGCGTGGTGCACCGCACATTGCGGCCTTACATAATGGACTTGAGTACAATCGCAAGACTGATACGCTGTCCTTCTTCATGGATTACTACCGGGGGAAGGATTTAGATCGGCAGATTCAAATGCTGCGGGGAGCTGCGTATGTCCAAGTTTGTGTGACCGGCCGCTCTTTGCTAACAAGAGTAGCCAGCGTTTTACTGAAAGCCAAATCGTTGAGATTGGGTATCAGATTGCTGTTGCGCTTGAGTTTTGTCATAGCAAGAATATACTGCATCAGGACATGAAGCCTATGAATGGTAATGAGTCGATGACAGTCGAAGCGATTGCGGTTCCTGACTATCAACAGTGTTGCTTTGGGAACCCTGGAACCCGATTACACAGCGCGATGTGCCGGATCTTTTCGTCGCAGACTTTGGCATCGCGAGCCACGTGAAAACTATTGGTACGCGTATTACTGGGCAGAGAGGCACACCTGGATACGAAGCGCCTGTATGATCAAGAGCCGCATCGTAAGTGCAAATGTGCTAACAATCCCAGGAAATCCGAGGCCCGGGGTATGCAGCTGCATTCTCTCAAAAGTCTGACATCTACGCTTTTGGCTGTATCCTTTACCGACTCTGCTCACTCGCTGAACCACTGGTCTTGGATGATATCAAGCCCATGGACATTGCCGTGGGCTATTCGATTGAGTTGCTGAGCTTGATCAGCGCCATGCTGAGTTCTGAACGCGACGTACGGCCGACTGCAACACAAGTCAAGGATCAATTTACTGCCATCGGGCTGCAGCTGTTCCAGGCAAAGAGCATTGAGTGCCGTGCGTGTCAGCAAAAGTTCCCAGGAAAGCCGGAGCTTCGACAACATCTCAAAAAAACGGGACACAATCGGAAACAGCCACCAAACCCGGAGCCAGTAGCTGATGAACCTAAGAGCGATCCCGGACTCACGATACGAGGAGTTGCAGATGCGCCAGCGAAGTACTACTACGACGAGAAGGAACTGGACACTCCCGATCCGTCTCCGTGCCTCGTATGCAACAAGCGCTTCAATAAGAAGCGGCAATTCTTTGTTCATCTGCGTGCCGGCCATCACTACCGCGGTCTGAAGTATGTGCATAAGCGCAAAGCTTCAAAGGAGGTGAAGATGGACAAGGCCGAAGAACGTCTCACCAAATGGACTCGCAAGGACATGATGAGACATGATTGAACCATGGCCTGTCCCAGCTCTTCCTCTGACGGTGTGTCGCAATACTCTTCGACTCGAGCTGGATAGACGCGGTGTTACTGCACATAGTTAGAACTCAAGTTCCTGCGGATGTCTACTGCAGGCTACCAGCGACGGCAATGCTCTGTGTATAACTTCAGGCCATGCGATGAGCTGCTCGAGAACTGTTGTACGCAGGTCGTTTTTGATGGTCGAGATCTTGTACATGGTAGCAGCATTTTCGCTTTCGCCGCGTCAGCCCAACGTGTCGAGTGCATATGCACAAAGAGGTAAACCATGATAGATGGTTGTTAGTCGTCCACCTCTCCAGCGGCTGAATTACGAACAGGGCAATGCCAGCGAAAATTGAAGGAACGCTGCCTGTCCAAAGAAGCCGCGTAGACCGCGCCAGTCAGCCATCTTGTGCCGCGTCTCCCAACATTTTCGATCTACCGTTCATCATAATCCAGCAAATTTGATTGTAACGCCGAAGATGAGTCTTACCTGCGCCTAATATCAAAGATCATCTTTCCTCCACCGGCACAGACGCCTTGCAGCATTGGGACTTGACGTTGCGATCGTACTTGATAATGAGGATCGAGAGATTCCTGCTTGGGATTGTCCGAAATCTTGCTTGCACGAGCACCCAAGACACCGGAGTATGGCCGACCCAGCAATCGGGACTTGTACGGTCTTTATACCTGGCCCGGATGTGGAGTTCCTGATGCATCGTCCCGTCCTCGCCATACTGTTTTTGGTCGGTTGCACATCGGTCGTAAGGCTGCAATTCGGCACTCGCACGATCTGCGCAACGTGCAGAGATGAAAATGGTCCTGGCTGCTAATGCAGGTTTGCCGTTCCGTTGTCCTAAGTTGTTAATGATCGTTGGACAGTCATGTTCGTGGAGACGATCTGCGGCTGTTGCGTTGGCGTCTGGTGAGTGGTACATGAGGCTGTTTCTTGTGTATGTATTGCGGGTAGGCCTGACGTCAAGTTGGAGATTTCCAAGGTTGCGACTGAAAATAGCAACAACTCCCTCTCGCACAGCGCGGCACAGGTGATACTCCAGCAAATCCGTGGCTGCGTATACCTGTTTGACCTTCCACATACATATCCGGTTTCCAATCTCGATCAAGACTGCTGATATTCACTCCGATGTATTCATCCTAGTTACCGCGTAGTGTCCACGTTCCGCAAAGTAGGTATGTAGCGCCGTGGGGAGGACCACCTCAAACGGCCCGAAGATGGGGAAACGTCTTTCCCATGTCGAATCCCAAGCATGAGTTGCGGTGGGGGCCTTAATTCTCAGGACGATCGGAGTAGCACTCCGCCCGGTACGCATGTGAAATTAATGCCATGGAGATGTTTCATTGTTGGTAAGAACAATGCACCAAAGAGTCTCTCCGAAACTTCCGATGTCCGTCAAGACGTATTGGCGGTACCTTGGTAATGATCGAGGCGTGAAGCCCACATCACAACCATTGCTCCCAGAAACAAAAATTGTTATAAGATTAGCAGCTTGAAGCCGTGAGAGACGGTGTGAAGCCTCTGGGCTGTTCCCGGTTAGACAAGCAAGCTTTGACTGTGTTCGCGATCTGCTTCGTGGTCACGGCGCCACTGACGTCATGCGCAGGAATTCGTTTCGATCTGGAAGTTTGGTTAACTCTGCGCATTCCGCCGACTTTCGGGCCTTCCTTGGCTTAGAGGATCCATAATTTCGCATTAAAATGAGCTCAAATAGTTGATTGGCGCAATTGCACGAAACCGGGTGGAGTGTCCAGTTTCACGAGTAACATGGTACTGTACATCGTCAACACTTGGACAACGACCTTCTCTAGATGTTACTGTAGGCGGTACGTCCGTACCTTGCTGACGGACGGCGGTGCAACGGATCTCCACTTCGACTTGGAATTGTCCTTCCATTGCTTTGCTTTCGGCTCCACGGTCCTCGGTCACCACCGCACCCCGAATTTCTTTGTCGATCAGAAAGGCAACTTAAGCCGCAGACGCTACTCGCTTAGACCTGCTCAGCGGAATATCTTTTCCATTCCAGGCACATCGGCGATCGTGTCAACAGGCAAGTCGTTGCTTGTTAAGCAGGCACTTACTCAAACACTTTGCTTGTGAAAAGTCTCCATGGTCGTTAGGCTGTGAACGAATGAAGACTCTAAGTTGTGCAAATCCTGATAAGATCTTCTTGATTTTGATAAGGAAACTCAGGGTCTGATCGCCATGAATGTCCGCGAGTAAGAGGCGGGTTTGAACAATGGGGCATCAGTTAGCTTTCTGGCTCGCCATTCCTCGCGTTGCGCCGCATGCTGCAGACGTTGACATAGCGGAGTTCGATGCACCTATCAACACTGGACCTACAGCTAGTGCTTAGAGGTCGAGTCATTTTTCTCGAATAATTCATCCAGTTGTACTTTAACCGACTTCTAACTCATCCTGCATCTCGAAGATCCACATGAATGACAATGTTCGGCTGGAGCACGCCGTCGAGGAGATGCAACGCTCTGCCGTTACAAGAAATTGGCTGTTAGGCGTCAAAAGATGAGATATCTGCAACCGTGCCATTGGCTTGCACGAAAATAGACACCTTTGCACTTGCTTTGTTCGGTTCGGATTGTGCCATCTGCTGTGGCCAGGCTCGGCGTTGAAACCCAGCCAACAACCGCCTCGCATGCCGTTCAATGTGCTGCTCGGGTACCACACAGCCACCTACATGATATAGCGCCTCAACCGCCTTCATGCGCAACTACGTAAGTTTGCGCAGTTCTCGTAACTCTCAAATCGCATGAAACCATTGCAAAGAATGCATCGCTGGGCCCGAGTACTGCTGATGCCAAGATGACTCGCACACGCTGTGCTAATGGCGTGAGGAAGCCATGTGGATAATTCCCAATCCAGTCTACAGAGTGAGGATCGATTTTGCTAGGCTGCGGGGGGCGCAAAGGTGGCCTTGATCAGAGCGCTTGGCTGTGTTTTGAGTGCGACGGTTGATCTCCAATGTGTGCCGAATCAGGATGCGACGCCATGTGAGATGGAGGGCCGCCGCAAGACATGAGGGGATGCTAGATAAGGGGATTGCCGTCCAAGACATTCGTTTCCCGCTGTCGCCGTGTGTTGGCAGGGATGGTTGGGAGGGAATAAGCTGCCGAAAGAACGGTACGTCTTGCCTGCAGTGGCGTACTAACTTTGTGTATTCTGTGGGGTCGTGCTACACCGCAATTGATAGTACGGACAGCGCTGCAACTAGTGGCCGCTCAAAGGGTCAAAGGGAGCGAGGATACGGTGCGGAGATGAGCAGAGCGGAGTGTACGGCAAGGTCGGCATTCCTTAGTGCACCATAGGGGAAACTGAAAGGGAAGGCACGACACATGTTCAGTGGCAAATCCCGATTATATGGCAATCACGAGCAAATGAGAGCACGAAGGTGTGTGAGATATTGGTATGATTGAACTGCCTGCTGTTGAAAACTCGTCATCTGACCTGCTCGACACCAAATGGGGCGGAGCGCTTGTGGTCAAGCTATGGACAGGCGAGATGCAGTGTAGACTAAGTAAAAGAACACAAACGAGCTGGTATCGAAGAAGTGAATGTTGGCTGCCACACTCCAGCGCTTGGATGTGATGGTCATAAGATAGCGAACTCGCGAATAGGACCCTTCTTGTGAGGCAATAGTCTGTCGCGGGTTTGCCACCCATCGTTTCCGTGTGGTAAAATAGAACGCCGATGATGCTCCGATTCCCTATGGTAGTCGAACTCCGAAATGCGTGTAAAGGATGGATATGCTGTAGACGTGTGCGGTAGTTTTATGCCCTTGCACTTTTCCTTGGTGACGATGGCAGATACTTTTGGTCGGTGAGTCAACAACCGCCCACAGAAGTCGGCCGTCCGGGAGACCAGTCACCACGTCGGCGGGCTTCTTCGCGGATCAAATGCTCAACATGCTTAGCTGCATCAGCTGGGTTGACACCAGCAGTGAGGTAGCCGTCAGCGCCTCCAAGCTCAAGAGGCGTGACTGCTCCAGGACTCGCAAGCGGCTCCAGACGTGGGCTCGTGGGCTTTGCCGATGTTGGTGCGCGGACCTGACCGCCGGTGTTGGCCAGGAGTTGCTGCTGGTAGGCGTACATTTGTCGTTGGACCTCGTACTGCCTGCTCCGAGCGTTCTGAGGCGACGAGGGCGTGTTGGGGCTGTTTGGACCCGTCACTGGTGTGACTGCTTGGCTGGAATTCTGAGACGATGCGAAGTTGGCCGGGTGGAAGCGTGGCAAAGATGGTAGCCTTAAGTGCCCCGATGCAGAGGTGGGAGCGTTTGAGGACTGGCGTGAGTTGAGGTTGGGTCGTCGTCGCGCCTGCGAGGGAATGGCAAGCGGCTCAGTCCTGGGTGATAGGGGCGAGCTGATGGAGGGCATGTTGCGGTCTGCTGTACGAGGCGCCATGTTTTGGTGGGGTGTGTTGGAGTTATGGAGGAGTCGAGAGAAAGAAGAGGGCGAAGTTGGCCTCATAAGAAGTGTGGCAGGTAGGCCTTGTCTGGGTATGGTGGAGGAAATAAAGCGGCCCGGTGAGGCTGGATATATATCTCTAAAGAGGTGGTGAGAGAGCAAGTAGCGCAGACAAAGTACCGTGTTTCCGAGCGGTAAGCGTGTTTAATATGGGTCCTGGGAATGCTTGGTTCTTGGTATGCAGGCCGATCTTATTGGAAAGGAACGAGGTTGATCTTCCGCTGAAAGCGCGCCGTCGCCGTCGTGCTACCACGGCCTTTATGAGAGGATGGGATGGATGCACGGGCTCTTGGACCCTGGCTCTGTATCACCTTCACGCAGGGTTCGAAGTTTGCGATCGCTGGGGTCGTGGCGGGTCACAGTCTGTTTGACGCGTGAGAGAAGTGGGCGGCACAACGCATCTTTGTGCACCGCCAGGCATTGCAGCGAGACATGCCGGCTCGCCTAGGTTTTGCTATCGTCATCTGTTAGGCGTGTCCTTGGTCCGACTGCAGTGGGGCTCTCTCTGGAAATTAGTGTCCATCGTGCATTTGCTGCTACGATGAATGACGCAGGAGGGTTGGAATTCCGCTACCTCGATTAGCGCCGGATGCAATGCCCAACACGTGAGCACACGCACTCCGCCCTCGCGTGTGAGCTCCAATGCTTCTGCAGCCCACAGTCATCTGCGGTGAAACAATACTTCGGCCTGCATCAATCTCACCATGTTCGTTGCGAGGGATCTTCCACGGCAAGTACAACGCATGAAGAGATGCGTCGCCAGCAGCCAGCGGGCAATACCACCCTTCCACAATTTAGCCATGTTGCAGGATAACGCGGGTAGGTGGTTGTGATAATCTAAGCGCTTCCTCCATTTCCTGCATGTAACGAAATTGGAGCTAGCGCGCGCAAACTTCATCTGTCACTTCTCCGGATCCTGCAGCACATGCACACACCATCGTGAGATGATGCGATATTTATCAGTCGCAACGACAGCCATGTTGCTGGCATTCAAGAATACGGCAATTCAAGAAGTGCGCGCGGTAATAAAATGAACGTCATGAAGTCTCATTAAGCTTGCGCACTAGAACTGACAAAGACGTCGTCTCGGGTCTTCTGGAACCGGTCTTCCGCATCATCGTGAACCTCGGGGCGAGACGGTGCTTGCGTAGCGCGCCTGACGCCTCAATGACCACAGCCAACACGGCAGACTGGGCAATGGTCACTTACGTAGGGACGTTGTTACTGAACCTTATACTGCATGAATTACGAAGGAAAGGAAAGTTGATAGGGTCTTGCCAATGAACTAAAAACCTGAAGCTATGAACAGTACCCCTCGACTTCGAGTTCCACGGAGATACCCTTAGTATAGCTTCGGGCAATCAGATAGGCTGCTGCCAACTGTTGCAACCTGCTCACTTACTGTCAAGTGACTAAAGTACACTCCTGGGCAATCGACCGATCGCTACGAGGTAAAGTCGGAGACCGTTCTCGTGGAACAGCCAGGCAATTTCCAATACACCAAAGCTGGAGCGATGCCGCGCCGAGACGGACAGACATGCATATGCCTATCTGTGCACATAGATTGCAGCAAGAGCAATTAACATTGTCGTACAACATCTGTCGATCTCCCGTGAGGCTGAACTTCACACACACACACTTGGCCGCCGGATGTGCTCGGAGACGGAGGGAATATGACATTCGTGTCTCAGTTGAGTGAAATTTACACTAACAAGGATGTGAGGTGATGAGATGTACCACGATTGAGCTTGTGGGTGTGCTAGACCACAATCGAAGAATGAGGTGCAGAACACTATGCTTGGCATTGGCGGCGACCTAGGTTTTTGTTCGCCAAAATGTATTGTGATGATCGTCCACAAGACTAGTTTCGCCCTTTCTATACTTATCTCGCACCCAACTTCTCCAAGGCTCGTGAACCCTGCTCCTCCCATTCTGCCTTTGATATCCACATATCCTCCTTGTCGGCCATCTGCACGAAGTAAGCATATGTTTGAGTCAGATGATTCACGACTACTTACGATATTTGCAAGCACAGCACCACCAAGGAAGACCATGTGGCGTCGCCGTGGTGGATCTTCGATGCGGACCTTGAATTTCTGCAATTGATGTTAGTGTAGCCATGCATGATGGGCAAGCGAAACCTACATTTAATCGCTCTGGGTTTCCGCCCAATATCCTGGTGAGCCATAGCTGCTTCAGTTCCTTCTCCAACCGGCTGGGGAGACCTGGATACATGCTGCTTCCTCCACTCAACACAATCGCCTTGTATAGACTGCTCCGGACATCGACCTCGGCGGATTGGATTGTGTTGAACAAGAACTCGGCGATACCGGGCTGCTCAACGTCCACAAGATGCGGCTGGAACAGACACTCGGGGGCTTCGAACCGCTCACTGCCTACGCGAATGACCCGACCGTCTGGAAGGGTGTACGACTCAACGAGTACCGTTGTGTCTTCGCTGAGGCGCTGGTCGAGCTCGAGGTCGTACGATACGTAGCATAGCTTCTCCTTGATCTGGCGGACAGTTTCGAAATCGGCGGTTCGGTTGAGTGCGTACCCTCTTCGTAGTAATAGCGCGATGAGGTTGCGTGTGACGTCGCGCCCGGCAACGTCGAGGCGGCGCGTAAGATGGTTGAGGACAGTACTCTCGTAGACAGGAACAATATGTGTGACACCATCTCCCGAGTCGACTACGACACCAGACGACAAGCCCTGCGCGTACAATGCCAGTACAGCCTGAATAGCCACGTACACGCCTCCAAAGCCATAGCGCTCGAACATGACCTCGCACATTGTCTCTCGGTTCTTCAGAGGGTTCATGGGCGGCTCGGTGAGCAGGATCTTGCGTCCGGTCGGGTCTAGCTTCATCTTCTCGAGGAATGTGTAGTCCCAGAGGTGTTGCATGTCATCCCAGCGCTTGACGATACCGTTCTCCATCTGTCGAGGGAGACAGCGTTAGCGTACACTGAGGCTACCCTCAACAGTTCTTGAGTAACCACATACGGGGTAGGTGATTTGGAGCATAGAGCGCGCCGCCGCGGCCTCATCTCCGCACATGATGTCCTTGAGCTGGATGTCTCCGCCATCGCGCTCTTCCGTTCGCAGGATTGGGCGGCCGACAATGGACGGGTACTGGTGGTCGGGGAAGTTCTGAGATAATGGCTAGTCAGCTTCGTGTGCCTTGGCAGTATATGTGCGATCGCGAGGGAGACGGACCTGGCCTGCGTAGCCTGCTTTCAGAAAGCCGGTTCCGCCGTCAAGGACTACGTGTCGCATCAGCTGAGCTCTTCTTGGTGAGGCAGAAGCTCAACATACCAATGGGTACTTCGGACATGCTGTCTAGAGCTTGGAGTGTAGAGGCGGTGGTTATAATTGGTGTTGACAAGCTGACGATTGATGGTACTCGGCGCCTCGTGGGGTTGACGTTGGCGGGGTGGCACGGACCCTACCTAGGTATCGTACGCACTTCAATGCTCGCGCTGAACAGACTTGAAAAGAGCTGCAACTTCAGTAATTTTGGGAAGTCGATAGTGGAGTCCAAAGAAAGCACCGAGAACAGTCACGCAGGTAGCCCAGATAGCCGCTGTACAGTAGGTAATCTCGAGCAATGGTAGTCACGCATGTACCTTCCACGAGTGCTAATACGGAACGCCAAAGCTTGAGTGAAGTGTGAATTGTCTAGCTAATCTAGCTGTGTCAATCCTGGAAAGATGTAGCCTCATATGTTAGCAGCAGCGATGGCAAAAATATCTAGTTCTTCTCAAGCCTCCCATGTGCACATGAAATGGCGTTCCTGGTCACCCACCTCGAAAGCGGGAGTCTTGACTGGAGCACCGCGCTAACGCCCACATTCAGCACGGGCCACGTCGATATTCATATCGCGGGCGAGGACCACAAACTTTCCTCCAGCAGCCATCCTCAAGTACGACAAGGAGAACAGCCGGTCAAGATGCCTTTCGTAAGTATACATCTCGAATGCTCGTAGCATTACTCTGTCCATCTTCATGATGGGACCCCCCGCTTCGACGCCAGTCGAGTGGAGTCTTTGCGAGTTGCTTCGAATGCGGGTTTGAAGCGTCAATCGCTGACTCTGAGATAAGTCCAAACTCCAAAAGAATGACGCCTACTTCTCGCGGTACCAAGTGAAGTACAAGCGCCGCCGCCAGGGCAAGAGTATGTTACTCCTCCAAGTCTCCTTCGAAACCAGCTACTGACTGTGCGCAGCCGATTACTATGCCCGTAAGAGGTTGATCACCCAGGCGAAGAACAAGTACAATGCGCCCAAGTACCGCCTCGTCGTCCGCTTCACCAACAAGGACATTGTCGCCCAGATCGTCCACTCCGAGATTGGCGGTGACAAGGTCTTCATGGCCGCATAGTACGTCTTGCGCACTGCAACATGGCAAGGGATTGGCTAACAGATTTTGCAGCGCACACGAGCTGAAGCCCTACGGCATCACCCACGGTCTCACCAACTGGTCCGCCGCCTACGCCACCGGTCTCCTTCTCGCCCGCCGCACCCTCAAGAAGCTCGAGATGGACGAGGACTTCGTCGGTGTCGAGGAGGCTGACGGTGAGTTCACTCTCACCGAGGCTGCTGAGGTCGACGGTGAGGAGCGCCGCCCCTTCAAGGTCTTCTTGGACGTCGGCCTCGTTCGCACTTCCACTGGTGCCCGTGTCTTCGGTGCCATGAAGGGCTGCTCCGACGGTGGTGTCTTCATTCCCCACTCCGAGAACCGCTTCCCCGGTTACGACATCGAGGGCAAGGAGCTCGATGCCGAGACCCTCCGCAAGTACATCTTCGCCGGCCACGTCGCCGAGTACATGGAGACCCTCGCCGACGATGACGAGGAGCGCTACAAGTCTCAGTTCAGCGGCTACATCGAGGACGACCTCGAGGCCGACGGTCTTGAGGAGCTCTACCAGGATGCCCACAAGCAGATCCGTGAGGACCCCTGGAAGAAGGAGGAGTCGGACAATAAGAAGACCAAGGAGGAGTGGAAGGCCGAGTCCAAGAAGTACAGGAGCGTCAAGCTCAGCAAGGCCGAGAAGGAGGAGCGCGTGCAGAAGAAGATTGCCGAGCTTAAGGCATAAGTTATCTTCCTTCGATAGCGTTTGATGATGACAAAAGCACGGCATCCGGCGTCTGGGCACGGATTGGAATGATACCTGTTTCGGTGCTGTAGATAGCCTTCCACGACTCTAATGAGATGATGAGATGGCATGCTGCAGTTGGCTACCATAAGCCAGTACTTTGATCAAGCCTGTGTGGTGGATGTGACTTTCGCTTAATCCAGCTGTCCTTGCAAATGCTGTTGTCAACTTGGACGGAAAGTAGACAATATGAAGCAGCGATAGAAATAGCTTACGGTACAAATACAAGACGCGGTTGCTGTTAGAAGGCTACATGCGATAGCGTAAGCTTGTATGTCGTTTCTCAACATTTCTAATCACTTGGCCAGTGAGTGTTCTAGACGATGTCGCTGTTTCAACGCCAGCGCCAGCGCGAACGCAAACGCACAGTTAGCTCGAATAGGTCCGTCACCAGTCAGCTTCTTGCTCAGCGCGGCGCATCAGCAACAAAGATGTGCAAGGAACTGTAGCGATATGAAGGAATGCTGAACATGGTACAGCAGCAGAGATTCGCAATAGCTGACACTGGTCCGTAATGTATAAGGGGTCAAAGAATCCGGCCGTGTTGGTGAGGTTTGGAGGTATGGAGCCGATGCCGCCGCACGCTTTCGTCATACGGATCATCGCGAACAGCCTGAGACCTGCGGAGGCCCACCCATCACGTCGTCGGAGCCGAAGATCGCACAAAGCGAGAAGGCTGAATCTTGTCGCATGTCTTCTCTGAGCCTGCACACAAATCTGCGCAGTCTTCGTAGCAGCTGACGATTCCGGGCGCCGGCAGTATCACGCAACAATTTCCAATCAAGTCCGGCGGCGATCGAAGCTCGTACAGCCATAACCCCCGCGGCTTCCGCGTCACTGACCAACGGCATTCACCCGCGACACATGGCGACGTTCGCATTCACGCAATGACGGCAGTTCAAGCACCGCACGACACGGCGGCGGCAATGGAAGACATTCACGGCGTCGACGTATCGTGGCTGCATCATTCTACTAGAGGTGAGACCCGCTTACCCTGGGGCTCCGCTGGCCGCTTGAGCCGAGTGACGCTGAAGATGCGAGGGCCTGACTAACAGCGCTCCTCTAATAGATCACCACCATCGCCAGCAGGCGCCCTCTTCGCCTGGCCTGACGAGGGATGCGCCCCCAAAGACGTCGTCGCATGGCGGCCTGCCCGCCCAACCCCGCCATGACGAGCGCAAGCAGCAGAACCACCAAGACGCTTTTCCCACCACCAAGCCCGCGCCCCTAACGGTGCCAGCGCCCCAGAAACCCGCCGCGCAAAACGCGCAACCAAGTCCGACGACGCCGCCCCAGAAGATACCGCCCAAGCGACCGACACTGCTTAGCCGAGGCAGCGCGGAGAAGCCTGGCAGCTTGACTCCACCAGACTCCAAGGGCAGGATCCGCAGCACGTCGTGGATATCCAGCATCAGCTCCAAGTTCTCGTCGCAGAACCCGCCAGCCCAGACAACGCATACGCAGGCCCAAGGCTCGCCCGCGCCCGCAAATGGCACCAACGGAACCTCGCCTTCCGCCAATGGTGCGCTGAACGGCATCCAAGCAGCGTCGACCGGTGGCCAAAATGGCCTTGAGCCGTATGTGCCTCAGCCGCCCAAAGCCTCGTTCCTGTCGAGTGCGCTGCGACGGCTGTCGTCGGGTACTCAGGTCGGCACAGCTGGGAAAGTGTACCCGAACGGTGGCATGTGCCCTAGGAAGGTCATGAACGTCGATCCGAACCGCAACCGATGCCTGGTGCCCGAGCTGGATGAGAGTAAACTGCGCAAGGTCGCTTTCTGTGTAGATGTCGAAATCGCCGGAGGGCCGCGGTACAAGGACGACATAGATGCGGACGACAAGAAGAAGAAGCGCAAAGAGAAGAAGCTCAAGGAACGCGGCGAAGGCGAGGCGCTCAAGCATCCGGACGCCGTGGTCGAAGAGAAGGATAAGGACGGTATAGTGTCCGTTGCGCAGGAGAGCGTCGGCAACGAGAGCGACCCGAATCCAGAGGGCACTGTGCTGGACGAAGAGAAGAAGGAGAACAGCCACAAAAAGGAGAAGAAGAAGCGATCAGAGGCAGAGCGCAAGGAGAGGAAGGAGAAGAAGCGCCGCAAGGCCGAGGAGAACGGATCAATCCCAATCGAATTCACTAGAGAAAGCGACGATGGCAGTGTCGAGGGTGTGCCTGCGACAACTGGAGTGGCACCGCCCAAGTCCCAGGACCGTCCAACGATAGACCCCCTGCGAATCTACCGGAGATGCTGCCAATTGCGCGAATCGCCCATTTTGAAACGCATATGTGATCAACTATCCTCTCCGTCCGCCTGTTCGCTTGCGCACCCAGGTGTGGTTACCTCTCTCGATCTTACAGGCTCCCGCCTACAGCTCGCTGATGTCTTGACGCTATCCGACTGGCTTGCCATTGTACCCGTAAAGAAGCTTTTCCTGGAGGATGCGGATCTTAACGATGAGAAAATCAGAGTCATCCTGGCCGGATTACTGGCTGCAAAACTACCAGACGGCCCCAGACGGTCTACATCTACGCCAATAAAGAACGGATCAAACCAGGTAATAGACGACCACGGATGCGCTATCAAAAAGCTTGTCCTCAAGAACAACCCCAAAATCACCGCTGAAGGATGGAAGCACATTGCACTATTTATCTACATGTGTAAATCCATCGTTGCTCTCGATGTTTCGATGATACCGTTCCCACGCCACCGCCCTCAGGTTTCGTCGCCAGTGACAGAAATGCCACAAGGCACTGTGCCCACGAACGAAGCACGGTCTAGAGACGTCGCAGAAATAATGTCCAAGGCCATCGCCGAGCGCCTAGGAGGCTCTGCACTGCAAGAGCTCGTGCTGGGCGAGTGCTCATTGACCTCGTCAAGCATTAGGAAAATCATCGACGGCTGTATCATCAGTGGGGTCCAGCGGCTGGGACTCGCGACGAATGATGTCGACAGCGAAGGGTTGGAACACGCTCTCCACTACATCCGCTCAGGTGTCTGCCAGGGAATTGACCTTGGTGGCAATGATCTGCGGGATTGGATACCCCAACTTTGCGAAGGCCTTGGCAAACACAATCCAACTTGGGCGTTGTGTCTACAAGACACAGGGCTCACACCAGAGTCGCTGAAGATACTGTTCCCAGCATTGATTACCATGCCCAGCTTCCGATTCCTCGATTTATCCCACAACAAGGGCCTTTTTTCACATAGCTCCTCGTTGTGTCTGATCAGAAAGTATATGCCAATGTTCAAAGAGCTGAAGCGTATACATCTGGCAGATGTGGATCTGAAACCCGAGGATGCCATTGCAATTGCAGAGATCCTGCCAGATTGTCCACAAATTGCGCACATCAACGTCCTTGAAAATCCAGAGTTGACACGAGTCGCTAACGCCACGGACGAGGAAACACAGGAGGAGGCAGCGGCACTTTACGCATCGCTCACACTAGCCGCGAAGCTGTCTCGCTCTCTGATATGTGTGGACATTGATGTGCCATCCCCAGAATCGAACGAGATTGTCAGAGCACTTGCTAAGCAAGTCGTGGCATACTGCTTACGCAACATTGAGTCAATCAACGAAGTTCCAGAGCTCAATGCGGCTCCTAAACCCGTCGAGTTGCCCCAAATTCTCATGCAGCTCGTCGGGAACGATGACACAAATTACGAGCCGGAAAGTCTGTCTACCGCGCCGGACAATGACTACATCGTTGGTGGTACTGGCATCGCCAAAGCTCTGAGCTATTGTTTGTCTCATAAAGCAACGGACTTGGGTAGAATATCCCTACCTGCCAGTGGAGCCAATACTCCCACAAGAAGCCGAGCCGAATACTTCGAAGAGCCGGGTAAGGCAAGGGCAATGTCCAAGAACCTGCTCGAGACAGCGCGCAACACTCGGGCAAGGATTCAGCCAGCGTTAATCAGGGAAGCTAAGAGTGGTAGTGATTCGGGATATCGTAAGACTTCTAGTAAAGCTGGTCTTGCGGACTTATTTGCTAACACAGCCACAGGCCGCCTTTTGTTCCTCGATCAGACTCTTCAAGGCATGATTCAGCGCTTTGAGGATGAATACCCCGAAACGCGCCTGCAACCTTCTGATACACTCTCCATCAACAGCTCCGCGGGCTCCGTGCCGAGCAACTCACCTCCAATCTCCAAAGTTCCAACTCTCGACAATAGTGTCACAGACATCGCCAACCAAGACTCCGACGAGGAAGAAGGTCTCACTCTACGTTCGAGGCATAACTCCGACGTATCCCTCGCTTCACGCCACATGTCCCAGGAAGAAGGCCGACTTCACCGCTTTGGACACCGCGTTCGCACTGGCCTCTTTAACCCTAGCCGCCCGACTTCTTCTTCTGGAGACGAGCCGCACAACAATCCCGCCTTTCTCTCTGGTACCATGGATGACCACGGCCTCCCTGAGCATCTTCGCTCTCTGCGCATGTACTTCCAGAACTACAGCGGTGATGAAATGCGTCAGATGATCGAGGGTGTAGGCTGGGAGAAGGCGTTCAACAACGTAGTTGAAAATGCTGCAGAGCTGCAGAACCTGGAAAGAGACGATCCTGCGGCGTTTCAGATGTTCAAGGAAAGCCAGATTGCGGCCTTGAAGAATAGGAACCCGGACATCTTTGGGCCTGGCGAGGTGCATGAACGGAGGAGTGACGAGTTCGCTATTGAGGACTAGGCTTTTAGCCACATTGTTGACTTGGTGTATTACTATCATCATTAATACTTATTTTTTCACGAACCGATATGTTGGACTTCTTCTCAGAGGTAACTGAATCCCATGCAGCAATCGACTCAGCATCACATGTTATCGCAGAGTAAAACCTGGCAACACAAAGAAGTGTTTAATGTTGTTGTGAGAAATTGGAGGTCCAGCCTGATTCGGATCGCAAGCTCAGCCCACGCAGAACAGACAGACACGGCCCCTGTCTTCACCTGCTCCATCCAACCCATCCTCACCGCATGCTCAACAGCCGCAACATACCCAAACGCCCCCATGCCCATCACCACCGCCTCCGCCTTATCCGACAGATAACTCCTCTGCGTAAACTCCTTCCTCGCATGCATATTCGTCACATGTATCTCAATAAACGGTATATCCACGCCCAGCAACGCGTCTCGAATCGCAACACTCGTGTGCGTAAACGCCGCCGGGTTGATGACGATTACATCTACTTCATTTCGTGCAGCGTGTATTTTGTCGACGATGGCGCCTTCGTGGTTGGATTGGAAGGTTGAGAGCAAGACGCCTAGGGATTGTGCGTGGGATTTGCAGGTGGAGGAGATGGAGGTGAGGGTGCTTGAGCCGTAGAGTTCGGGTTGCCGGGTTCCGAGAAGGTTGAGGTTGGGTCCGTTGATCAGGAGGATTTGTTTTGTCATTTTGTGGGATGGAAGTGAGCGAGCGAGGTATATGAAAGGTAAAGGTTGGGGTTTGCTTGCGTGGGGAGATGTGGATGGACTTTGTTATCAATTGTGGGAGAGGTACAGGGAAATGTCTATCCCAGTCTACCACGTCCCCAACTCTCTCAAGATATTCATCCGTGTCGTAGCGTGTGGTATAGCGTATTGCAGGTACTGCAGCTAAACCATCAGATACACATAAACTCCCAGCCGAAGGTCTGATATATTTGGATCTTGCAAGGTTGATATGTATGGCTTTAGACTACCTGGCATTCGATGGTTCTAACTCCGACAAGCGCCGGACAATGAATTGATTTCTTTACAAAGCTGGATGAGCTTGTCGCCTCCGCTTTAGTTCAACTTCCATCGCCTCTTCCATAATCTCAATTGGCGCATCCTGACCAGTCCAAAGCTCGAACTGGGCGTACGCCTGCTCCCTTAGCACATCCATACCCTTGAAAACTCGCCATCCTGAATACCTGGAAGCTACCTTCATCAATCCAGTCTCCAATGGCCGATATGCCATCTCAACTAGAACACCTGACTCGGCTCCAGAGAATAGATTAGATGGTATTTTATCTTCCATCAGGTCGTCGGCGGGAATACACCCCACGACGATCCGCACTGGTGTTTTGGTGGCTAAGTGTACATCGTCCAACTTAGCACACACTTGTGTTGACAGCCCAGGAAAATGCTTTGCCATTTCCAGAGCGTTTGAACGGCTGCGATTAACAATGATGACATCCTTCACCTTCAACGTCTCCAACGCATAGCAAGCTGCGCGCGCTGCTCCACCCGCACCCAAAACGACGGCCGTAGATGACTCCATATCTGGCAAACGATTCTTGACAACGCAAGATCTTATGCCCAACCAATCCGTGTTATCCCCCTCCAACACGCGCCCAGATTCGGATTGTTTGACCACAATGGTATTGACCGCACCGACACTGACTGCCCGTGGTGTGATCACGTCGACAAACTTCTCAATCTGGAGTTTATGTGGAAAGGTAACGGATGCGCCCCCAAAATCTGGCTGCCTCATCAGACGTTCGACGCTCTCGTCAACGGCTTTTGTTTCGTGGACCGTATAGTGCCCCGGGTACCGGAGTTTTGCGAATGCAGCATTATGCATATGAGGTGAGAGAGTATGCGATATGTTATTCCCGAAGATAAAAAAGTTGAGGCTTGCTTGGTTTTCGACTGCTTCATCTTTCGTCTGGCCACGGCCATTTTGGTCTGAGGGAAGATCTGACATTTTTGCAAGTAAATTTTGATAATATGAGTAAATAAGTGTGTGTTGTAACGGCGCGACGGTTCATAGTGGGAAACCGGGTAAGAAGTTGTGTCAACCCTTGTGGGGCGCTACAAGTCTTTCCCGCCACGGGTGCGTTTATAGCTTGGCTCCGGGATATGTTTACCTATGAACGCCTGGGCTTTGCTCAAGCCTGGACCTCGGCAACTGAGGAACAAACGGATGACTTGTACTATATAGCGGCAAAAAGTGCAAAAATAATGTTTTTGTTAGTAGCACTTCCTTTGCAGCGCGATATTTGCAGTAGGTGGGTGTATAATATTGTACGATGGGGTTGATCAAGTTACGAGTGTATATTGTTGCAGATTGATGATGTTCTATCTACCGTACGAACGCGTTCATATACAATTCTGCTGCGCACAGACCTGCAGGCCTGTGCATCAGCAGCTCACGTGATAATGAGGATTGCTATGTACGGACACTATCGCAGATACAACATCAGGGAACACAAGGAGAAGAACAATAAAACAAGAAATCCAGTAACTCCCCTAAGCCACCTTTCAGAAACTCACATCCAGTACATCGTCTCCAGCAAATCCTCACGCTTCTTCGTCACATCCTTATCTTGCGCCTCACCCTTCGCATCCAGTCTGTCCTGCACACTTTTCCACGTGCGATCTTTCAAGATCTCATCAATCTCCTGCTTCACTTGCTTCACCCTTGGCCTCTCCTGCTCTTTTGCTGAAGAGTTCATGTCATCCATATCCTTTGGCGGCCGGATGCCTTTCTGTGTCTCGAGCCGACAACGATCAGCGTCAAGTTGATCGCGTCTATCCCGCGATGGCACAAAGAATTCGCGCAAGTAGCAACTTGCCCTTTCACACAATCTATCTGCATAATATGCGGGAGCTGCGTAGGAGACGCCCATTGTCGCACAGACGTAGGAGAGGCAGAGGTTGTAAGTCTGAATTGCTCATATTAGCACAATCATCGCGAGAAAGTATGCAAACTCAAGGCACTTACCAGATGCTGCAGATCTGAGACTCCAATTTCCATCTTATTGACTAGAACGAAGTAATGTGCTGGCTTGGCCGTGCCTTTGATCCCGTTGTGCGATTGCAGGTAGAAGTCGGTGAAGTACGGGCTGGTGACAGATTGTTCCACCAACGTGCCTGGCTTGCAGTTGTTTTGACCGTTGATCTGCATATCGGCTGGCTTGGTAGGGTAGAAGCGTGTGTGATGTCTCTTGGTGCATACGACTGCAGTCAATTTTGGGCGCTTTGGCTCCTCGATAGGTTTATCTGATTCTTCTCGCAATTCTGACAGGAAGTCTTCGAATCCTCCGCGAATGTCTTCGAGCTCCTTGTTCTTAACTTCTTCGAATTGTGAGTCGCCTACACCATCGCGATAGTAGAGAATGTTTTCGGGAAACGTGGTTTCGGTTTCGTAGTACCGGCCCCAGAGACGGTCAACCACCATGGGTCTCAATTGATCAATCATCTAGTGTTTTCAGTGATAAGAAAAAAAAAGAAAGCTGTGTAGCGTACCTCTTTGCTACCCTTTGACTGCAGCCTCAAAGATCCTAAGAAACAGCCGCCTGTGTCGTCCACGGAACCAACAAGGGCCGCCACAGAAGGACATCCAAACAGACTGCCGTTCGACGGGTGGGTCACATCCGAGCCTAGTACCAAAGTGTTTCCGAGGTAGTTCTTCATGTTCCCTCTGGCAGACTCAGCAGAGTGGTTGATGCCGCCCAACTTGAGATTAGCTTTCATCATGATGTTCCCAATGTACTGGTCCAGTCCAGTAACGTTGCACGCTTGTCCTCTGAAATTGCTTGCCGTTACCATAACGATACTGGGAATTCCAAACACGCGGTCGGCCAGATATTTGAAATTGGAGTAGACCTCCTGGTCCTTTGATTTGAGCACCAGTATGACCAGGTCAACCTCGTCTTTTTGAGCTTTCCGAAGTCCATCTTGTAGGCCTTGTACTTTCACTGGTCGTTGATGTGTACCCAAGTGTGTTGCATTGCCCGCTTTCAACTTCTTGAGCTGTACTTCGAAGTTCTGCCGAATTTGATCGATGTGAGTGGTATCAACGCGTCCTTCATGCAAAATCGTGTATAATACAGTGCGTTCGTGATCTTTAGTGCTCAAGAATTGTTTGTCACCCAGATTCCACTTCGCTTCGGCCGGTGTGATGTTGTAGGTCTGATCTCCGTAGCGGATTTTTGGGTACCGAAGTCTTGAACAATCGACCTTGAGCATGCTCTTGCTAATCGTAAGAGGTAGGTCATGAAGCTACGAGTTTTAGTCATCATAAATAAAACTTGGGAATGAACTTACTCCAGCGACGGTTACTGCTAGCTGTGGGAGCAACTTGCTCAACCCTTCTCCCTCTATCAGTTTGCGATTATGGTTCGGGCCGTTGCATGCGATGCTGAGCATGTCGGAAGTCAGTCTACTGGGTACTGCTCGTCGGTAGGCCTGATATGGCATGATGGCCAGTTTCTCAGGAGCGAACCAAGACGGCCTTTGCTGGCTACCAAGGTTGACTGCATTCGGTTCTGGTTTGTCCAGCGTGATGTCATACTCACTATCTAGATGATCCTTGATAGTGATTGCCTGCTCTGGTAGATCGTTTCCGGCATCATCACGCTTCTTGAGAGCGAAGGTCTGGGTGCTGCAGGGCAAACCAAGCGCACATATCCTCTTGATACGAGAATCGTCATTGTTGATCGATGATGTCTGTCCGTTCTTCTTTGAGCCTCGTTAGTAGTCAATGTAGACTCGGAGTCCAGTGAGCATGCTAGGATAATCTTGGCCAAAAGTCGCTTTTCTCGCCATGAGCTCGCTCAAGACAATCGGTCGAAAAAAAGCACTCGTGCATGCGTTGACGTTCAGGAGAACCTTGCCCATACCAGGCCGTGTCGAGAAGTAGTAGCCCCGGACGGTGCACGGCGGAGACGTGCCCAATTGGCTCTAACCCGATTCGACGAAGAATTTGTTCGCCACTGTTCGAACAATGCCACTGCCAAAACACTTCGATACGACAATGTTCAGAGCATCCATGGTAGTGATCTCGTTCCAGCTCATAGGATTCCAGTCTTCAGAAGGCGGCTCAGACGCGACATAACGCCTCAGGCCTGCAGTGTCGACGACTCGAACATGGCGGAGATACAGATGGGCGAGTGCTCCATCGTTACTATCTTGCACATCGAGGAGGTAACATCCTTCGCCATCGCTATTGCCTGATCCTGCAGCATTGAGATCTTCCCTCAGGTCTTTCCATGCTATGATAGTCTTCACGTTGTCTGTGGCGAAGAAGTCTTGGTTGGCGTGCAGTACAGGTGACTTCTCGATAACAGTGTCCATGAACATCTTATTCATTCTCTTGGAACGTCCTTCGGGAATACCGACAACCTGAAACTCATGGAATGTGCCGTCATCATCAATTGTGACCTCGAACCGATTGGTGAAGACATGTGTTGTCGTGTGCTGGAACTCACTCCTGGGAGGGTACTTAGCAGTACCTGCTTCATGCGTTGTTTGATTGTTCCATTCTACATTCATGGTGTTGATCGAGTGTGCGATACCGTTCGATGCATGAAGGACGAGGTCCGCTGCTGATGCCATGGTTCGAGAAGTGTCTTCGTTGTTGACAAGTTCCTCGCCTGTGGCATTGCTATCATACTGCTCTTCCAGCTCTGAATCACCAGCATCTCTTTCTTCGTTCAAGCTCAGACTCTCCGGATCTGACTCGAGACCTGTCTGCGAATCTTCAACGGTCGTAGAACGTGGAGACGACACGATATTGGCATTTGCAGGAGGCGCAAGATGGTTCGGAGCTGCACCTGGTGTCATGGCTGGACTGAAGCCGGCCGATGGCGGTGGAAAGCCTTGAGCTTGCATAGCATTGGATCCCTGTGGAGAACCTGGAATGGCGGGAGTAGATGTCTGAACTGATTCGTGCTGCTGCTTGAGTACGTCCCAGAACGCATTAGCTGCATTAGCCCGACTTTGGCCAATACCGCTCTTCCAATACTCCTGCTTAGCATCATCTCTCATGCTGCAGTAACCGAAATTTTGCGTGATGTTGTCCTTTTGTTGCGTTGAGAGTTCGCCTGGCGCATTCTGGTTGCCCTTGGCCTTCTTCTTTCCGCCGCCGCCTTCGTTCTTCCCGTTTGGGGCCATGCTGTCGAGAGAAGATGGGATGGTGCTGTCTCAAAGTCCATTCGAGGCTTCTTAATATACGCCTTCGAGTCAAGTTTGCCATCCTTCTAGATTGACGCTTGATAGAGCCGCAAACGAGAGTCGAGGCATTGTTGCAAGTTCACAGACGCAGCTTGTTGCCCATACATTGTGAAAGCCTCGAGTAAATCAGCTTTACAAACAAGCCTGAATTCAAAAGCAAGCTCCTGCATGCAAAATTGCGATGCTTGGAGAAAGTCCTAGCTTCGGACAGCCATGAAAAACTCAAGCACCGTAAAGTCGAGGAGTCAAACAGTGTGCTGAGAGACAAAAGCTTCACCCAGCTTCGAACCAAGCCACCTCACATGCCATAGCCACATTACTCCAACGAAAGCAGTATTAAACCAGCAAGCTGGATAGTGTTGGTAATATTTTGCCCTACTTTGCTATATCCATCTACCAATTCCGATGCAACCATCACAATCGAAATGGCTTATTAGCAACTCTCTACCTCTCCTACAGCTCAATCACCACCCACCTCACCCCATAGCAACCTCTAAGTACCATCACAAATCGTGCTGACTAGACTCCAACAATCCAGTCCGTGAGTCGCTTGACCTCGAAAAAACACCGGAAAACAAGAAGTATATGTGGAGACAGCAAACACATCAAATCGTAAGAGGAAGAACAGCAACAACACCCAGGACTATATCTCCCGCAGAACTCACTAAATATACAACCAATAAACCCCATCCAAGGCCCTCAAAGTCCAGTACCTAGAAAATACCAACACCATTATCTTCAGCTCAATTCCCTTCTTACCATCTACACGTCTCCCAGACCAGTCAGCAGAGCTTTACTGAATCGACTTGTAGTTTTTTCGCTTACCTATCACGCCAAGGAAACAGCTTCGACATCGCGAATCCAATTGACTCGACTTCCTGAAATGAAACTTTGAGCTGCTTGACTTCAAAGTGAAACGGAACACAAAATGTCTGATGAGTAAGCAATCAGATTGCATGTAATCAGCTACCCTGTCCCATACGATATCTAGACAACAACTCCATATCCCATATCTCATAACCCCAACAAACAATAAACGAACGAATACACCAACCCCCACCTCAACACTACATCCAAAACATCGTCCCCGCCACATTCTCATGCCAAGGATTCTTCCTCTCCCCGCCCTTGTAGAACATCTCCTTCGCCTTGTCAAACGTCATCTGCTTGATTGCATTCACGACAGCTTCCTTGTCCAGCTCCTCCTGAATGAGTTCTAGCTCCGACTTCTGCGTCCAAGTTTTGCCGTTCATGTCCTTGGTGACGCGCTTCGACTTGAACTGTGCTTCGCGTGCGATCCTCTTTTCGCGGACGAGGTTGGCCTCGACTTGACTGAGCGGGTTGTAGGCTGGGGGATGGGCGAAGAAATTGCGGAGGTAGCAGCTGTGTGAAGTGTTGATATGTGTATCGTGGATGAGGAGAAGATAGACTTACCGGCCTCTCTCGCACAATCTGTCAGCGTAAAACGCTGGAGGAGCGTATGAAACTCCCATTGATGCTCTGACATATGTGTAGCAGAGCCTGTGTGTCTGTACGGTCGTCAGCCTCGTTCGCTTGCACGATGATAATGATACACTTACGAATAGCTGTATCTGGACATCTGTCAATCCCATCTCATTGACAAGCGGGAAGTAATGCGCTGATCTAGCCGTACCGATGAGTCCGTTGTGCGACTGCATGTAAAAAATCTCCAAAATAGGGACTTGTGATGCAACTGTCCACGACAGTACCTGGCCTGCAGTTGCCGTTCTTTGGCGCGGCATCCGCAGCGGGTGGGAACATTCTGACATGATGGCGCTTTGCCACCACGTAGGCCGTCAACTTGAACTTAGGAACCTGCATGAGACCCACCTTCTTCGCAAAAGTGGCAAATGCTTTGCGAATTTGTGGGAGCTCCCTGTCTTTGACCTGAGAGTATTGACTGTGCAAAAGATTAGCCGGGTCTACACAGGGTCATGAGATGTACTTACCTGTCGCTCACACCGTCTCTGTAGTAGATGATGTTCTTGGGCAGGCTGTGCTTGTTGGCCATGAACCAGGCCATGAGTCGCTCAACCACCATGCTCTCCACATCTTGAATGTTTTCGCAAGCAATAAGACGCGGCTGAAGGCGCATAGATCCAAGGAACTTGCCACCTTTCGAGTCGACAGAGCCGACAATGGCTGCGATAGACGGCGTTCCGGCTAGAGAATTTGCTTCTGGGTGTGTACAGTCGCTACGAAAAAGATTAGCAGTGATCCTGAAGTGGCGTTGATAACTCACGCTCCAAGTACCAATGTGTCCTTCATGATCTGCTCCACTCCATCGACGGAATGGTTGATGCCACCAGATTTGAGGTTCATCTTCATTGCGATATTTCCCCAGTATTGAGGACTGAAGGGCTTTCCCTTGTACACGACGCATAGTGAGTGCATCCCATACGCGCAATCGGCAAGATGCTCGAAGACCGAGTACGCTGGCGTATTGCGTTCTCCAAGAAGAGCATGACGAAGTTGGCGCCCTTGGCCTTTGCTTTTTCCATGGAAATTCGAGCTTCCGCCTCGCTGCGGCCAAACTGAGGATCAGGGCACATGCCCACAAATTGAATTGTAGCAGTGGAGTAGGATCTTTGCATCACGTCCTGGAATTCCTTGAATGTTTCCTGCAAGATTTCCGGGCCCTTTATAGCGCTGTAAGGCCCATCGGGTATGGCGATCATGAAGACCTTGAATACGATTTTCGGAAATGTTGTTAAACATTTGACGTCGCGTAAATTCCAACTTCCATTCGACACGCTCGCCGAACACCTTCCGTACACAGGCTTTGGTGGGTTCAAGACGGTGGCTGGGACTTGCAGCATTCTTGAGTCAATCTTGATAGCTGGGAAGGCAGGCTGTCAAGGTCAGTAACCTACTTGAGACAATAGCTGAACTGGCTTACGAAAGGCTTCAAGTTCTCTCCCGGCTTGAGGCCCAATTTGCCAAGACCCTCATGCTCAATAAGTGCTCGTGTAGTGTCTGGATGATGCAGCGCAATGTCAAGCATTTCAGACGTGAGATTATCAGGCATTTTGCGCTTGTGGAGCTGGTACGGAAGAATTTGAAGCTTTTCCGGGAGGTACCACTTTCGAGCAGTGTCAGTACCGCAATCGATTGCAGGCATTTTGGGGTTTCGTGGAGTAGATTTGTAGGCTGATGTGGTCAGTTTACATAGCAAGAGATGGGGACGTGCGCAACTTACTTTACTCAAAATGCGACTGCACGGTGGTCTTTCTGTCTGGCTTCCCATCCCGGCCGTTGAGTGTGAAAGTTTGCTGTGACACTGGTGGACGAGTACCTGCAATAGTCTTGATGCGAGCTTCGATTGTGGCTGCCGCCGATCTTGACCTACCACTGTAGATTGGATCGTACGCCAACTGTACACGTAGGTTGCGGAGCTTGGCGAGGCGTTCACTCTGATCTTTGAAGGTTGTCGTGTCTTGGAGGAAGTCGCTCACCAAGATGGGCTTGTAGAAAGCGCTTGTGCAGCCGCTCACTTGCAGGAGACATTAGCTCGTGTGTAAGTGTCAGATACGAGATGTGAGACTTACACTCAAGCAGGACCTGTCCTATAGCCGGACGGATCGAGTAGTAGTACCCGCGTATGGTGCACAAAGATGGGCTGAGATTGTTGTGCCCGCCAGTGACGAAGAACTTGTTCGATTTCAAGGAGAAGGAGCCTCTTGAAAGCGCTGTAGAGACGACCATGCTCAGCACAGCGCTGACTCGTTTCACTTCTTCTTCGACTTCCTATGCTCAAGTTAGCGTCGTGACCTGGATTAAAGAGCACTGTACATACTGCTGTAGGCGCCAATTTGCCGGCTGAATACTGCGTCAACAAGTCTGTGTTGACCTTACCGAGTCGTTCGAACGTAACAACGACAGGATCTCTCCACTCCGATGTACGATCCGAACCATTCATTTGCGAGATGTCCATGTCAACCCAGGAAACAAGCCTCATGAGCTTGTAGTCGATCACAAACTTGTCCTGGTTGTTCTTCATGCAGTTGATGTCGTCGATTGCCTCAGCGATCAGTCTCCTGGTAGTACGGTTACCCACTCTCGATGGTAGGCCTATAATACTGTACTCATAGAGCGGCGTCTCAGGGTCGAGCTTGATAGCGAAGTGATTGGTGTAGACTGTGGTGGTAGGATTTGCGAGGCCCTGGCGCAGGGGAAACTCGGCTTTCAGCCCTGAAGCCTTGAAACCCTTTTGTATGTCCTGGAATGCTTTTGGGTCGACCTTGTTGCCGGGCATGGGGTTGGGCCTGGGTATAGGTACGGGCTGGTCCATGACGAGCGGGCTGCCGTCGACGGCGAGCTTCCCTTTGAGACTCATGCTCTCAAACTGATGCTCGAGTTGAGGCTTGGAAGGCTTTGATTCTGTTGTGATGTTGGTATATTTGTAGCATGTTGTGGCACTTGACGTACCATGATTGATATGCGGAGCACCGCCATTTGGCATACCACCTCTACCGCCTCTCACACCACCGCGACCTCCGCCACGCTGGTTGCCCTGACCACGACCAGATATGTTGAAGTATGTGTTTGATCATTGAGGATGTTCGGAAACCGTCCAAGGAAGCGAACGTTATCTGAAATGAGCTATCAGCGCTCAGCCTCATCTAATATACCCTCACACCGCAATCAACCCTGCCTCAAACACCAAACGACCCGAACAATGTCTGAGACCAAACTCAAGATAAACAAGATGCACTGACTTGGATCTGGTGTTGGAGCGAGCGAGTGTTCAAGTGAGTCAGCGGTGCGCTGAAACAGTGTGAGATAACATGTGTTGGTCAAATAGTATGCCGTGTAAGCTATGATGATATCTGTAAAGTGAGAGAAATGCTGAAATTGGTGGTGGAAGTATGTTGCAGTGAGACAGCGATCGAGATGAGGAACAGCGGTGATGATTGTCTCGCACCTATCCGCACATCAGACAGCACGTACTCGTTGTCGCGCCTTCCTTCCTGAACATGTCAACACATCAGAAACCGCATATCGAAGTCCAAGAACGAGTGTCCAAAAAGCTCATACACATGCATACAATCGTCTAAACCAAATAAAATAGCTACTCCCCCAAGTTGCGTGCTCCCCTTGCGCTATGAACAGCAAGTGCAAAGAAAAACCCACACAATCCCCATTCCATTCCAGCACAAGTAGATCTACACGGGGCCAATGTTACAGCTATAGACAGTCTGAGTGGAGGGGTATCGCAGCCCAGCGGGACGTGAAAATTGAAACGAAGAAAAGGAGCCGTCATGATGGGCTCGTTTTATTAGAAGGGAATACGGCGGTAATATGAAGAGGGCATTATAATAGGGAGCCGGGTATATGCAGGAAGCCAGATATGCGCATGCAGTCGTTTCGGTGGAGAGGGGGAGAGACGGGATGGGTGGTTTATTTGCTGCCGGCTGGGAGTTTGACGTTGTTGGATAGCCATGCCTTGGGGGTTGTTAGCCGTGTGGTCAGCCATGTAGTTATATGTAATCCAACATACCAATCCCTCAAAGATGCCCTCGCCTGTTGTCGCGCAGCTGGGCTCGACTTTCCATACGTGGTCCTTGGCGATCTTCCCTAACTCGAGGCGGTCTGAGACTTCTTGTGGTCGCATAGCTGGAGTATTGTCAGTATCATGTCAATGACAGGGTACTGTCATCACGCACCTCCGTTCAGATCCTGCTTGTTCGCAAACACCAGCAGAAGTGCGTCCTTCATTTCCCTGTCCTGGATGATTCGTGTGAGTTCCGTCTTCGCTTCGTCGATGCGGTCGCGGTCGTTGGAGTCAATGACGAAGATAAGGCCCTGGGTTCCTGCGTAACGTCAACATGGGTCCTCTCGCATGATAGCGCCAGGGCAGTATCGGGGCGGGAGCTATTCGCAGTGCATAATGCGCGCTCGCCTACCCGGAACCGTGCCGTCGCGACCCAACATACCAGAGAAGTAGTGTCTCCACAGCGGACGGATCTTGTCCTGGCCGCCGACATCCCAGACGTTGAACTTTGTGTTCTTGTAGGTGACAGTCTCGACGTTGAAGCCGACGGTGGGGATGGTGGTGACGTCCTGGTCGAGCTTGAGCTTGTAGAGGATTGCTGGAGGGGGGCGTTAGCATTGGCGTCCTTAATCTACGATATCGAGGCACGGCGTACTGGTCTTTCCGGCGGCATCAAGGCCCAGCATCAATAGCCGCATCTCCTTGGATCCGAAGATCTTGTTCATCATCTTGGATATTGAGGCACCCATCGTGTCGAATGTTCGCTAACCGCGCTCAATGGCAGTATTGATCGTCGTTAGTGGTGTTTCTTCGCGGTCGTCGGCAGGCACGCGGCAATTGGGTGTTTGTAGCTCCTGATATCAGCACTCACGTGAGGCTGGTGGTTGGCGAGGTGAGTCGGGAACTGATAACAGCGTGTATTAACTCGGGAGTGTATATTGCAGCACGTTCCTCAGCAGGGCGGTGGGCGTCCGGAGGGTTTTTGATTGTCGAAGGCGATATAAGACGGACAACCAAGGGAAATGCGCAAGGAAAGGGTGAAACAACCTGGTCCCAGCCCTGGAGATCGGCGAACCGTGCACTCCCCTCACTAGTTCTCAAACATGCAAAACGCTCGCTAGGCCATGACAGCTGCATCGCGACTCTCCACAATCTCCCACATGCGCCATGTCCGCGGTGTAAGAAAAGGGGGATTCTGAGAGAAGGTTTCGAATTTACACGAGATTGGCCTCAGGAATCGTGCATGCGCGTACAGCTGCACGACGTGCTGCACCACTCATGTAGCTAACGCTGTAGTGCACTGGGCTGATGTACCACGGCGATGCAGACCCGCAATCTAACTCGTATGCAGGTACGCGGAGCTACCGCACTCCTGAGCGTGGCAACAAACGTCCCCTTCGCCAACGTGGTAGACGCGGCCAATAGAAATGCCAATCCTCCACTGCCAACCGAGTCCAACCCGGCAAATTGTCCGGCGTGCTTCGCTGTCAAGAACGGAGATTGCTTTTTGCTTCCTCTAGCGCATCGAGGGCTTGTCGCCTTGTCGCCCATGTCCAGAAAACGTTCATGACGTAGAGGATCTGCTACAAGATTCCTGGCAAGCAGGGTTCGCGTGGAGAAACATGTTTGGTTTTTTGTTCCGAACCTAATCGGTCATCGATCATTGGAGAGTGGTATCAGGTACGCTTAAACGCGACAAAAGTATTGTACATGGACATTCCCTGCGGGCAAGGCGTCTCCGTCTATTCGGGCAAACTCCTCATAACGCCTTCAAATGCAACAAGTGCCATAGCGTTCGCCGGAAAGGCTCTCAGGAAACACGGCACAAACCCTCGCCAGTAGCCTTTCCACCCATTCTCTCTATACACCGTCCTCGCCGCGTCTCTCCATCTCGGGAATCTTCTTTCCGGTCCGAGAGGGTCGGTCATTATACGCTGCTTGATCACGTCTGACGGATAACTCGTAATCCAGAAGATCTGCGCCGACAAACCCCCGGCCCAGAAGTTCACCGCCGGCGTCGAGAGGTTCGTGTGCTTCTGCAGTTGCCGTGTGAAGAGGTCGTACGTCCCCCACCAGAAGCAGAAGAACGTGCGGAAAAGGAGTGTGGCGCTGAGGCCGTGGTAGACTCCGCGGAAGCCGTGACCCCGATATATCTTCGACAAGCAGTCAATGGGCCCGCTGTACAGTCGCTGCGACTTGTTGGCCGCGTACTGAATTTGCAAGCGTGCCTTGACGTGCTCGACAGGTGCAGCGATGAAAGACACTGTCCAGCCTGCGAGTGTTCCTGCAGCAGCGTGGCCGAGCACTGGAAGTTTGCCTTGCTCGCCGCGATACGATGTTCGAGGATTGAAGAAGTTGTCGTTGAGGACGCGACGGTATACGCTGAGGGAACCGAGCATACTGTTGGTTGTCAATCATCTGCCAGCCCATCGCAACCAGTCTTCTTACATCGAGTCCATGAACATCCATCCTACCAACGGCGGAGACGCTCCTTTGTATAGTCCACTCACTCCCTCCTTCCTGACCGTTTGCAGCAGACAGTCCAATGGCCCTCGAAAGTGCGACTTGTCGGTCGTCTGTAACCGTACTTTGACAGTATCGAAAGGATGGCCGACTGCACTTGTTAGCAACTGCAACTTTTTCTGGCAATGTTCTGCTCACCTGAAAGCTTCGCAATCCCACTAAATACGCCCGCAACAAATCCTCGGTAGTACTTGGGCTTGTTGTGCGGCTCTGCAGGATCCACGACCGCGCTCGCAGCAGGCTTCTCGCCCGTCTTCATGACCGTAGCAGACATAATTGTCTCCTGTGCTTATCCTTCGACGTCCAAATCATGCCGTCTCTGAACGCGCGAATCGAGGATGTATCGTGAAAGTAACAGTACAAACTCAGCACGAAACAACGTCAGAAAACTGACAACCCATGCTGATGCGCGCTCAAACTATGGTCGGAAACGCGCAAGTCTCCGCGAGCGTGGGATGATGACGATCTCGACGTGGAAGCGAAATCGGCCAGGGTCCAGATGGCGTCTTTTTTGCAGGGAAAGTTACCCCTCCCATCCTACCTTGCCTTACCTGTTGCGCGTAGTCTACCAGGAATAGTACTGGCTCATGTAGTTTTGCGTGCGGAAGGGCCGCAATGGCTTGCTTGACATTCTTACACTCACACTGACAGAGACAGCAAACATGGCAGCCATCACCACGGATTCAGGCGCGAAGCCTAAGAGAGGTACACTACATTTCCCCCACCATCTGAAGCATGTCGCGATGAAAGCAGCTAATCCCACCACCAGTATGGACCACCCTCATAACCAACACCGACTACCTCACCGGCCTCCTCACGCTCGACTACTCGCTCAAAAAGCACGGCACCAAATACCCCCTCATCGCGCTCTACACCGACACCTTCCCCGCCGCGGGCCACGCCGCTCTCGACGCGCGCTCCATCCCCAAGCAACACGTCAAATACCTGCTCCCCTCCGTCTCTAAAGACTACTCCAACGACCCGCGCTTCTACGACTGCTGGTCCAAACTCACGCCCTTCGGCCTCACCGAATATGACCGCGTCGTCCAGCTCGACTCCGACATGCTCGTCCTGCGCAACATGGACGACCTGATGGACCTACCTCTCGACAGCCCGGAACTCGCGGGTAAAGGTGGGAGGGTGTTTGCGGCGAGCCATGCGTGCGTGTGCAATCCGCTGAACAAGGCGCATTATCCGAAAGATTGGATTCCGGAGAATTGCGGATTTACCTCCCAACACGGCGACCCGGATACCGCGCAGCGCACCGGCGCGCCCGCGGATTTCGGCCTAGGCATGCCCAACGGCGGCCTGCAAGTCGTCAATCCCAGCGCCGCCGTATACGACCTCATCCTCGCGCGTCTGTCCGACCCCACAGTTATGGCGTACGATTTCGCGGACCAGAGCCTGCTGGGCGATTTGTTTCGCGGCAGGTGGGTCCCGCTGCCGTATACGTACAACGCGCTGAAGACGCTGCGGACGTTTTCGCATAAAGTGCTTTGGCGCGACGAGGAGGTGCGCAATGTGCATTATATTCTGAGTCCGAAGCCGTGGCAGGAGAAGGAGGGGGAGAGGAGTGCGGAGGAGACGCATGGATGGTGGTGGGGGGTTAATGCTGAGAGGTTGGTGGAGGAGAAGAAGGCGGGGATTGAAGATGGGTTCTGATTGCTCGGAATGAGGGGATGTTGAGGGGAGTTTAGAGGTTGGGGAGATACCAGATAGATGAAGAACATAGATGAGAAGTTTCGTAATGGCGTTGCGTCATTTGTCTAGAATATGCTTTTTATATGCCTTGTCATGTCTGTATGCGAGGTCTACAACTTCTCCTTCCCCTCCTCTATCTCACAGAACGCCTTGAACGTAACCAGCCCCTCCCCATCCTCCGCATCCGTCTCACTCGTAACCACCACCTCCGCCGTCGCGCCCACAAAGAACACATACCCCTCCTCAATGCGCTCCTCCTTATTCCCCACACTAATCGTGCCCTTGCCCTTCGTGCACAGCACAATGCTCGGCCCATCAATCGGATCAAACGTCGCCTTCGCGCCCTCCTTGTTCAGCGCCGTGCGCACCACCGCGAACTCGGGAATCGGTGGGTTGTACAGCAAGCTTGACGAGCTGGAACTATACGCCTTGGCATTATGCCTGACATGCGGATAGTCCGTGGGTTCCATTTTCTGCTCTGCAATGGGAGCGTATGAGTACGTCAGCATGTCGGTAAGGGTGTCGACGTCCTTGAACTTGGGCGTGAAGCCCGCGCGCACGACGTTGTCGGACGACGCCATGCATTCGATTATGTCGCCGGAGAGGTAGGCATGGATGTCGTCGGCCTTGAGGAACATGGCCTCGCCGATATCGAGGGTCACGTAGTTGAGGAAGAACTGCACGAACAGGCCGATGTCGTCGGGGAACTGGGAATTGAGGCGCAGGACGAGGTCGGAGAGCTCTTTGCCGGTGTTGGAGGGGCCGCCGGAGCCGGCGAAGTCTGCACCCTCGGACTCGGCGGACTTGATAAGGTCTTCGGAGGCGGAGGCGAGGGCGGATTTGTCTGTGTTCATGACCTTGGTGAAGGCGGACTGGAGAGCCTTTTTGTTGGCCTTGACGTCTTCCTCCTTATCTGAGGTCTCTTTGCCCTTGATGGTGCTCTCGAAGTTGGAGGCTTCTTCTTCGCCGACGAGGGCGCGGAGGGAGGGGACGGTCTTGAGGAAGTGTGCGATTTCGGCGAGGGGACGGAAGCCACAAAGACCGTCGAAGGGAGTGACCGCGATAGTCATCTCAGGCTTGTGGTTGTCATCTAAACGTACTGTCAGCCGTGAGACATCGTCTCTTGCAGGGGAAGTATACCTGGGTAGTTCTTGGGGTCCTTAGCATGCAGCTGCTCGGCAAGCTTCTTGTTTGGATGCGCCTGGATGCTCAGGGCCTTGTTGATGGACAAGACCTTGAACAAGAACGGCAGCCTGTTCTCATACTTCTGGGCAATCTCTTGCGACAGGAGAGCTTTGTTTTCCTGGACGAGTTCAAGGAGGCTTCGCTTGGTTTCGAGGTCCTTGGAGGGGAGCGAGGGGTGAGTGCCCATCCATAACTAAGACACTCAGTTATGTTACCACTGACGTCGGACGATCTGTCATACCTCGGCATACGGCTTCTCCTCTTCAATCGAGAAGTCTGAAGCTGTAGCCGCGTGGAACTTTGCGGCAGCGGAGGTCTTGCCGACTTTGCCTGGGTTGCTTCAGCATTACGCTGAGACGGATCATAAATCGTGGGGTAGCGCACCCCAGTCGTAGCTGTTCACGCCTGTATACTGTCAATTGGATTCCTTCACTAGTCATGTGCACATCCATACCGCACTCGAGTCTGATCAGAGGGTTCCTCATCTTGAAATGTGTTCTTCTTTGGAGTTGCGCGAGTAATGCAGCTTCTGGAAGGTTGAGGTTTAGAACTCCATCCCTTGCGTTGATCTAGCGGGGTCTTTCCGCATCCACTAACGCCAAAGGGTCTTCCGCATGATTGGCTGTTTCAACCTTCAAACTGCTTCACTGCCGTGATCATAGCAATGCGAATTGTGTCAAATCCAAGGCTTGCTCTTTTATCAGATACAACCTACCGCGGTCCAAAAGTATGACGTCATCTGTGATCTCCTATCGCGACACGCGCTTACCAATGTTTGCCTCTGCTTTTCCTTCTGCCTTTCACCAAATTCAGGCAACATCACAACAGACATGAATTGCGAAAAGTCTACAGCAACATCTTACTTCTATCGATGAGTATAATCTACAATGTTCGCCCGTCTCTCGGTCAAGGTCTCGGGTGCTTCTCCACAGCCTTGATACCCGCGGGCACGCTCATCCTCAGCGAAACACCTCTCTTCAACGTCCGCGAACCCCGGACCAACGCGGCTGTCATCGCCGCCTTTTCCAACACCATCGAATCCCAGCAGGATGAATATCTGGCCCTATATTCGCAGGTTGCGGACTCTCAGGGGGACGCCCGCGTGATTGACATTTTCAATTCAAACGCCTGGCAGACCGGTCCTCGAACTTCGATCTGTCCACAAGCTGCGCGCTTCAATCATGCCTGTATTTCAAATGCCAGCTTTGCTTGGAATTCCCGGTTATGCCGCATCACAGTTCACGCCATAGTCGATATACCGGCTGATACTCAGATCTACCTGAGCTACGAGCGCCCCTATCAAACAAAAGATGAACGCGCTGAGAAGCTCGCTGCATATGGATTCGCCTGCGCCTGTGCAGCTTGTGGGAGCAATGTTGTGGCAAGCGATGTTCGCAGAGCACGTATGGCAAAGCTGAATGCTAGGATTCGGTTCGAAAAGCGACAACTATGGAGGTCCCCAGTACCAAGAGCCGCCTTGGAATTGATCAGGTTGCTGAAAGAAGAGGGCTTAGTAGGCGAAGCTCTAGGTCTTGCCTATCACGACACAGCTGAGGGATGGAGAAGACATGGTCGTCTGGACATGGCAACGATCTATGCGGTCAAGGAGCTTGAGGTGTCGGTCATGTGTTTTGGGCAAAACTCGCCGTGTGTCGATGCATCGATGGCTTTCTTGCAAGAGTTGAGGCGCCAATTTGCAATGGAGGCGCAATCCAGAATTGAGCAAGTTTGACGATAATTGTGACGGTCCGTTGGGGCCAGGGACGAAGATGAGCTGTTTCATCAGCTCGAGAGATAACCGGAAAACTCGGCATACCAAGGACATGCGCCACAGCAGGTTCTCAGTGGATACTAGGCGGCCCGTACTGCAAGCGCACCAATGACAAACTAGTCAGCTGATGTGACACGTGAAGGCAACTTCTACTCAGCCACTTTCTTCACATTACAAATTGTCCCGACGCATCACGAACTTCTTGAAAAGAAGATACGAGGAAATATCGACGAGGACCTTGATCTTATTGTGCCATACCAAGAAATTTTCACGAGCTTTACCCTAGTTGCACGCCTGAACTGCTTGGCAGCACCTTGACCATTTCATGTTGGAACTGTCCTTGTCACGGTAGCAACATGGCGTCAAAGTCAGACTCAACTCATGACTCCACAACGTCCGCAGCAGGTGGAAGCAACCCACGTCACCTGACTGAAATGAACTACGAAATACCACCAGTCTACTACGACTCTGAACCCTCATCCCAACCTCCCAAATATCCGCAACCCCAACAACCTTCACCTAATCAAGCTCCTCCATCATCACCTGCAAATAATCCATCAAACCCATCCAACACCCACCGCAACTCCACCCCAGCCTCTACCATCGCTGCCATCCTCGCATCTCCCCACGAAGATCTGGATGCGCAGCGCCGAGCCGATCGTAAAAAGAAATCCCTCCGCGAACGATGGAGAGACTTCAAAGATAGGAATTTTCATGATGATGGGGGTAGTGAGGTCAAGGGACCTAGTGGGGTAAGCGCGGCTGAGTTGAATGTTATGGGTGGGAGGTTCAAGGGCGGGCAGACGAGTCCTTATCGGAAGAAGTAAGAGAAGTAAGAGAAGGAAGTGGGAATGGGGTTGAAGTGGGATTAGATTTGTGGTTACTGGAATAATATTTAGGGATGAAGAAAATGAGAGGTAAAGAATGACTTGTAGGCTCAGCCTTCAAATGGATATAAGCTGCAGTACTGGCTGTGCAAGAGTGTAACAGGCATGCATGTTCATGGTGTCCTTACTACGTTGACTTCTCAGAGTCCTTGACTAGTTATTCATAACGATAGCAGCAAAGGCAGCGTCTTGTGATATTGTAACTTCCCCGTGCGGCATGCAGTGATCAATTGATAGAATCTGGTAGCGCATGGTCAATGCACGCCACAACATCCGGTCCTTAGCGGGGTTCACCTCGCATCTCCACAAACCACAATGTCCGCAGCTGCATTAAGCTGTGGTCCATACGCACTCACCATCCCTCATTCGCTGTAGTGCGGCTCTTAACCCTGGGGTCGCGAAGGGTAGTGCGGTATAGATTGGCCGACCTCGCCTCCGCACCTGCACCTTCCACCACTACATCCCACACAACAGGTTGGAAGTGCGCACCTTCCTCTCAAAATGGCGGCGCGCAGTCGCCCTCGGGGTGGACAGCTCAAAGACGAGTTTGACGAGGAAAGATCGCTGTGGAATCAGATAAGGGCGGATGCTAGGCGGATTGATCAACTCATGGTAAGCTCGCTACATACATTTCTTTCCAGTCACATCACGTCATATTTTTTTCGTCTCTGTGGTTCGCGGAAAATATGGTCTCCTCAAGAGAACTGGCCAAAGAGCTCAGGGACCTGCAAACCTCGTCTGGCTGGGAGTCCGACGATGCCAATAGACCGTCGTCGAGGCGGAGATCGAGTCCAGTGCCGGAGCCGCGATTGTTGCGAGAGGAGAAGGATGAAGAGGCCGAGTCGTCTACACCGTGGTCTAGGCGAAGTGCAAGTATATCAGTTCCAGAGTCGGAGTCAGAGCCGGAGCCAGAGCCGGAGTTGCCTTTGGTTAAAAAGGGAAGGGATGTCGAGGCGGAAGAGATATGGTCCAATATCAAGAGGGCTGGAGAACACATTGATCAAGTGCTGGTAGGCTGATCCTGTGGCCGTTGATCCCACGCCTAGCCGATCTACTGCCACCTTGCCTCTGCAAAGTCCTATTTAACAAATTTCTCGTCTCGCTCACATGGTGGACAAATGGCCTCAGGAGCACATGCTAAAAACTTCCAGAAAGAATCAGACGTCATACAGAAGAAGATCACCGACCTCGCGGCAGATCAGAGCGCCCGCATAAGTTCGTACTAGTCCTACGCACGATACGTATCCCTCCTACTATATCTGACCATGCTAGACCGTGGAGACGAGCCCTCATCACGCATCGACACCGAGATCGACACCCTCCTTCGGGAAAACATCAAGATCACCAACGAGCTCTCCGGCTACGTCAAACCCGCTGAAGGTGGTAACGACATCTGCAGCCAACTGACTCTCCTCTCCGCTCTCCGCAACGCCGAAGACTCGCAGCCATCCGCATCCCGCGCCCCCAGCGTCGGCCACGGCAAATCCGGCCGCGACCGCCACGGAAAGCGCAAAGCCACCAACGACCTCGAGGACCGCGAGAGCATCGTCGCCGATAGTCCCGCCAGCGCAAGCCCCAAGGTCGTCATCAGCAGCCAGAAAGATAGACTCGTCGCCAAGTCGGGAAGCAGTAGAGCGGGCTCGGTGCCTGCAGCTCGTGAGACGAGCGCCAAGTTGGAGGATGACAAGGACGATTCGGGTAAGGGTAAGAAGAAGCGCTCTTCACTCTCTTCTTCTCTCAAGAAAAATTCCACGCGGTGATGATGATGAGTTTCTTTTCTTTGTGGGAGTCATACGGCGTTGCAACAAGACCAAGAAAAAAGAGGCCGAATGAAGGGCTCATGATACCCGCTTTGGAAAGAAAACTTGCTAGTATAGCAGTAATGTGTAACATTTTCCATATTTTCCCATGTCTTAATGTCTTCCTATATCTACTTCATCTCCTTCTGTCACATCTTCCATCCGCCAAATAACTCTCCCTTACACCCACCACCACCACTTCCTCAACACACAGCTAACATCAAACAGACCCAAGTAAAACCCGCCTCTCCCCCTCCACAGAAGTCCTCTACCGCGACCCCAAGAAACGCACAAACACTGAAGGCGAAGGCATCCTGTGCCGTGTCACCTCCGTAATCGGCGAGGGCAAACAGCGGCGCTACGAAATCATCGACGCGGATCCAGACCCGCCCACACCCTCGGTCCCTTACCGCGCGTCTGTCAACCACCTCGTGCCGATTCCCCCGCCGAGTAGCAATACCACGTTGCCAGGCTTGGATAAGGGCAAGAATGTCCTCGCGCTGTATCCGGGCACGACGACGTTTTATAAGGCGGAGGTTGTGGCTGGGTGGAGGGTGCAGGGGGAGGGGGTGCAGGTTGTGAGGCTAAGGTTTGAGGGGGAGGATGAGGCGGATCGGGAGATGAGTGTGGAGAGAAGGTATGTTTTGCCTGATAAATGAGGTAGACGTTGTTTGGCTGGGAGCAGATGTTGTTATTTTTGACGTTTTGAGTACGTGGAGTTCTTGTATTGATTTCTTGTTTCGATTTGGATAGTTATTGATATTTGCATATGTGTACTTCCTTATCGCCGTGAATCATTACTGCGATGACTTGTGATGTCTCCCCTAAACGCCTTCGCTATGCAAAACCTCAAACTTCAACCCGCATGCCATTCTTTGATGCCTTAGCTTCTTGATCCTTTCCCCTCTATGCTTTATCCTCATCCTCCTCTTCCCTCTCCTCCCACCCACACAACCCCCTCAACACCCTATTCTCCTCCTTGAGACCCCTAATCTCCCTCCTCAGCTCCTCCTCGCTCTCACCCTGCGTCTTCAGCGCCATCCTCGCATAATCCGCCACCCTGCCCAGCCCAGCCTGCCACTCCGCGTGCTCGAGGCGCAGTTGCATGCTTATGCCGCGCTCCTCCTCGAGCAGGCGCTGGTAGTGTTTGTGCAGCGCGAGGATGGAGGACGTCTGGTTGTATGCGTATGGGCGTAATTTGTCAAGTAGTAGTGTGAGCGCGTTCTCGTAGTCTGTAAGCAGGGACTGGAGCGCGGTGTTGGAAGATGTGAGGGATGCGAGGTGGTTTTGTGTCTGGGTTAGTTGGGACTGGAGGTGTGCGATTTCGGCGTTGCGTGTTGCTGCTGTGGATGTGTTAGGCGTTGTACTACTTATATACCAGGTCGAAAACATACCATCTAGCTCTCCGTTGACTTGTCTGAAGGTGCCGTTCACTGGCCCTCCTTCTTCAGCGGCCCTGGCTCGCACGGCATTGACGCCGTTCACGATACCGATCGTTTGCTGTTTATTGTCCTCCAGAACCTGGCTAAGCTGCTGTACGACCGCCCATAGATGGTTCATATCCGTCTGCTGGCCTCCACTGGGTAGTCCATTTACCATGGGTATGCCGTTCTGTTGCGCGCCATTGCCGTTGTATTGCGAACCCGCTTGCGACGGTGATGGAGACGGCGGTGCACGCGGCTGCATGTTTTGCTGCATGTTCTGGGGTAGATTCGGATTGTTGGGGTTCGAGTCGGAGGAGAGGAAGCTGTAGTTGTTCATCTTGATAACGGTAGCGGCTTGTGGCTGTGGGCGGCGCGTTTCGTAGTGGAGTTAATCGAGTCGCGGGTCCGCTTGCGGTTGGTGGTTGCGGGCGATAATGCAGGGGAGTAGCGCGATATTCGATGCGACTCCACTTTGTAGCTTCGAAATATTTACAGAAGACCGATGACGTATTGCACGCGTCCACACTCAGAGCTCACAACTTCGCGGAGCGGTGGAGCTCTATTGCGGACGCTCTAGGGTCTCAAGGTCGGCTTTCACCGTTTGGAACTAGCGTCTTGGCACATAAACTGAGATTGAACAGCTCGAGACTCTTCGCGGATATGATGGGATGATTGCTTTCAAGGCTGGGAAGTACGAAGTGGATCAGTTCGCAATTGTGTGTTCGATTCAGATCCCAAGTCTTCTCCATGAAAACCTGTTCAACGCGAAGCTAGTCCTCCCCTGTGCATCTATCGCCATCCTCCATGATATGTCAAGTCGATGCGCCCCTCCACTGCAGCGATAGGTGTCGAAGGATGTTTTTCGGCCCGTATAGTAATCGGCACTCCGATGTATCTGTATACCCATATTGCGGTAGGACGGATCCAGATCACAATACTCGGCGCGCGACTGAGCAGGCCAGTCTAGAAAACCAGGTAACCCTCTCTTTCTGCTGGCAGACCTGTACTGATGACAATGGCCAATACGCTGTCCTCGTAGTCGCAAAAGTGGACAGCGGACTTGTTGTGCTAAAAAGCGACCATCGGTCTCTAAAAGGCATGGAACCTCAAGAGCGCATTGGGCAGTGCCGGTAATGCCATCATTCATCTCCTGTTAGGGCGATCCGCTACGTCATGTCCAACGTGATGCTCCGCAGCATATCTGGTTCATGTAGCGAATCACAATCTGATCACTCCCATGCTCACCAACCATCAAGCAACCGATCAACCTTCCCCTTCCCCTCCCCCCTCAACTCCTCCATATCCACATCTTCCTCATCCTCCGCCGTACCCGGCACCTGTACATCGCCAAACTTCTCGCTCACTCTACCTGCAACACGTATCGCCAGCGTCCGCGCCTTCGCCAGCTCCGGCGCAAGTGGCGAGTCCTTCCACACCAAGTTTGGCTGTATATTCTCCTTCGGCTTGCGGTACGGTTCGAGAAGCGATAGCAGCGTGCGGTACGTGTTCAGCTTGTTCTGCAGCATTTGCCGGCGCGCTGAGAGGTCCTGGAGGTGCGTGACGGAGGCTAGGTAGTCGTCTTGTGTGATATCGCGGTCGCGTGAGGGTGTGGGGTCGGCGGAGGTGTCCCAGTGCGTGGGGAGCTTTGCGATGTGGGAGTCTTGGGTGAGGTCGTCGGATTGATAGATCGTGTTCGCGTCTTCGACGATGTCTGAACTTGGATCGGATGCTTCGTCTATGTTGCGTGTGCCTGCTTCCCAGTAGAGCATGTCGATTTGCTCTACGACGTGCTCGATCATTTGGCGGCTGTAGACTTTACGTGAGTGTTGCTTGAGGTCGCGGTTGACTAGACATCGTCAGAAGTTTACTTCGAAGCGTGTGCATGAGTATGCGCACCTTTGTCTAGAACACCCTTTAGTGTGGTGAGCTCGATGCCTCCATCTTCGGCAATCGTTCGGAGTCGTTCTGATGGTGGTATGCCACGCGACAACAAGTGTTTTCGCGACAAGAGGAACAGCTGCTTTTGCTCAAATACGGTCCCTTGTATTTTCGACATGGTGTTTAGCTGAACAGCGTTGATTGCGACCACGTTGGTGGAATTGGTGACGATGCAGCGCTCAATGTTATGCGGGGTCACTAGCGCGTTTTGATCGTGACGCGTGGGATCGTGACTTTACTTTCACCGCAGCATCTTGTCTTTCGAACAGGGATGATATTTTACCCTGCGATCGTTTCCGGAATCTATCAAGGATCCGGCAAGTATCCTTCTAAACTTGATTGCATATGAACGCACTCATTTGATCATCCATACATCATCCCAAGCACAGTGCATGTCAACTATCTCGAATGGGCAACATTGAACGCCCCCGAATACATTACAAGCTATCGCTAAACCGTAATCCTTAACCTACCCATCCATCATCTCCCAGGATTTTTCTCCGCCGCCCTCTGCCTCTTCTTCCTCAACACCACAATCAGCGTCAAGCACGCTAAAACCCCATCAATCTCTTTACCATCCACCACAAACGTACCGCCTGTCCAAATACTCCCCCACCACTTCTGCGCGTACTTACCAACCTCGACCTTCTTCTCCGCATCTCCAATGCCCGTGACTTTATACAGTGTCATGTTCTGCGAATGCCAATGACTATCCGGCTCCCAGAAGAACGGCTGCGAATTGACCGTGAAAGCCTCGGTGCGCGTGTTCCACGTCTTGTTCTTGAGACCGATCGTATGCGATGAATGCGTTGAGTCGGTGGGGAATGTCAGGACTGCTTCGCCAAAGGATGACCATGGGTGCGCCCAGTGTGCGAGGTGCTGGTCTTGGTCGTCTGTTATATTGAAGTTCATGCTAAACCAGCCATTCCGGGTGCATGTAATCGCCGGCGAGTATGAGTGATCTTGCATTGTCTTCGCCACTTGCGCTTTGTATTCGTCGGTCAGGCCGGAGTATGGGAAGTCCATGTCTTTTGAGAGATCGAGCACGGTGATCTTGGAGGCGAGGGTACTGTGCGGTGACACCCAGTACACGGATGTTGGTACGAAAGGGCGTGATTCAAGAGGGAGTTTGGAGGTTTCATCGTCGTGTGGTGTCTCGAGCCATGGGTCTTCGGTTTCGGGTAGGATGTTGGGAGTTGTGTCGGTCTTGACTGTACGGCGGCGTATCGCTCCTTTGTCGGTTCCGTCATGTGTCGGCTTCACCTCATGTAATCTGATGGCAGTCATGTTGTTTGGTGATAGTATAGGTTGGTGTAGAGTGACTATTGCATCTATATGGCATCGAAGCACGAGTGAGCATGCAGAAGTGCTTAAGTATACTTGACTACGCTCATAATTTCAGCCTTATATGTAAATCAGGTTTCATCAGCGAAACAATTCCCCGATACAGTAACCTTCGAGAAGATGAAGCCCGTAGTGCAATATGCTGATTGGACACTCACTCCGGGCTTCAAACCTAGGATATGCCTTGTGGGGCTGAGTCTTCGCATTGCTCGCTTCAGAGGTGGCGATGCGGTTGATAGTGCATGTGTAAAGCGGCACATATCGCGTGTGACAGTGGAACGTGATGGCAGGAAGCGAGCTGTCGTTTGAGTTAACGAATGGTTGAGGTGGGAAGCACCTGGTGGGCTATCGGAAGATGCCGATGACCAACGACAAACCCCGACAAGAACACCAGGTTATTTCCACCAAATCGCCGGCGTTGTGTATCATCTCAAAGAGCTACTCGGGACTGATCTGCGGTGTTCCTTTGGAAGCTTATACGTTGGCAGCAGGCTACAGATCTCCCGTCTGTCTCTTCCGTCAAGCAACGGCCCGGTGTGTCACCATGGCTCTCTTGTACAAGCGCTTCACGAAGACTAGCAAGACCTGGTCACGTATAGTCATGAGGCAAGAAAGACGCGTGATCGTACTCCTCTCATCAACTTGCTCGAAAGAGAGAAGTATGTAAGGCTGCAATCACCTAAGCAGACGCACGATCGGGAAAAGATGCCGCGGAGAGGATACGGCGGCAATACGGCGCACCTTCCCTGCGCGATGATATCAACATCAGGGGTCCATGCACCTTCCGCATTCCTTATTGCTCCTCCGTCCCAGAAGCTGGGGACAATCTGACTGACGTAAGACTGCGGCACCAAAGGAATCTGAGACTCATTCTCGACTACCGACAATTCTGTCAGATAACGGCTACGCAGGTACAAACAACTATAGCCGCCAGCGTTGCGGATAGACGACTGACTCCCGCGGTTTGCAATTGGGCCGACGATCAAGCGCTGGTTGGCTGTGAGTGGCTGTCTGACGGTAGTGGCGCAACTTGGCAAGCTCCCACCCTGAAATCGTGAGTGAAACACGTCGACGGCGAACCGTTGGCGCCAGTCCACACGTGAATAGATAGCGCCCTTGAATAAACTGTCGCCCTTGGACGTTCCCTTGCGCATTTTCTTCAGCGGCCTCACCTCACCTCGACAATCCTACATTGCGCCTGCAAACACCAGCGCGCTCCTACTACAACTCCTCCATGGCTGCGAATCGATAGAACTGGTTTCTACTGACCGCACCTCACACCGCCCATATACTGTGTATGTATTCGTGCCGCTGCACGCGTATAGCACAACATGAGTAGCACTCAATCATCCTCGACGCCTACGCCGACACCGGGGACTGGCACTGGCGCTGCCCTAATCAGGGAGGGACAGAGCATCGAGAATTTCGCCGCGTCTCTATCAGCTGGAGCTGTCGTCTTCGGCGTGCAGATGCTCGTTTTCTTGATTCTCAGCGGCAACTGGAAGTTCCACGAGACCAAGGCTGCCAATGAGAAGAGCACCCAGCGTCAGGGACTGTTCCACAAGATCTAGTACGTTGGTCACGTCACAGCAACATCGCACGTGCTAACAGCTTCAGCTACTACAAGACCGCTTTCGTGCCCAAAGCAAGGCGTATCGCGCCTCCCGTCACCGCCATCGAGTCCTTCAAGAATGTCTTCACCATCAGCGATCGCGAGCTCATTCGCATCGCCGGTGTCGATGGCTACCTCTTCCTCCAATACCTGCAGCTCCTGCTCCGCATATTCATACCCATGACTCTTGTTATCCTACCTATTCTCCTGCCAATAAACCGCATCGGCGACGTCCCTGATGTATCTGGCCTGGACTCGTTCGCCTGGCCGAACGTGGCCACGCCAGAAAAGAACCATCGTTTATGGGCACACTTGGTTCTGGCGATCCTCGTTGTCGTCTGGGTGTGTTTCAACTTCTACGCAGCGCTCAGACGATTTGTTCGCCTCAGGCAGACCATCCTCACTATGCCAGAACATCGCATGCGAGCTTCAGCAACCACAATTCTCGTTCAGAGTATTCCCCGGAAATGGCTCACGGTCCCTGCGTTGGATGCCCTCTACGATGTCTTTCCTGGCGGCATCAGGGATATCTGGATCAACCGCAACTTCGACGACTTGGCGGAGAAGGTCAACAAGAGGACCAAGATTGCAAGAGCTCTCGAAGGTGCCGAGACCAATCTTGTTATTGCCTGCACGAAGAAGCACATGGAGATTGAGGCCAAGAAGGCAAAGAAAGAGGGCCAGAAGAAGAAAAGCAGGAAGGAACGCAAGCATCACGAGGCTATGACAGATGCGCGCATTGCTGCCGACACACATGAAGACGGTGTTGACGCGGGTAATCCCCACGAGATCGAGCAACAACTCCAGCAAGTGTTGGAGGAGCCCGAGTCATCTTCCTCGTCTTCGTCCTTGTCCCGATCAACGTCGCCAAAACGAAAGGGCGGCAACTTGCCCATGCAATTCGTCGGGCAAGGCATTCATGCCGTTGGCGAGGGCTTCCGCGACGTCGGACAGGGCGTGAACCAGTTCAACAAGAAATTGTTTGGTGGAGTCAAGGGTGCCTTCGTCCGAGACAAGCATGGCAATGATCATCCAATTGTCGATTCCAACAACGAAATGCCAGGATCTTCGCCTTCCTCTGCAAACTTTACAAACAGGGGCGCCAGCAGTGATACCTACACCCGCCTCAATGGTCCAGAGAAGGAGAAGTACGAGTCTGATGCTAGTGATCCAATTTTTGCCAAGGCCACGACCGAGGAGGAGAAGAAGGACGATCCCGAGGAGAGCGAGAAGCCTAAGAAGACCACTGGCTTCAGTCCTTTCCAGAAGCTCAAGTCTGCGTACCTTGGTCAGGGTGACTTTGCCAGCCCCCAGCCTTTCCGTAAAGAAGGTGAAATGCCTGTCATGGAGCTCAAAGAAGAGGAGAGGGACAAAATTACATACAACACAGCAGGACTCTGGAATGATGCTTTCGCGGAAGACGATGAGAACGCTTTGTGGAGACAATACCTCAAGCCTAAGGACCGCGACACTATGCGTCTTCCACTGTTCGACAAGTCCTGGTGGCCTTCGATCCCACTCATTGGAAGAAAAGTGGACACCATCTATTATTGCCGCAAGGAACTGGCCCGGCTCAATGCCGAGATCGCTGATGATCAGGCCAATGTGGAGCGATTCCCGTTGATGAACTCTGCATTCATTCAGTTCAACCACCAAGTCGCTGCTCATATGGCCTGTCAATCTGTGACTCACCACATTCCCAGACAAATGACGCCCCGAACAGTGGAAGTCAACCCCGCTTATGTTCTCTGGGACAACCTAAGTATGAAGTGGTGGGAGCGGTATGTCAGGATGTTCAGTGTCATCGTCCTGATTGTGGCACTCGTCATCTTCTGGGGTATTCCCGTGTCGGCCACTGGTGCACTGTCCCAAATCAACACTTTGACCGAGAAGGTACATTTCCTCAGGTTCATCAACGATTTTCCTACCTGGGCTATCAGTTTCGTTCAGGGTGTCCTGCCGCCACTGCTCCTGGCTATTCTCTTCGCCGTACTGCCTATCCTTTTGCGCTTCTTGGCTGGTTTTACCGGTACCACTACAGCCGGAGAGCGTGAATTGCTCGTCCAGAACTTCTACTTTGCCTTCGTCTTTGTCCAGTTGTTCTTGGTTGTCTCGATATCGACTGGTCTCACCACTGCTATCCAGAAAATCGTGGACAACCCTATCAGCGTTCCACAAACCCTCGCTGAGACCCTGCCAAAGGCCGCTAACTACTTCTTCTCTTATATGATTCTACAGGCCCTAAGTATCAGTTCTGGAACCCTGTTGCAGATCGGAGCTGTTGTCGTCATTGTATTCCTCCGTTTTCTCGACACAACGCCGCGTGAGAAGGTATCCAGGGTGCTCAGTAGACCTGGCATCAACTGGGGTACAATGATTCCTGTCTACACCAACTTTGGTGCAATTGGTAAGATGATCATCGATTCACATGCAGAACTATGCTAACAGCAACAGGAATCATTTACTCGGTTGTATCTCCGCTTATCCTGATCATGATGTTGATCACATTCAGCCTTTTCTGGTTCACCTACCGTTACCAGATGATTTACGTCAGCTACGCCAAGGCAGAAACCAATGGTCTGGTCTACCCGAAAGCTATCAACCAGCTATTCACCGGTCTGTACTTTCTGCAGCTTTGCCTCATTGGTCTGTTCTTTCTACAGAAAGACGGACAATGCGTCCCTCACGCCATCATCATGATCGTCACGCTCGGTTTCACCGGGTTGTATCAAATTGTGCTTAACAGAGCTTTTGGCCCGCTATTCACGTACCTACCGATCACCTTCGAGGACGAGGCAGTACAGCGAGATGAAGAGTTCCAGCGCGCTCAGGCTGGCCGTTGGGAGAAGGACGACGGGGAGCACCAGTCGCTCATTGCTCAAAACAATGCTAAGATGACAGCGGAGGAGCGTGAGCTCGCGCATCTTGAGGAAATGAATCGCCAAGATGCTAAGCAATATGGAGGCTCTGACGGCGCCTACGAGATGAAGAACCTCAACACTAGCCAACCCAACGGTCTCTCCCCTGCGCCCGAGCGACGTAGCCGCCGTGGCTCCAACTGGGCCCAGCAATCTCGCAGAAGCTCCACCTCCCGCTCCCGCTCTCGCTCCCATACGACACCGAAGCACAAGCGCAAAGACCCGCTCGACGCTATTACGAATACGTTGAAGCGTGGTCTCGATGATGTTACACGTCCCGTTCGTGACATTGAAGCTCAAGTCCTGCCGACAGCCAACCTTTTCGACGGCATTGACGACGAGCTCGCCGACATTGAGCCTGAAGCCCGTCAGAAGCTCATTAAGAGAAGCTTCCAGCACCCTGCTACCCGCGCCATCCAACCGGCCGTCTGGATCCCGCACGACGAGCTAGGTGTCGCTAAGGACGAGATCCAGCGCACGAGTGCATTCACGAGTAGAGTTTGGATCACCAGTGTGAACGCGAGACTGGATGCCAGAGGCAACGTCATGTACAAGGGACTTCCGCCGGATCGGGATCCGTTTGAGAACATCGAGGTGTAGAGAGAGACACTGTAGTTTGACCTTCTTTCCCATTAGCATCATCATAATTTCCTTTCAGTTCAGATTTTGCATAGCAATGCGAGGAGAGAGAGTGTGGGTTTGCATGGTATACATATCATTCTTCTAGAAGTGCGCGAACGACGATACCCTATTCTATCATACAGACATAACATACATATTCATCAACAGAAGCAAATCCCGAAGGACCCAATGACAGACAGCTAGCACAAAGCACAAGAAAGTAGCAGACAAGCATAAATCACAACATGCGAAACATCATCCCAAAGCACTTCAACTAACAAAACCAAGTCCAGAGAAACACAACGCCGCGAACACCTCCAGCAACACCTAACACCCAACGCCCCGACACCTCACACGTCAAAGTCAGCAAAGTTGCTCGCGAAGGCACGCATCTCCGCATCCGTCAACTCCGTGTACTCGAACGCGTCGAGCACGGGGTCAGTCAGCACCGCTGGCTCGAAGCCAGTGTGCCAATCCTCATCGGGACGTCGATATCGACCTCCGCGGGGGCGGAGGCAGGGGCGGGAGAAGGAGAGAAGAAAGGAACCCTGTGCGAGACAGGGAAAGGGTCTTCCGGATGCCAATTCTGCTCCGGGAGGGCAGGGGGCATCACTTTGGCCTCAATTGAGGCAGGGGCCGGGGAGGGAAGACGCTTCGCCAAAGCGGCCCAAGGATTAACCACCTCCGCGTGGTGGAAGGTCATCGCGCAGTCGTTGGTGGGATCGGAGTACTGCGGCACGGTGCGGGCGCGGGTGGGGCGGAAGGAAGAAGCCTCATAAGAGGCAGGGAGGGAGTCCGCGGGGAATTCCCAATGCTGGGGCGCGGCGGCGACGGGGGCGGAAGGGGGGAGGGAATTGGCTCCGTTCGAGGCCGCGAAGACGTTCTGGCCAGCGTATTGGCTGACGGGAGGGGGAGGCGGAGGGGGAGGGCAGGACATAAGAGCAGGGCGCCAGCTCAGAGGTGCATCCTTCGGAACAGCCGCATACTTGACCTCGCCACCATGAACCTTATTTATTTGCGCCTGAGTGTGCACAGGGCCCTGGTACATAGGCGGAGGCGGCGGCGCAGGAAACCCAACTTCCCTCACCCAACGCGGGAACAGCCAGCGCCCGCTGGGCAGCCACCTGTTCTGACGGACGATGCCGTCACCGAGGCCCTTCTCGTAATTGATGCCCGAATCACGGCACCACTCCCAATCTTGGGTCCCCTTGCGGTGCCGACCAAGGTAATCGCACAGTTGGTCGATATCGTACATCTCACCGTATTTGTTGGTAGCCTGCATCTCGTGGGTATGCTTCCACCCGTAGGGCAGGTTTTCCTCCATCCTCTTCTTCCACAGGCCGGAGCAGCCCATAGTGGTGGTTGGGGAGGGAGGTGAAGGGGAAATAGAGTAAGGGGAAGAAGTGTGGTGGTAAGGTAGTATGAAGAGGGAGTAGTATGTAGAGCAGGGAGTGTGTAATGTAAGTAGTTGTAAAGGTAAAAGTACTTGTACAATACCTTTGTAATGTGAAACTACTTCGAAACTGCTCTGAAGAAAAGTCGATACCAGCCAGTGATGGGCGAGTATTTATACCTTCAAAGATGCAGAAATTGTAAGTTTCTTGTGGAATGGTGGTTTGGTACGCACCATGCAGTATATTGAGTAATCTTCGGAAATGGTAGAGGTACTTTCGGCATGGTGGGGGGTTGGTAGAGCTGCATAGCTTCGTGGGACTGTCGATTGCATTGGGGTGCCGTGAACGGTTGTCGTATACTTCCAGCATAGTGTATCGGCGCCTGATGCATGTGACTTATTTTTCGTTTGATGAGTTGTAAAGATTCATGGGTGCACTAAGGCGCCGTGAACCACGAGTGTGTACGCAGCACTATGCATCGACGCCAGGCATCTGATACACGTATCCGATTGGACCTGACATAGGTACTGCTAAATGGATGGTCAGCTTGGTCTACCTGGATAGCTTCATGAAAACATCAATTGTTTGGGGTGCCGTGAACTAACGCTGTATAGCTTCAGGAAAGTGCATCGGCGCCGGGTATTTGATGCGAATTGTTAATTGGCACAGCTATGTACGTTGCAGAGCGATTCGTCAGATCAGGGTGCCTGTATACCTTCACAGATGTGTCAGCGAACGTCTCACGCCAAATCTGTCGGCGTATACCTTCAGGCACGCTGAACAGACAGAGACATACCCAGTTACAGCCGACACCAATCCAGGGCTGAATCCTCGCATCTATGCCAATCGTGGATGCTTAGGCCACAACCCGTGGTGAAGCCAGAATCCACGGCTATCCAACTTCCTCCCCAATTGGTTCATCTCCCTGGGCAATGCTCTGACTCCTTCCTCGACCATGAGTTCGCCGACCCACTTTGAGAATTGCTGGCGCAAAGCGCGGTCCTCAACACTAGCCGCGCCCTCCTGCTCCTCAGTCATAGCGCTAAAACTCATGATTAGATCGTACCAATCGTACACGCGCAGGTCGGCAATAAGCCAGCGTTTGCCGGGCGTGAAATTCTTGTGGGTAGCGACAATTGCACGCGCTACATCTTCGCCGTGCACGAAGTGTACGGCCCCGCGCTTCTTCACGTCTTCTTTGCTTTGACCTAAGCGAGGCAGCCATGTGCGCGGTACTCTAGTGCCGCCGTACAGGCCACATAGGTTCAGACTGCATCCGCCAAATTCGACCATGAGCTCGTCTTCCGCCATGCCGCGCTCGTCGGACTTGTCGTATGGCGAGTTTTCCGTGCTCCAGTCGTCGGGAAGCTGGTTCCAGATGGACGTCACACCGAGCTGGATCCAGTTGTTTTTGGCTCCATGGGCGTTTCTGTACAGCCCGACGATTGTCATAGACTGGCCCTGGCCCTTGAGAGGAAACGTGACCAGGACGGTTTTGGCAGACGGAAGTCGCTTGTATGGCTCCGGGTCAACAGAGTAGGGGTCGAATTTGAACGGAATCGTATTATCGTGGCCAGTCGTGGTGGTCGCGGCATACGTAATTCCTTCTCTTTTCAACTGCGGAATCAGGAAGGTGGAGGTCCATCCTGCGCCGAGAATCAAAAGGTCCACCTCTTGCATTTGCTCGCGTAGCATGCCGTGTGTTGGGTCGATAATATGCACTTTCGTGCGTTCTGTGCCGTGTGTGCGTTTGCTATGCGAATCTTGAAAATTGTTTGATGAGCCGACGTTGGAGAGGTTGGTGTGACAGGTAGAAACGTACCACGGTTGGTGGTGACGTTGAGCGGATAAACTATACCTAGTTAGGCAAGGCACGGCCAACCTTAGAGCGGAAGGTACCAAGTTTACCGGCACAATTATTGGGTAATGCTACAGCTCTGAAATCGCGCACATGTAGAATAATAGAGACGGATGATTTATATGCTACAGGAGGGCGTATGACATCTCTGGTTGGACGTCAAAATCCTTCGAATTTCAACGTCAAGTTCAATGCAAAAACACCAAAACTACAATGGAGTCCTCGACATAGGAAAAAATCTGATCACTTCCACGTTTATTGTATCGAAATACTTAGTCAATATCAGTAATTAAAAATGCCCCATTGAAAGCACAGTTCTGGCTCGCTATCTTCACATCATCATATTCGAAGATTCTCGTCATAATTGCTAGCCGCGCAGTACATGCAATCTGGCGGTACCGAACTTCCATCCTGATAGTGCCCGTACATAGCTATATTCCTGGTAAAACCTGCTGGTTCCCCAGTTCTACCATTCCTTACATAACCCGTACCAAAGCCTCGGAAACCCGCCTGGATGCCTAAGCGTCAACAACCGCCCACTCCTGATCTTCTGATATCGTCGGAGAAATGCCACCGGCAAGGTCGACGTAGTCCTCATCACCCGATGGGGAGTTCGAATCCTCGGATTGGGCCAGGTACTCCGTCTCGTTTCGAGTGTCCCCTGCCAGATCCTGCGTGTGTGGCTCGTCGACCTTAGTTCCCAACTCGGTATGCGACGAGCTTGCGGCCGAAGTAGGCTCCTGCAATGGCACGCTCGTCTCATCTGGCTGATGCGGAATTCCAGTGTGCGTGGCAATATCGACATGGCTCTGTGTGCGAGGCATTGGCACTAGAGCTGGCATCGGGGCCTGGATGGTTAGCACGTCTGACTGATGCAAAATCCCAGCGTGCTTGCCAATATTGACATCGCTCTGTGTGCGAGGCATTGGGAGCAGAGCCTGGATGGTCAGCACGTCTGGCTGCTTGGCGATGCCGTAGAGCTCTTTGAGTGCCCTATACATTTGGGGAAAGACGGTGACATTCATGCCAGATATGAACGAGTGAAGCAGCATTGTCACGCTGCACATGATCATGACTATGAGGTGTTCGGGATAGAGCGCGTGTTGCATGTACCCACCAACAAGCGCGGCATTGGTCTGCGCGAAGATGAAGATCGCAGCATATTGCTCCTGTATATTGAAAGAATGTGAGCGTAGAGCCGCGACAGAAGTGGACACCCAATCGCCTGGTGTATGTTGGTTGAGATCGAACTCAGAAGCAAACAAGCTGACGACATAGAGTATCAGGATGAAGACCTCCAGCGGCATCGACCATGCAACAATGGATCCTGTCGCCCCGCTTACGACGTTGATGTGACGATGGATTCTGAACAGCTCTCGAACCTTGAGCTTAGTGTCCGCGAGAGCGTCCTTGTCCATCGTTGCCTTATCCTTCGGTGCTTTCTTAAGGTGGAGGTATTCAAGGTGACACGGTGAAGCTTCGCCGACCAGGCGGAATCCATCGGGCATGTGGAGGCGCACCGTGAGCATAGCACATGTAAGAGGTTTTGCGACGGCCGGGATGAGAGGTTCTGCTGACGTGAAGAAGTCAGCACCGGTCGCGTTGAACAGCCAATTCTGGAGGGGCTTGACTCGATGCTCAATTATCAGCATGGCTTTCTTTGCGAGATAACGTCCCCGGTAGCTGATTTGAGCCCATTTGTTCAGGACATCTTGCTGTACGCTCGGCTGATCGACATGAGGTGCGTGATGGAGTCTTCCACAGTTCTCAACCGTCCAGTCTATGGTCCGATTACGAAAGTTGGGATATTGGAATCCTCCAAAGCCCATTAGCTGGACGTCGGCCTCTTGGACTCCGCGAGCTAGGCAGGCTTCATACGTCTCCATAAACTTGCTGTCAAGCTGCGTATGTTCCAGTTTGTCTATCCGACTCTCAAGCACGTTCTCCCGCCATGTGATGCTGCCCTGAGCTCGCAACTTGAAGCTGACTTCTTCAATTTGGGTGTCTAGGATCCCTGAAAACCCCTGGAGGCCAGTGCTGAGTAGAGTACACGTGCTGATGAGGTACGCAAGTCCAGCGAAGAGGACAAGGAGGTGAGGAACAGCGAGCTTTGCTTTCGATCGAAGACGGTTCTGGGTGTGCTGCGAAGGCGTCATGCTAGCCGCCGCTTGACGAAGATCCGGAATGCGCGCGTTGCTGAATGGGAACTTTCGAGAAATATCTTCAGCGTTTGTAGGGCTGGCCATGGTTGTAGATGTTGCAATGACAGCTGGTCGTGCAGTGCTGGCGAGGTCGGTGGTGTCCACCTTGTGTAGACAGTCTTTTTCTTCCAGTGAGAAAGCGCGCAGGTTGTGCGGCAGGAAGTTGGGTGAGTAGGGAGTTGTGCCGAGCTGTGAGGGGAGGAGAGAGAGGTATCTATGCCCTGAGGAGAGGATCGTGATGACGCACTTGGCAGGTCGTTTCACTGTGCACCGGGTCGTGCTAAGACGAGGTGGTGAATTGACAGATGGTCGCTGTTTGTTTGCTGTGACACAAGGCGGAAGGCGCAGGTGTATGCACGCGCCCGCCAACTATGACAAGTGAGCTCCGCCTGAACGGGCCAGTCAGCACATGCAAGTCGCAATGTTGAGTGTGAGGAGGGCTATACAGAATCATGAAAGCTACTCAGAACATCCGAAACTCAAGAACCTACAAGCTGCAAGTTCGTAAACATCAATTGCACAGTACCAAGAAGGTGTCAGATTACCTACCTATGTCCTCTTCCGCGTCGTCCGTCTACTAGGTATCCTCCCGATGTCCTCGATATCCCCAATGGCTCGATCAACATCTTCAGTCTTGACTAAAGTACGCGGCGTCTCTTCAATCTTGACCGCATCATCCGTCACATCCTCCGCCTTAATCTCCCTAACCTCAGCAAGTACCTCTTCTTCCTTCACCAAACCCTCACCCTCCACCTCCAGCTTAACCGCCTCCTTCTTAACCTTCACCTTAACCTTCTTCCCTACCACAGCGGACGGACACAACCCCCTATCCGCAAGTTTACACTCCCCACACCTCCTCCCCACCGGCAAACAAATCGTCTGCCCGTGCCCCACCAGCAAATTGTTAATATCATGCCACTTCTCCCTCGGCAGCCAACTCTCCAGCGCCGCCCTCGTCTGCTCGGGTGTCTGCGTCTTATTCCAGCCCCACAGATTCGTAATACGATGCACATGTACATCGACGCCGATGCCCTCATCCTTGCCCCAAGCAGCGCTCATTGTCAGGTATGCCATTTTCGGCCCGACGCCGGGGAGGCTGACGAGACCTTCAATGCTATCCGGTATCTCGCCGTTGAATTTATCGCGCAGAATTTCGGCGGTGGCTTTTATGTATTTTGTCTTTAGGTTGTGGAAGCCTACTTTGTTGATCATGGCGTTTAGGTCGGGAGGGGAGAGGGCGAGGACGGATTCGAGGTTGAAGCCCTGGAGTGTGTCAGTGTGTGTGTGTGTGTGTGAAGGGAATAGGGTGGCATGGGGAGGCGTACGCCAGGCATGTTTTCTTGCATGTTCCGCATTGCGACGGCTGTGACTGTGTCTTTTGTCTGGCTGCTCAGCATCAATGCGATGAGTGTTTGGAAACGCTGATCTCGTGGCGTGCGCTCGCGATCTGCAAGACTCTCGCAGCCCATGGTGTCTACAGGGGCGATGTTCTCGTTGCGCATTTCACGCGTGAGAGCGTAGATTTCTTCCCAATTCGCCGGCGGCTCGATCTTGACGGTGCCATCTTCGCCTTTTACTTTCTTCGCAGGAGTTCGACGCGCTTTTTTGGGCTTTTTGGGCGATGCGATTGACGTGATGGACTCTTCTTTGATCTCGTGTTTGACGGCGATGGGCGCTGTTCTTCGCTTCTTTACAGGCCGCTTCTCTTCCTCTGAGCTTGATTCGGCCGGAGCGTCTATGTCGGCCTCTGATTCGGATTCTGAAGAGACTCGTTCAGGACTTGACAGGGCATACTGCCTCTTGCTTCTCTCTTCTGTGACGGCAGAGCGGGTCTGACGTAATGTGCGTGTCGCGGCCACAATGCGCGAGGTATCGCGAGAGACACGCGAAGTGCGCATTGATGCTCGGAATATAACAAGAATGATTGCTATATATTGGTGTCAATTGTGACCTTCAATTGCGGCTTTCAGATGCGCGTTGCGACTCCTGAGCTACAGTAATGGCGATATTACGGTTCGTCCGTATTGCGCAACCAATGAGGTGAGACGGACGTTGACGCGTGGTCACATGACACAGAACATCGATGACGAGAGCATTTCTGGAAGAAGTGTTGATTAATGCACACTGTTAATTTGTTTATGCATGTAAATCATACATTGGAAAAGTTTTAGCTAGGTGTGGTATAAAGAAAAATATACAATCTAGTCTCTAATAACCATTCTTACCCAATCAGCGCAATCTCAATAAATTCACTCAACTTCTCCGCATGCTCGCCCTTCATCATGCTAAAGTGATTCGCCCTTTCCGCGCAAAAAATTTCAAAGCTATCCTCCGGCAGCAAAGTCTTCCATTCACACGTCCCAAAGTCCGTCCGCGCCTCGGTCAAGGACTCCAAGCCTTCAGGATCATCAGGGCGACGCTTGAAGCGCGGAGTGACATGCTTATCAATGGCGTCGCAGGCCCAAATGATCGTAGTCTGTGGCGCGACATAGGGGTCCATTGCGCTGGCATGGTGGTCGTGTAATGAGCGCACACACGCCTCAAAGTGGCCGATCAGCCACGGCGGCGACGCGCGCTTGATGCCGTTAAGTTCGCCCAGGAGCCCGACAATATCACAGTACTCGTAGTACCGTTTGGGTAGGTGGTTGATGACGGGGATTTGAGGTGCGCTGAAAGTAATACTCTTTGCGGCTTGCTCAAAGTCAACTAGAATTGGCCGGACTTGCGATGAGTGGAATGCGAACGGCACACCGAGCCTGGCCAGTCGGAACCCGGTTGTAGATAATGCTTGATGGAGCTTGTTAATATTCTCATTGGTGCCGCTTAATACGACATCATGAGGCCCGTTCTTGCACGCGATCTCGTTCCGACACCCACTCAAGTCACTCTCCAGGACCTTGTCCATCGAGGCACCAATCGCGAGCATAGCGTGTGTGTTATGGGTGCATTTCTCGGTGAGCAATCCATTGCGCCCGCTTTCCAACAAGCATGATGGTGTAGGCTTTATGGCAATATGCATGTTGCGCTTCGTCAAGTCTGTAGGAAATTCCGAGTTAATCTAGAACAGTCAGATGTGAAATCATCTCCATGTGGAACGTGATAGTTTACTTTGTTTTTGATTCCACAGTGGGGGGGAATGAGGTTCTTCTCGAGCATCATAAGCACCTTTACCATCGCAATGGCACCAGAGACAGACTCGCCGTATCCAACGTTTGACTTCGCTGATACCAGGAAAAGAGGATCAGGACGAGTCGATCCCGGCTCAGCGAATCTCATTAGAACCGACTCCATCCCGCTAGCATCTCCTGCTTGGGTGCCAGTACCGTGCATCTCGACATAGCCAATGCTGTCTGCCTCAACACAAGCAGAGTTGAGAACTTTCTGAAAGATCTCGCGCTGAGCACCGACATGAGGGCGAGTAATGCTCTCAGCTTCAGCAGAAAGATTTGTGTATGTGGACAGAATAAGGCGACAATCGGGTCGTTATCTGCCACAGCATCTTCGTAGCGTTTTATAATGAAGGTGTGGGTATTGTTTACTCCTTCCCCATGTGCCCATGTTGGGGTCCAGCAGGCCAAGCACGACCCGCAACACAACGACATACTCGACACATAAATTGATGCAATCAGGGCGGGAGACGGCGTCGTGTCGCAGAATGAAATCGTCGATTTGGCGCTCATGATCGTCGTGCCGAATCCGGAGGCCGTGTGAGCATACCACATCCATCCCCAACCCAACATGAAGCAATACACTAACAAACTCGATAGTCGAACAGCAATACGTTCCCTCCTCTTCCACGTACGCCACCACGCCACCGTCCTCGCCAAACTGCACCTCGAATTCTCCAGCGCTTTCCCCAGCAAAGACACCGTCGCATACTGGGACGCAGCTTCCACCCTCCCCTACTTAGACGCCTGCGTAAAAGAGACCCTACGTCTCCACCCGCCCACAGGCTTTCTCATGGAGCGCGTCGTACCCCCCGAGGGCGCTGTCATTTGCGGCGCCTTCGTCCCCGGCGGCACGACGGTCGGGTGCATACCGTGGGTGCTGCACCGGCACCGCGCGACGTTCGGCGAGGATGTGGAGGACCTCCGGCCTGAGCGGTGGATTGAGGCGAGTCGAGAGTAGAGGGCAGGGATGGAGAGGGTTTGGTGCCCGTTTGGGTTCAAGTCGAGGATGTGTATGGGGATGAATATGGGGTTGTTTGAGGTGTATAAGGTTGCGGCGACGCTGGTCAATAGATCTCAGGTGAGCTTGTTGATGGAGAATTGTTGGGACAGAGGGATTGCTGACGAGTCGCTTAGATTGATCTTGAGACTCCGGACAAGGATATGGAGGTTACGTGGAGCAATATCGTCAATGTGGACTATAATGCGCGCTTGACACGGCGCTGAGTCGACGATGTTGGCTACTACGATAATTGAGTAGCGGCATAACTACAAGTTCAAACCGAAAAGCTCTATAAATTGAAAGGTAGTATCCAAAGAGCAGAGAGCTTCTTTAGAAAGAGAACTGTAGTTGAAATTCAAGAGAAATGACTGTAAATGTATTAGCGTTATGAAGATCTTACCTCACTTCCAATTCTCAAAAGCGCAATCTTGAAAGCCCCAACTTCACAGTTACTCCAACTTCAATTATGCTGAAAACGAGATCTCTAGCTACACGGGTAGCAATATCCTGAACGCCACCCGCTTTTCTAAACCACAATACATGCTAAACCTACAACCCCTCACACCATGAAGTCTTTCAGCTACTTTGCGTTGCGCCTCATCCAATGCTCAAGCCCAAACATCTCCCTGCATCTTCCAGCTCAGCCAATACTTTGTCCTCCAACTCGTTCAAGCTTGCATCGCTGCGGCCCTTTCTGCTGAGCATCTCCACTTCCCGCTCGTCCATGGCGACAATGCGCTCGTGTAGTGCACCCTTGCGGCTGAGCCAGCTCTCAATATCCTCTTTGACATTCTCCTTGTCCCAGTCCAGGGGTGCAACGTCGTTGGCTTGGATGCCAAGTTTCGGGCCCTGTTTGCGCACGTTTTCGATGATAGCGGAAACAAGAGACAATGAATGTGCTTCTGAGGCGATGGACAGAGTTATCTTGGTAGAGTGGGCTCGCGATGATGGACTGCTATTCATAGCTTGTGATGCCCGGAGAAGCTGCTCGGGGTACTGGTTGAGGAAGCTCGAGATTTCGCCAGCGATGGGCGGACCTACAGACAGGAGAAGATTTAGACACAATGGTAATATGCCTTTGACCCAAATGGAGTACAGCCGTGCTGGTGAATCGAAATGGCCCATGCCGTTAGGCCGGCGGTAGTAGTTCATTAGGTTGGCAGTATTAAGTTGCGATAACACACCTTCGACCGCCATAGTCTCAGCGAGGGCGGGAATGGTGGAGAGGGAGAGGAGGAACAGCAAGCTTAGTTCGCCGTAGATAGGGTCGGCCACACCGTTGTTGGGAATGGTGAGGCGGTCCGACCATGAGAACAAGCTGGTGGCGTACCGGAGAGTGTTGTTGTTTGCGAAGAGAAGAGCGGCTTGGGACTGCCACATGTTCATCTCTGGGATTGCAATGATCCGCTGCAGTAGTGCGGTCAGGAGAGCAAAGTCGGAAGGTGTGACGGATGCTGGCTCAGCGTGGAGTTGTGTAGCTAAGCTGCGGAATCCTTTGGCAACTGTGTCTGCGAGGATCTCGAGCAGTAGTGTCGAGATAGCTTCAGTGAAGTCGTTGTGACTTTTCGGTACAGTGCCGCGGAAGCTTGAGCGGAAAGTCACATCCTTTTCCTGACTGGATTCATCGACAAGGTGAAAGTGAAGCGCCAGGAAGAGTATCCGCAATAGCGATCGATAGTAATGGACCGCATCGCTGGAGAAGACACTGTCGAAGTCAGGAATTGAAGCTCGAATCGCATCCCATACTGGCGCCAAGAGCTGTCGGGTTTCCGTAGTTTGCACCTTCGCCTCCACGAGCTTCTTCAGTAAAGCAAATGCGAGGTCAGCTCGAGTAACCATGAGCTGGCCAAAAAGCGCCTCCGGTAGATTGGATTCAGCATTGGCCTTCATGCATTTCTTGACTACACTGGTCAGGAGTCTCGCCACACGGTCGTCCTTGGCAACGACGTAGCTTAGTTCGAGAGCAAGTATTTTCCAACTTTGCAGGAGTTGCACCTGGGATTCTACCAGACCAAGGTTGAAGTTGGCGTTCTCAACTTCATTCGCAAACCCTGTGCCTTGCCGAGGTCCTGTCCAGTTGCTGTCAAAGCTCAGTAGTCGGTTCGCGAGATCAATGTCGTAGAAGAAGCTTCGACCAAAAGATTCTGGATACAAGGTCGTTCGCTTCAAATTGTCAGGCGTAACTCCAGGGAAGTGGGCCTCGATATGCTGCTTCAGGTTGCGGTGTAGCGAGGAGTTGTACGATGGTAGCTCTAGCGCATTATCTTCGAGATAAACCAGGCTGGTGACGACTTCCTTGAGCACGGTGATGTCGCCAACTTGCCGCGAACCGTGAAGGTACATGGCCAGGATTTCGCAGGTCAGGGACGCGAACCTGTTCTGGTATGAACGCTCTACAAGCTCTGCATTGGTCTTGATATTCCTGGGTTGCTTTGCCATCCACTTCATGAATGCGAGGAGCTTTTGGATGAAATCTTTCTCTTTTCTCAAGTCTCCCATAGCCCATGACCAGTTGTTCTGAGCTGATGAGACGAATTCCAACATAGCCGTGTACAGGTCCCACGGTAGCTTGGTTGAGCTTTTTTCCGGTAGAGCCATGTTGGTAAGGGCACTGAGGGCTCGCGTGAGCAAGGCTTTGCTCTTCAATGGAGCAGTCGACTCTGACTTAGTCCGCATCGCCTCTCGCGGTGTGCTACCGGTAAGCAAGTAGAGGGAGAACCATTGCTGTTTGCATGTCACTACCGCCGACAGCAAGTTCCAGACGTTAGTCTGAATATCGAGAACTCTGATGGGTTCGTCAAGCTGAGACAAGACGCTAAGGAAATTCCTCGCAGTACGTGGTCCAAGGTGACCTAGTAAGGAGGGAGGCTCCTGTTGTTCAGTTTGAGCGCGAGCTGCGCCTGTTGAGCCATGTGTATCCATCGCCTCGTCTACTGGAGCCACGACGCGAACAGCACCTCGTACAAGAGTCTCGAGCAAAAGAACGACCTGTGACTTCCACTTGTCGCTAGAGCCGTAGAGTCGTGCTAGTAGTGGTGTCGCTTTGAACAGCTGCTGCTCTAGGTGTGTCCATGGCTTGTTGAGCAGCATTGCAACTCGGACCAATGCATCGGCAAGAGTCAGAGTGGCTTGTGTTTGTCGCTTCCACAATGTGCCAGAGCTGGTGAGTAAGGTGGTGTCCTCGGGGCTTACTCCTATCACCAGTGATGCTAGGATAGGATTCGTGGGCATGTCGCCTTCTGACTTGGTCAAGTATAATTGAGTGATGTACTCAGCTATGGGAGCAATCAGCTTGGTGAGCTTCGCGGACAATTTCGATGCATCGTCGACGCTGTAAGCGAGCTGCAAGATCATGGTAAAAACCTCGCATATAGCGATGTTGATCTCCGGCCGATCATCAGGGCGTGAGTACTTCCAGCTCAAAGAGCTCTCATATATGCTCGCCAATGTCCGCCCGAATGTGAAAAGTGTCGTGCTGATTGTCTTGTCGGATGTACCGCTCTCCGAAGGGGCTGTGGCATTGAAGCGGCTTACTGCCCTGCTTGGCGTCTTCCGTGCAACAGATCGCTCGACGGCATCTTTAACCAAGACCTTGTAAAGTTGAATGCAACCAATCAGGAAGTCGTATCTGCCAAGAACCATCTCAGTTCCGATGAGAACGGCAGCAAGACTGCCACCGTTGCCGTCGCCTTCGAGCAATCGGCTTCGAGCCAGCCAGGGCCATACTCTCTGCGGAGCGACAGTGGCTAGAACCTCTAGGAAATGAGTGCAGTTGACCAAGAGCTCCAGTGATTCTTCGTTGCCTGGCTGTTCACACAGTCGTAGTAGCTCCTCCTCAAAAATGGCAAATATTGCGCTGACAGTGTCTTGCGTCCCACTGATACCTATTGATAATGCCTCTAGCAGCTCAACGGAACAGACGCCCTCGGATAACTGCAGAGATGACTGCATAAGGTCCGCGAATAGGCCCACAATCTCAGTGACAGTTGCGCGGGCAGCTGGCTCTTGTGTGGAAACTTCGACTGTGGTACTTGCTACAGGGTAGGTGGAGAGTAGTTGGACAAGGTAAGTCAACGTGGAGTGTTGGAACTTCCATGCAGCGACGTAGGGCTCCAGTGTGTCATCGACTATGATACCTTCTGTGCCGGCAGGAATTTCTAGGGGCCCCTCGGTTGATCCTGACTGGCCTGACGTTAAAAGACGCCGCTGGCCAAGAAAGCTAGACGTGGCTTTGGTGGAGAAAAGTGGAAGAGGGGCAGTGAGTTCAACCCAGTTCTGGTTCTCTTCTTCGCGGGTCAATGCATACTCCCTGAAGCCGACAGGCAAACGTTGCATTAACTCGGCTGAGTTGACAAGCTTCTCCATGAACGTAGGAATGCCATTTCGCGAAGTGTTGTCACCTCGGACCAAGGCACTACACAACTTGAGGAAAGCATCGTTCTCGTATGGGTAGCGACGACGTGTTTCGCCCAAAATAGCTGCCCTCAGGACATACTCGTCTTCGAGGAAGAATGAAACGATCGGATCTGGCTGGCAAGCCGCCTTGTCGTCGACCCAGGTGCGGAAAGTGCGGTCGCCTGCTAGTAGAGTGTATGTAGTGGCTAGCAACTCGGCACTGTAAACTACAATGTCGTTCCCCACACTGGCCCGGACAATCTGGAGGAAGAGCAAGCGAACACGGTCTCGCGACACTTGGTCGATGTAGGTCCCAAATGCTGACGATGCGAGCTCTACCATCTGATCAATGATGGGGAGAACACCTGCGTCCGCACTAGCGACGGCAAGGCATCGATAGGGCAAATCACCCTCGAAGAGCTCGTGGGACTCGAGCGAGGACACGGCAAGCCCAGCTTCCTCCAGCACGGACAGGCCGGTTTGGGGAGCATCTGGATATTCGAGCATGTTGTCACGCTCCCGCTCGTCCAGGGCTGCTCTCTCGGTAAGCTTCCACGTGACTAGAGCCCAAGCGAACATTGGAGGTATCGCTGGACTTGGGCCAAACTGTGCTGCTTCTCCAAACATGGTCGTGATGTTCGTCAATACCCCAGTGTTTAGGATGTATGACGATCGTTCCCAATTCTTGTAGTCTCCCGAGTCGATGTCATTGACGATTAGGTCAATCTTCAGAAGCGAGAGTGCAACGAGGGAGATCAGTAGCTGAACGACAGGAACCACTGGCTCCTGGCCTGGAGAGACGACAAGGAATTCGCGGAAGAAGCCGCGCTGCGAGAAGAACTGAAGCCAGTCCTCGATGGTCGCGGCTGGCACGAAGCCTTTTGTGTACACGTCTGCGTGCGTGAGAGAGATGTGCAAGATGTGTAGCAGCTCTGTTGTTTGCGCGACGACCCACTTCTCTGATGCCGCCTCTATTATGGATTCGCTGACGTCCCATCCATAGCCGCCTTCTAGCGATGCGCATCTCTGTTGCGCGGCCTGCAGACATTCGTCAAGCGCCTTTGCGCCAGCGGTAGCGCCCGGTCCTCCGGCTTGGGCTATTGCGATTGCTTGGCCGAGCTCTTCAATCCAGCCGGCGCCAACAGTGTGGTAGTCATTGCCGTAGATGGTCTGGTTCCGGAGGTGCGGTAGGGAGCCCCAGGAGACGAGGAGCTGGCTAATGCGCAGGATGGAGGCGCACGTGGAGTGGTAGATGTCAAGAATGCGCAGCCGTCGCTGGTCCTGTGTGTCGGATTGCGAGACTTTTGCGGCGAGCGGTGTGGAAAGGATGGATGAGTTGGGCGCAAACGTCGACGCGCCGAGATTTGCGAGGCCGGCAGCGTCCTGCACGCTGAGTGCTTCCTCTTCAGTCAGTCCGCTCAGAAGCTGGACAGCCGATCTGCTCTGCCATTCTTGAGCAACAAGCTGTAGTGCCACATATTCTGATATTTGCGCCTGCTTTGAGAGCCAGAGACTGTCTCCTTTGATCTCGTCTATGTTGTAGTGGCTGTTCGATGAGGGCGTGACCTTGATAGGCGCGGTCTTGGCCTCAAACTTGCTCTTCTCTTGCGACGACGGGTCTGGAAATGGTTTCCATGGACGACTCAATATTTGCTTGTTCTCGTTCGCGCTGAGGAAGGCGCGCAGGGGCTCGCTCTTAGTCGCAGTTTCTGGGTCGCAGAGGGCGCGGTATGCGATGTCCCAGGTCCTAGTCATGTCAGCGCTTGGAACTTGTTTGAGGCTCGAGGTCGGTATTAACATACACAAGCTGCTGCTCGCCTGTGAAGCACTTGGTCAGGTCGAGCTCGGGCGATTGGGTGGAGGCCATGTTCGCGCTGCAATGCGCTGGGTATGGTGCAGCTAGCCAAAGGCCATGAAGAGGGCGCAATGGGCGGTGTGGAGGGGAGCAGTTTGTTTGGCGTGGTTGTCTACAAAGTCGCGTCGGCGAGAGACAAGGGCTAACTTTGGGCTGGTGCTTGCTTGTTCGCGCCACACCACCAGCCACAGTGGCTCAACCCCGCTACATCCGAGCCTCAATTCATCCGCGTCTAGATTGACTCACCCCACCACGGGCTGGCAAGGTGTTCGCTTTAGACTTTCATTGTACATCGGACCGGTCGCGTCAGCTCGGCCATCATTTCGGCGAATATCTGGGTTTATGACGCTTGTGGCGGAGTATTTGGGCAACAATTGGTCTTCTCAGAGCTTCTTCTATTGAACTTCTTTTTGAGAAAAGGCGACCCCGAGCTACACGACGGAGCTTCACGCGCAAGCCAAACCACGTCCAACCCCCTCCACCCACCGCAAAATGGCTTCCCTCGCGCTCATCGATAATTCACCCCGCCATCCTGACCCCTCCCCGCCGATACCTACTGCGTCCAACGTCATTCTCATTGACAACTATGACTCTTTCACCTGGAACGTATACCAGTACCTTGTCTTCGAGGGCGCAAAAGTGACCGTATACCGCAATGACGAGATCACTGTCGACGAATTGATCGCGAAGAACCCTACACAACTGGTCGTTAGCCCAGGTCCCGGTCACCCAGCGAAGGATGCGGGCATAAGCAACGACGCGATCAAGCATTTTGGCGGCAAGATTCCCATCCTTGGTGTGTGCATGGGCGCTCAATGCATGTACTATAGCAACGGGGGAACTGTCGATGTGACTGGCCAAATCCTGCACGGAAAGACGTCACCACTCAAGCACGATGGCAAGGGCGTGTATGCTGGTGTTGCTCAGAACGTGCCTGTCACGCGATACCACTCCCTCGCGGGTACCTATGGGACCCTCCCAGAGTGCCTCGAGGTGACCTCCACGATCCCCGCCAATCCAGATGGCGACATCAAGGAGGTTATTATGGGTATTCGTCATAAGAAATACGTCATGGAAGGTGTTCAATTCCATCCCGAAAGCATCTTGACAGAGGATGGACGCATCATGATGAGGAACTTCTTGCGTATGCAGGGTGGCACCTGGGCAGAGAATGACAAGCTGCAGAAAGAGGCGCATGCTCAAGCGGCTGCTGCTACCAACGGTGCGACCAACGAGCCGAAGAAAGACAAGCAGACGTCGATATTGCATAAGATCTACGATCATCGTAGGGCAGCTGTCGCCGAGCAGAAGAAAATACCCTCTCAAAGGCCAAGCGATTTACAAGCATCATACGACCTCGATCTGGCACCTCCGCAGATCGACTTCCCAAGCCGTCTCAGGCAATCGCCCTACCGTCTCTCTCTCATGGCTGAGATCAAACGTGCATCGCCTTCAAAAGGCATAATTTCATTGTCAACATGTGCACCCGCACAGGCTAGGACATATGCAAAGGCTGGCGCAAGCACAATCTCAGTATTGACAGAACCGGAGTGGTTCAAGGGCAGCATCGACGATTTGAGGGCCGTAAGAAAGAGCCTTGAAGGAATGCCGAACCGTCCAGCAGTCTTGCGCAAGGAGTTCATTTTCGAGGAATACCAAATCTTAGAGGCCCGGCTTGCTGGTGCGGACACCGTCCTGCTCATCGTCAAAATGCTCGACGAAGCACTGCTGAAACAATTGTACGATTACTCCCGTTCGCTCGGCATGGAGCCTTTGGTTGAGGTACAAAATGTTGAAGAAATGGAGATTGCGGTTAAGCTTGGATCGAAGGTCATCGGTGTCAATAACCGAAATCTTGTCAGCTTCGAAGTCGATATGGAGACGACCAGCCGTCTTGTAAGTATGGTACCGAAAGACACCATTCTTTGCGCCTTGAGTGGTATTGCAGGACCCAAAGATGTTGAGCCATATATTCAGGGTGGTGTCGGTGCGGTACTAGTTGGTGAAGCACTGATGCGCGCTTCCAACACAGAGCAGTTTATTGCGGAGCTTCTCGGTGGATCATCTGCAAACGTTTCGAAAACAGCGCCAGGCCTCATGGTAAAGATATGTGGCACACGCAGTGCTGAGGCCGCAAAAGCCGCGATCGAGGCTGGCGCAGATTTGATTGGGATGATTTTAGCTCCAGGACTCAAACGCACTGTCTCAGCAGAGACGGCGCTGGCCATATCCGATGTTGTTCACAGAGTGAAGAAACCGCAAATCTCGAAATCGGCACTCCTTGCTGACCCGAAGACTGCATCCGACTTCTTCGAGCACGGCGCGTCACGGCTTGCTTCAGCTGATGATCGTGCGCTTCTTGTTGGTGTTTTTCGTAACCAGTCGCTCGAATACGTGCTTGAGCAACAGCGACTGCTTAATTTGGACATTGTGCAGCTGCATGGCCAGGAACCAATTGAGTGGGCCAAGCTCATGCCTGTTCCGGTTTTGAAGGCCTTCAACCCCCACGACCATGGCATTGGTTCGAGAGGTTACCACGCACTGCCACTATTGGATGCTGGATCAGGAGGCTCCGGTCAGCAGCTAGACCTCACGGACATCAAAGCTGTGTTCGAAAAAGACCAAGGAGTCAAAGTCATTTTGGCAGGAGGCCTTAACGCAGATAATGTCCAGAGCATGTTGTCTGGCCTTGGCGACTACCGAGATCGCGTCAAGGGTGTCGATGTCAGCAGTGGTGTTGAGGAAAATGAGCAACAAAGCCTGGACAAGATACGGGCTTTTATCAAGGCAGCAAAGAGCTAGATGTTTGTGCGACGACTACATGTAGATTTCTGACGACCTCAATACTTCTAGACTTTTTCTCTCCATGCACAATCAAAGTCGAAATTTCTCCTTTTCATCAAGTCAATTTAATCAATTCCTACTCATGCTCCACAGTCGCCTTCAACTTGTTATACCTACAAGTCTGTCAAAAATCATACCCGCGCCGACATTTCAATAGATGTGGATCTCCACTGCTCTCTCACCCCGCCGGTGATGTCCCACGTCCTACAAGAAAGTTATCTTACTTCACCTAGTATTGCTAACTATAAAGTAAGTCAACACGGAATCCGTCGTGTTTGTTCTGCCCGGCACTAGCTACAAAGCCTGCGACTACCTCGCTCCCAGGATCCCAGCACTGTTCCACCACCACACTACCTTGTCGCATAAATATCGATTACCACAATCATTGTACTACTCAGAAACCGCCATTCGCGATGGGTATCTTGTCTGGTATCGTCATAGCAATAGCTGGCGCACTCCCAGCCGAACCCGCCCAAATCAAGAAATGGGTCGATAACAACGGCGGCAAATGGTCGCCTCGTGTCGAGCAAAGAGTCACGCACCTGATCGCCAGCAAACCAGCTTGGAAGGCGGTGACTGATCCGGTCATGAAGGCGGCTGAGCTCAACATCCACATCGTAAGCTATGACTGGCTCGAAGACTCGCTACAGGGCAAGAGGAAGCTGCCAGAGAAGAAGTATACCCATGAGGCCATCAAGAAACAAGCAAAGACGAGGAAGGAATTGAAGAAGTATGGGGTGGCGGCCGACAGTAAGAGATTTGTCGACGGATGCAAGAAGATCAAGGAGCTGACCGGTTCAGGTACGTCCAAGAAGCTCCCTACCCCACGCAAGCCGAAGCCATCAAAGAGCCACTTCTTCGCGAGTACCATCAACTCGAAGTTTGTCTCCGCGAAAGATGCTCTGATGCAGAGAAGGGCAGAGCGGGAGGCCAAAGAGGCCGCGGAGAAGGCAGAGAAGGGAGCGAAAAAGGCATCATCTTCTGGAACGGCACAAGCTCCCATTACGATCGACGATGGCACTCCAGAGCCAGCTGCCACGAGCTCTCTGCCTACACCCCCTCCATCAGCATCTTCAACAAAGACTGTCCTGAGGCACTCCACCTCACCTTCTCCATCCAAGCCTGCCGCCAACACTTCATTCGAAACGCAAGCTAAGAAACCCACCCTCAAAGATCTCTACCACTTCTACCTCGACTCCACAGGCTTCGAATACAAAATCACCCTCGCCCGCAGCAGCTTCTCCACCAACCAAATCACCCGCTATCAGCTCAGCATCCTCGAGAGCCACACCCGTCCCCACACATACTGCACCCTCGTCCAGTACAACCCCCCGCCCACACCAGACGCCTTCTACGCATCCATACGCAACCCCCTCCTCGCCTTCCTCCGCCCCACGCCAACCCCAGCACAAACTCTCCCCTCCCCCGCCGAACAAGCCCGCCTGCAATCTCTCGTCACGCCACCAACACCCACAGCTGCAGCACCCTTCAAGCGCCTCATCTGCCCAATGAACTCCCCTTTTGCCCCCGCCTGGCGCGCCTTCCGCCACACCTTCCGCGCCCTCACCCTGCTCGCCTGGGAAGAGCGCTTTGACATCGACGCGTCCAAAGCTCTCCAAACCGCCCGCGCCGTCTCACTAAACATCGAGCCGTACATCTACTCGAAGCCAAAACTCGGCTTGCCGGTCGGCATGGGCGTGCAGGAGGCGGGCTTATTCCAAGGACGTTCGCGGGACATTGGCAGGTTGGAGATCAAGGGCGATAAAGAAGACGGATACGTGAGGAATGAGTTTGGATTACCTGGTACGGATGATCAGGGATTGAGCATGAATGGCGTCGTGGGCAGTATGGTTTGGCGCGCAGAGCAGAAGATTAAAAAGGCGGAGAGGGAGAAGAAAGAGGCGGAGGAACAGTTGGCGAGGGAGGAGAGGGAAAGGGCTAACGCGGCGAAGAGGAAGTTTGTGGATCGCCCGCTGTTTAACGGCGTTATGGGTAAGCCCAGGTCAGATGAGGGGGCGGGCTGGAAGCCGGAGGTCGTGCAGAAGAAGGGCTCAGCGGTATTTACGACGTTTGAGAAGGGGAGGGCGTTGCCTTGGGGGAGGGAGAGGTGAGGTGACGACGGGGATTTGGTGGGGATAGGATGGAGAGATGGTTAAGTGGGCGGATATGAACTTTGGACTCGCGAGTCTTGATCTTTTTGGATGAATTTGGCATCATTGGGAATTGCGTTTTTCATATTTTATCAGCTTGGACACGTTATCGTCAGAACCAAATCTATACTTTCAAATGCATTTGAGAATCACTTTCATAATGCATAATAATACATAAAAGTGACGTGATATTTCAAGCACTTCCTGAGTTTTGTTCACGCAGTGCGCAATCAGGTATTTTCACTCCCTTAGTCCCCTGTTGCGAAATGGGAATTGTTGAAATTGAAGAAACACGTGACCTGTCTCGGCCCAAGTATACATATGTAGAGTATAAGCCTCCCCCTCTTCTGAATCAATCAAGTCTTTCCTCTACTTCGTTTAAAAGGGATGTTTGATCATTGTACATCCATTCTCACCTGATCCCAATTAATGCACTGTTTTATAATGATGTTTTTTTTCTGCCGATTCGTCCTGTTGAGCTTGTGGCTGATTTGTTCGCAATTGCTGTGCCCTGAGATGCGCTTTTGCTTTGCGAGAAACTTAGGTTTTGCCGAATGTTTAGTTGGACTCGATCAAAAGTCTTCGCGTGGTTGGCAAACGCGCAAACAGCAAATAAATTACACGAATAATTGCAGTTTCCATCACTGACAAGTTTTTATGTGCAAGCATTTGGCTTGCGCAGACTATCGAAATCTACCGTGACATATTGCCTTGTGCAAGGTGTGGCGCCAATGAGCATACACTCAGCAGGTGTACCCGTGCTGTTCCGCGATTTCCGACGAAGTTTTGGGATCAAATCGGGAGCTTAGGACTCATTGATCAAGCGAACGCCCATACCAGCCAGCCTCGTACTGCTGGTTCGACGACCTCCGGATTTCAGGGCAACTTCGGACCTCAAGGTCCCAGGCCTGGTGGTAACAGGAGCGATCCTCCGAAGGGGCGGGCGAAACGCCAGGGACGACAATGCAGGGCAAGCGACCACGGTCCGCCTCATCGATCATCTCGACATCTTTGGGTCCCAAAAGTTCAAGAGCCTCGTCAATACTGGCCTGAAGAAGATCATTGCCAAAGCGAGAAGCTTGGAGATTCCTTGTGTGAGAGAAGGATTTGCCGAAGGATCTGATATGAGTGTTCACACGAATCACTTTGCTGTGAAACTTCCGAAAACGAGTATTTACCAGTTCCAGATTCTTGGGATGAACGCCTCGGACAAGAAAGCTCCACCCCGCGAATAGCGGCAAGCAATGATTGACGAGATCATCAGAGAGTGTTCGGTTCTACAAGATAACCGTGACAAATACGCCACCGATCAAATGTCTTTGATTGTCTCCTGGGTTGATTTGCGTCCACTTTTCGGAGATCAGTTCAGGGACGCTAGGCCGATGTCTGAAGTGTTCTCAAAAGAGATGATTTTGCGCGCTGCGTCGAAGTAAGACCAAAAGAAATTTCCGGAGCAGAAGAGGAAGTTGCGAGTGGTCTACATGGGAGTCATTCCTGTGGATGACCTCGTCCGTGCTTCGGATGGTAAGACAGTGCAGTTCAGTGATGATTCAAAAGAGAATGATGAGCGAGTACACACAATATCTGCAATTCACGCTATCAATTTGGTCATCGCTAGAGCCACGAGAGCTGCCAATCACAGTGTGTTCCAGATCGGTCGCAACAAGTTGTATTTGGACAACGAGAAGGAATCCATCGATTCTGGCCTTGTCGCATAAAACGGCTTTACATCAACTCTCAAAGCTGGCATGGGTCTACCTTTACTCAACATCAGTCTAGCTACGACCGCATTCTACTATTCTCTGTACGTGGAGGACTTCCTGAAGGTAGCAGGTCACGGTGGACGAAAGGCCCTTGGGAATGTAAGGGTCAAGGTGGGTTATTCTGGACTCATCCGCACCATCCAGGAAGTTTGGTGACAACACTCCCAAGCAACAGATCTTCCAGATCTTTGCACCGTCAGAAGCAGACCCAGCTAAAGGGACTTTAGAGGACATATCCGTCTACAATTACCTTCGAGACTACAAGCACGTGGATGCGACACTACTTGAATAAATGGCGACTTCGGATGCCTTATGCGTGAACTGCGGGAATGAAGCCCACGACGAATGGTTTCCAGTCCAGGCCTTGAAGATCGTCGAGCAACAACCTGCGAGAAAAGTCGCGATCACGTCAAATGTTGTCGACAAGATGATCGATATCGCACGACCGCTCCCTCGCGAGAATCTGGACCGCATCTTCACTTCTGGACTCGGCCTACTTGGAATCGACAGTCAGGACAAAGTTGGTTCCACGCTCAAGGAATCAGGCATCAACATTACCAAGCAATTGCTGAGTGTTCCAGCACAAGTCGCACTGCTGACGATCGAATACCTGAGTGGAGACGTAGACCCAAGGCGCTGGAATCTGACAAACAAGAAGTTCTGGGACACTACTCAAGCGTTCAACGGAAAAATTTTGGTCCTTTCCGAAGCCACCGTCGTCAAAAGCAATGCAGACCCCAGAACGACTGCAGAGTTCCTTTTGAGTTAGATGCATAATCTTGGAATTGATATCGATGGCAGAGAGCTGAAGCTAGACGACATCATTTCTACCACGGTAGTCAAAGCGCACAGCGAGCAAGATTTCAAGACTAAACTGCGCAATGCCGGTTTCGATTCTAGCAAAAAGAATCTCGTCATGTTCATCAACCAGAACAAGACGATGAGAAACTCCAAAGCGTTTGACCACTTCAAGAGAGTTGTCGAACAAGTCTACGGATTCCACTCCCTCTGTGTGACGCAATCAGCCTACAGCCGCAGCAAGCAGCCAGAGCAGTTCATGGCCAATGTAGCCATGAAGGTCAGCATCCGACTAGGTAATGCGAATCACATTTTTGCTCCCGGGATAGGATCGAGCACTACTAGTTTGCAAAGACTCGTCAATGGCAAAGGCTTGTTCGATACGATGATTCTCGGCGCAGACGTTACTCACACACAGAAGGATGGTGCAGCCGGAAGCCACTCATTGGCAGCACTTGTTGGCAGTGTTGATGAAACATTCGGACGATTCTACAGATCGATGCGATACCAGGAGAAGAACAAAGAGGTAAGACATATCGTATCATATTTTATCAATCCACTGACCTTTGCAGATCATCGACGATGTGTACGGAATGACCTTACAGCGGCTCGAAGCTTTCTTCCAGCACAAAGATTCCAAGACAAGAACTGCAAGGCTACGAGCACCCTGCAGACTGCTGTACTACCGTGATGGAGTTGATGACGGGTAATATATTTTCTCGATTTTCTTTGCATTCGATGCTAACACCTCTCCAGGCAATACTACGCCGTGCGCAAGAATGAAGTGCAAGAGATCAAGAGAGCCTGGAAAGACTTCATCAAAACCAAGAATCTCACCGGCAATTATCCCCGTGAACCTCTGGTCACCGCCATCGTCGTCAACAAGCGCTATCGCACACGTTTCTTCTCTATGGTACCCCCGCAGGGACATAGAGACAACCAGAACTGCCAAGCCGGCACATGTGTCGATTCAGGTGTCACTCACCCCAACTTCTTCGACTTCTTCCTGCAGTCCCACAAGCCTGGCCCCGGCACCGCGAAGCCAACATACTACATCGTACTTGAGAACGGGATGGGCTACACTCCCAACGAACTCCAAGATTTCACGAACTGGTTGTGATACACCTACGTTAGCAATACTCTCTCTGTCGGGTATGCTCCGCCAACGTATTATGCGGATAGGCTATGTGACCGCGCTCGCTGCTACTTCACTGAGCATCTGAAGCCGATGGATGAGGAGATCGAGGAGGCCAAGCAGAACAGACGGGCGTTTGACGCTGATGCTAGGAGCACTGAGCTCTGGGTTGAAAGGTACAAGGATTTCAGTCTGGCACCTTAGTTCACACGGTACACTGTGAACTGCACCTCACGTGACTCTGTTAGTCACCTGCTTACTGATCTGGTTGTGTATATAATCGCTCTTTATAGTTCTCTCAATACAACAACCTTCTTCCTCCTTCATATCTACACTGTGCTCCCACATCCAACAAAGGACAATGTGGAGAGGGGGGGCCGATGGGAATATCGTTGGCGAATCGAACAGCCATGGTCCGTGGCATCGCAACCTGAACGATACGATGTTCTGGATGTGAGTCACACGAATGTGCCGTGGCATCCATTTCCTTGCCGATTCATCACGAGCGGCGGCCATGATTGTCTCTTTTGCGTTGCTTGTTTTGTGATTTCTGTATTGGCTTTTTCTGTTTATCGGACGGTTTCAAGATTCTATTTGCTTCGGGTTTGGTTATAGATTTCCTGACTCTGTTTCTCATAGCCTTATTAATCATATCCCACGAATTTCCCCATTTGCTCGGAACATGCTGCACTGCCTTTTCGCAAAGCTTTGTCCAGGTGTCTATCTCGAATCCGTATCGTTGCTGCTGATACATCGGAGCGTAGACAGTGCCAATAAATCAACTATTGCACGGCGAGCATTGGCTCTAGTGTCCTATATTAAGCTTCTAACTACGACTTTTGAAACGTTTTCCTGTTGCGCATGATCTACGGTCGAGAGAGTTGAAGTCGCAATACTCCGAGATGGTGAGAAAAGAAAAAGACGCTAGCGCTGCGTGAAGGCCCTCCATATCCTAACGTCGAACCGTGACCTTCAACTACACAAACCTCGAGGAAAATAAAGAAAACGTGAAGATAGTATGCGTGTGAGAAACATCAGACTCTTCGATTGACTATATACATCGTGCCCTCTATATTACTCTCGAGCACCACCCCCACCCCAAACTAAAGACTAAATCTGCTCATCTAGCGAGCGTATATGGTAAGTATCATCCCGATTATCAAAAAATCTCCAACCTCTTCCCCATCCCATTCCCCAGATTGCTCAGCAATCCCTCCTGTTTATATACAACCCTTGCCATTACATTCACCCTTCCCATTCGATGGAGAATATTTACTCAGGCTTTCCGAGAAGACCGCGAGCAAAGTGCCTCTTGCGGAGGTTGTATTCAACAGCGCGCTTCTTGGCTGCGGTGGACTGCGTGAAGGCTGCGGAACCACCGAATGGGCCCGCGAGAGCTGCGTTCTGCATGCGCACGACGCACACGTTCGTCGCGCCACCGGCTGTGCCCTGGCATGTCATACCAGCCGGCATCGCAACTGTCACGGGAAAGTCCTTCACAGCTACATTTGGTTAGTTCTGGGGGTTCTGGGGTGGTGGTGTTGGATAGGGATTCACTTACCAGCGAGTGAAAGGCCTCCAATACCGATTCCGGGCACATTCTGCATGACCTGCGCAGGCTTGAAGGCCGCAGGATCAGTTCCAGCAGACGTAGCATCGATCATAGCAGTCAGAGGACCCGCGCCGTCCTGGTTGACTTGGTGGAAAGTCATGGTGATGGTGCCGTCGTCGGCGGTGGTAGGGAGACCGGACGAAGCACCTGTACCAGCGGCCTTTGCGACGCCAGATTCAGCGGCGCCACCCTTGCCGCCAGCTGCTGCTTTGCCGCCAGCAGCTCCGCCAGCGGCTGCGCCAGCGCCGCCGGTAAGGGCGTCGAGGAGGCCGCGCTTTGCTCCGCCGGCTCCGCCGCTCATGAACATGGAGATAGCAGCACCAGCGTCGACGGCACCGCCGCCCTGGGTGCGGCCGAGGGCAGAGGCCTTGCCGCCCATCTCGCGGGTGCGGATGATGGAGGTGTCGGCTTCGGAACCGCAGAGGGGGGAGGCGCAGTTACGGGGAGTGCCATCCTGGACTGTAAGATTGTTAGATGCTGTTTATGTAGTTGAGAAGAAGATAAAGAAGCTTACCAGAGAGACCAGGCATGTTCACGCCATTAGCACCCTGAATCTCAGTGAGGACGCCGTGTGCGGAAACGGTGGAAGCGACTGCGGCAATGAAGGTGATTGAGTAACGCATCTTGACTGATGTAGAAGTTATGGGTCGAAAAGGACTGGTATAAAGATGTTGGAATATGAAGGAGAGTAGATTAAACAAGCGACCGGCGCAAGGAATTACTTAGAGAGAGAGAAGAAGAAGAGGCTGGAAGTGTTGAGCTGATGATGATTCTTCCTGGAGGATGATCCAGATACCTTATATACGACTTTAGAGGCACTGTCGGAGCTATGGAAAGCTTAGCACTGCACAAGCATTCGCATGTGCTTGTCTCCGAGAACCCAAGACAGAGACATTGAGAAGCCCCTTGCCGCCAAGTTGATACCAGGCTCCAAACACGAAGAGCTCACCGTGGGTAGTAGTGATGCCGAAGAGAGAGAGCAGATGGGCGGTGATGATACGGTGCTGGTCAGACGATGGTCAAAACGGACCCACTGCATTGATGTTCACCAGGATCTCCACAGCGGGAAGATCCTCTCCAGCATATCGGGTGAAGCCGATTCAGCGGTGAGAAGCCAATGACATCGGAAGAGAGAAATCGCCGAAAAAGCAGCTGCATGATTGTTTGGGAATCGCAGAGGTGGAGCCAAGGAAACGTATCAGAAGCCAAGTGTCGCTATACTTGGCATCCAAAACGTCGATTCGGAGATGCATGTTTGATCTAGGTAGCAAACGATGTTTGGATGCTGCAGAGTTGTATGCGAATGTTCTGGCTTATCGTAGAAGTGGATAGTATCGGAGGATCGAAGCATCATTTGTGCAACTACATCGAAAATCTTGATTCCGTGCATAGTAATGCTCTCGTGAGATTCTACATCCTCCAAATCATTTTGCAGCTCATTGTGGAGAAGTCCATCGATCGTTTCAGTTTCGGTGCTTGAAACCGTTTGGTTTGGTGCTTAGCGCGATGTGGCGCGGATCATCTGTGTATGAACCCCCAACCCTCTCCGAAACGTCATACAAACTTTGTCCCTTATCACCAGCTTCGGAAAGTGTTTTTCTGTTTGATCGCAATATGACGATCTGCATAATGCATGCCTGCGACTTGGAACTGAGGTCCAGCATTGTTTCTGTTGCAACGCACAGGTCTGATCACGATGCTTCTCCTGGTCTCTCCGTATGCACCCGGTATGTTTTTTGGCTGCGCTACGATCTTTGCAGTATGAAATGCGATCCACACATCTCTGTTCTCTCTCAATTCTCTCCGTATGCACTCGAACGTGTGTTTTGCAATCTTCGTATTTTGGCTTCTGAGGTAGCTATCTTTTGTCTGTTTCCCTCCTCAAGTACCAACCCCCTCAACCCCCTCCTCCGCCCAACTCCTAAAGTCCCTAACCTCCTTGATCCATACATACCTCACCGAAATTTCCGCAATTTCATAATACAGCGTGTCCATCTCCACCAGCCCCTTGCGTATCAAGCTCTTGATAAACAGCAGCAAAAGGAGTATATGCCGGCTTTGCGCCTCCTTGCCGTACTCCAGCACCTCGCCTTCGTCCGACGGGGCGGGTGGTTTGCCCATGCGCTCGATGGTGCGCAGGGCGTGTTGTATGTATTGTGTTATGATGGGCGCTGGGTCGATGGAGTGGGATTCGAGGGTGTGGTCGGTGAGGAGCGTGGTGAGGAAGTCGAGGTATGAGAGCGAGATTGGGAGACGCGTGATTTCGAATATGGCGGCGTCTGTGTCTAGCTCGAGGTTGCGACGGATGTCGGCTTTGCGCTGCTGGATCAAGTCTTCGACTGAGTCATTCTTCTTCATCCTCGCGGGATGGTCATAAGTGTCTCCGCCGTTCTGTTGCTGTATAGGTGCTGCGGGCCCGTTCGTATCCGGTTCAGGCGTCTTCTCATAGATGCCTTCGTCCTCCAGCATTCGAACATATGGCCTCAAGTCGAAGGGCTCACGGAGGCTTTCGCGTACAAGCGAGATACTGGCTTTCTGTGGCGTTTGGTCCAGGAGATGCTTGACATCTTCGCCTTGTAGGAGCATCTTAATCCACAGTACTCGAGCTGCACTGATCTTATCCGCCGAAAGACCATTCATCGCAACACCATTGCTCCCGCGTTGCCCTCCCACAGCGTCAAGCCGTTGGATAGCTTCTACCCAATGACTCAAGAAAGGATTCTGCTTCAGAGGCGTGTCCTTGTTCAATTGCCAGAGCAGGTATTCGCAGTTCATGAGAACCGCAAGAGCTTGCGCGCTGGGTTCCGCCCTTGCGCGCATCTCGAAAACATCGATGGTATTTTTCAACTTGAAGCTCTTCTCGAAGTCGCTTTCGTTTCTGCTGTTATAAGCAGCCACATTCTGGCCGAGATATCGTATCGCATCGTGTATGGAGAGGTTGTAGTCGCTCAGAGCTCTACTCTCAGCGTCTGTCAGGGTAGCAGTGAGGTCCATTGCACGCGATATTTTACGCGTGGTCTCCGGGGTGCGTGGACGCGGCAGTGGACTTGAGTTTGTTCGTCGTAGGAGAGCTCCATAGAGGCTATGAAGTTGGTTGTGGGTAGAATCGCGATTCTGTGCGTGAAAGGCAGCGATGCGCACGCGGCAGGCGCCGAGGCATGTGTCCGCATGATCCCAGCGCCAATCTTTCACCGTGTTGCGTCATACCCGTGATGAGTCGTGTATGGCTGTGCAAATGTGCACGCAGCGGGTGTGAATTGGCAGCAATTACTTTACTTTCACGATTGCATGGAAAATGGAGTGGTGGTTGTGCAAATTATTTGATTAAGTCATCATGCTACGCTCAACTGAGCGCAACAGTTTTCCCCCCAACGCTCGAGACTTGCAAAACTATGCTAAGAACCAAGACGCCTTTATGAGTGAGTAAACAGGGCCGTAGCCAAGGCATCGACCGGAACACCCGGCCGTCATATACGAGGTGTCACTCGCACCGCAACCCACGGACGAGTTCGGACCTTGGGCGGCCAAAAGAAACAGAGAATGGGTATCGTAGAGACATGATCGTTATGCCTTCATCGCTCGGTTTGATGTGCGACTCTGCTAAAACTTGAATATGATGTACAGAGCGTGGATGATACCCTGATAGAAGTGTTAGCAAGGTATTGTTGGTTGTAGATGCTGCTGCGGAACTTACGGGAATGTAACCAAGAACGGTCAAGAGGATGTTGATGAGGAAGTCGGCGTTGCAGCCGCGCTCGAGGAAGACACCAACAGGAGGCAGGATGATGGCAAGAAGGATCTTGCAGATATCGCTGGCGGTGAAAGGCATGATGTATTTATTTGGTGGTTGCAGTTGAAGATTTGGTTCGTTCGTGTAGTGACTTGAATAGTTGTAAAGTCGATGGAGTGAGTTGCTGTCTAGCAAACAAGAGCAGTGGCAGGAAGGCTAGTATTTATGGAAGGGCGCGCAGGCAGCTCATGACCTGACCAACGCTGCAGTAGCGATGACGTATCACCACCCTCACCCAACCTCACCGAAAACAACCAACAGGGATGCCGCATAGCCGGCGCCACACGTCCGTCGGACAAGCTTCAGCCTGCCTCGCGCCCTCGCAATCCAGGCCTTGCAGCCAAGTTCGCAGCCCGCTGTAATTTGTTGTCCAAGATCAAACGGCGTGCGTCACTCGCATGATTGTCGCGCTGTGCCAGGGCAAAGCGCTTGGGGAGGCGCAACTGGCTGTCGCAACCGGATGTCGCGGCGTTGTGGCACAGTTATGACGCCACAAGTGGCTGGCGCCACGCAAGCCCGTCGATCCATACATCATCGCGAACCGCCGACAACAACTTGTTTGCAGCGCGTTTCGGGCTATGTTTAAACGGCTGTGGCTAGAAGTGTGGAGTTTACGTTCACGAAAGAAGGAATTCCGAGGCTTAATTCGACCTCGCGGATGCAGATTTTGACGTCGGAAAGAGTTCGATCTCGGCGTTCTTCGTCTTCCTTGCGATTCGATGCATCGCCAGCGTGTGACTGCATGCGTTCGGGCCTACTCCGTGCTCAGCATGGACATGCTTGAAAGTTTCTTAAAGTGTCCGTGATGTCAAGGACAACAAATGGCGTCTTGCTGCGTCATAGGTGTGCTTCACGAGATGCTTCACGAGATCTGCTAGATCCTGCCACGGGTGTTGGCGATAGCTCCAAGAACAGCGGACCGCGACCAGGTCTTGGGTCAGGTACAAAGTTCTATGGGAGAGAAACTGTAGCCGGCTTCCAGACCCTCGCGAAAACCTGTCATCTATAATGAAAGCTCACTAGAGACTGGCACACCGCTAGACACTTCCCTTGGCATGCATTGGAGCTCAAGCTACAGATGAATGGCTTGCGTTAGATCCGGTTCGTTAATCAAACGTCGCATAGATAGACATTGTTTGCATAGCAGTCACAATCATAGAATGCACTATAGTATCGAAGATCATTCTGTTCATACTGTCATGTCAAGCCAAACAATGGGTATATCATCCAATCCGTCATCCCCTCCCACATCCACACTCAGTACCTCTCCTACTGAGGCGCCTGCTTCTGCAAATCCGCCTCAACGCCACGTTGCCTCGCTTTGCCCTCATCATGCTGCTTCTGCGCCTCCACCTTCTGTGCCGCATTCCCCGTCAGACCTGCAACCGCACCACCAATAGTTCCACCAACACGATCTGAAATGCCCTTGCCCAGATCATTCATCTGTCCCGCCGCCTCCTGGCCCTTGCCCTCCTGATTCTGCTTGATGCCCTCCTGCTTGAGACCCTCTGCGCCAACGAAGCCACCAATGGCTTCCTTCGCGGCGCCGACATTCTGGTTCCATGCGCCAGCGGTGCGGTCCGAGTTGTCTTTTGCGACGCCGCCTGAGGAGCTGACGGCGAAGGGGCCAGCTTTGGCGGTTGCGTGGGAGAGGTCTTTTTCGGCGGCGGCGACGTCCTTTTTGTTCTCGCCTTGGACCTTGTCGGCGGTGCTGCCGGTGAGGGATCCGAGGGCGGATTGGACGGCGCCTGTGGCGGAGTCGACATAGGACTGGATGGTGGAGGTTTGGTCTTTGTTGTTGGAAGACATAGTTGTGGTTGTTGGTAAGTTTGGTGGAATTATTGAGGTTGAGTAGAAAGAGGGTATGGAGTATTTATTGAAAGCCTGGTTCTGTGCGAATTATGGCGGGTATATATACTCCTCGGAAGAGTTTATCTCTGTTGTTTGTTGCTACCTTACTGGGTGTGAAGGCGTGACGTCATACCCCACGTTTCGCGCGCGAGCATCCACAACGGGATCTTGACAACGTTGGCCGAAAGCTATTCTCGGGCCTTTAGTTTATCCTAACGGCTGATGACAGTGGCGTGGACATGTGATGGACAACTATTTGTGCAGGTCATTTTCAAGAAATGCAATGACGCAATGTTCGAGGTCCTGAACACTAGACTGACGTGGGATTGTTACATTGGAAGAAGGCTGCGACAATGGAGCAAAAGGTCTTCACTGACACTCACCACCATCGTTCCTGATGAACGCAAATACGTTGGGGTCGCGCAGCCCTACCGTTATCGCGCGCACTTCCCCTCACTTCGTGTAGCCTGGTCTTTGGTCACAAGCGCGTAGGTGCCGCAGCCATGCATCCAGCTCAGTCTTCCCATCCTTGGAATGCGGTTCCCCTCGCTGCCAACCACTGTATGCCCCTCCAGCGATACTTGCGCACCAATTTACAGAAAAAAAAATTGCTTGTGTGCAGGAAAAAGAGCTTGAAGCACGATCGTGTCGATATACCAGCCGTTGCCCTGCGATGATGAGAGCTCTTATCTACGGCTTCTCAAGCTACAGCCCGGTGTCCCAGATGACGACATCGAATGCGCTCTCGAGATCGCCTCGTATCGGTCTTTTGAGCCTTCGTAGGTGACTATCTCCTACTGCTGGGGTGATGCCACAGACAACATCTCGGTCGTCTGTGACGAACTACGTGTTCTTATCACGCGTAGTTTGCACGGCGCCTTACGACGCTTCCGTCCACCAATGGGAACGGCTGCAAGATTGCTGTGGGCAGATGCGCTTTGCATAAACCAAAAAGATGATGAAGAGAAAGGAAAGCAAGTCGGCAGCATGGATGAGGTTTTTGCCAACGCTAGCAGCGTCCTCGTTTGGCTGGGGGGCAATGTGGATGATCGCATTGCTACTGACACATTCACCCTGACCAGTAAGATCAATCAGCATCTTGATAAGGCCTATCTGCAATTCAAGGTGATCTCCATGATGCCAGTACTATCAGAATAATTTTCGATCTGTTTGGAGGAGGAGCAGTGGATCGGAGTCGCTGAATTACTCGATTCACCATGGTTCAGACGAGTGTGGAAGATACAGGCAGATCGCTCCATTCTCGGTGCTTTAACATCAAACGGCCCAACATAGACACAGGAAGCAGCGCTGGCAAAAGAATGTGCAGTGTTTAGGGGTTGTTCCGACATAAACGTTGCTGAAATAATAGAATTCTGCTTGTGGTGCTTTCACAAAGCTGACTTATGGCCTAAAATTGGAACTTTCGCCAGGGTGCCTGAGGTCGCCAAAGTGGTTCTGAACTTCTACACTTACGCACAATACAAATCACTCCGCCCTGAATCAGAAATTTGGTTCATCAGCAAACCTTTGTCATTTCAAATGGCAAAAAATGAGGAAATAAGACCCTGGATCACCCTGCTACCGCATATCAATCATCACAACGCTGCGGATACTCGAGACTAGATACATGCCTTTCTACGATGCCCGAGTGCAAGCACACGTACCAATCGTCCATACTTGCCCGCCGATTACATTATATCAAAAGATGAGCTTTACTACCGCTTGGCGGAAACACTTCTTCAAAGTCCTACGAAGGTCCATGGGTACTATGCGCTGCAACACTTCGGCCGAGAAAACATCTCATATACGGTCCGCCACCATCATGGGTAACCTTATGGGACATTTATCGCATTCATGCCATACTCTCAAACGTGCGATATTGGTACAGAGCTGGAGGTCCCGAAAACCGATTTCACGCAGAAAAGCAGGAATTTACAGTGCTAGCAATCCGCGGTAGGGATATCGATAAGGTCGTATGGATTTCCAATACGCTCAATGCGAGGAGCTTATCAGTAAGTGAACATCGTCATGCCCGATTGGCCCAAACCGACGCGGAACCATACATCGACAAACTATGGGATCAAGTGTGCATACAGATGGCGGAACTAGGTGTAGTGCCTAAGCCCGAGGACTTCTTGTTGACACTTGTCCAAGGTTTCCCTATGTATGACTCAACTCCAGAGACCCTACACATGCTGGCGATAAGTGCCTACCTGGAAGCAGTCGGCTCAAAATTACCTTTGTTAGCTGCTGAGGTTTTGAAAGTAGTGCGTAAAGAGAGTCTTGCTGAGATATACCACATCGAGGCTGCGTTTGGACCCCTCGGTAATTTCGGCATTGTAATCACTAGCAATGGGCGCATGGGTCTTCTTCCTGTACCAACTACATTGATCGGCGATACCTTGTGTATCTTCCACGGCGTCTCTGTACCCTTCGTACTAGCACCAACGGTAGAAGGACGCTTCAAGCTCGTAGGACAAGCACACGTTCAAGGAGTAATGAATGGAGAACTGGTCGGTCATTCCGAAGCAGAAATGATCTTACTGGAGTAGTACCGATTCCCTACACGGCGAAGAACAGCACTCAAGAACACAGACATCATACAGACATATCAGGTTTGACTCAGCCTTTCAAAAGCCTGTGGTGCTCTAGGGACTGTCACGTAATCATGGAGAGGATCCGCTATCATTTCGGTCATTTCCTTCACCTGTGTCTGTCATTCCTGTACCAGAGCTCTCGCATTTTCGCACACGACCTTATCCGTAGGACTCCGTCACAAACTCTGCTCTCATATCGAACAATCCAAACAGATGACATGTAGTATATATCGCCAACAAAACTGCCAGCACATGTCAGGCAATCGACCACACTGCTTACATCCCTCGCTAATTTGCCGATACAGTGCCTTCAATAAATAAGCGCTTGCTCGGTAATTCTAAGACAGCAGTACACTGGCAATCTCAGCCTTCAACATTATAAGCTTGTGATGGAATAGTACTTTGATGCAAGTATGCTCGTCACAATCTAGCCATGCTGAGACAACGAACGAATATCTTAGGAACCATCATTGTTGTTAATATTATATATTAGAGTTTAAATATTTTCCACACACGCCAATGAACACAGGGGACTTAGCCCGCATCTGTGCAAGATAAGCGCCCATGTCTGTATCTCGCTTCACAAAGTCTACTAAGTTGATGCAATTGAAGCTCGTGATTTGTTTGCACACTACACCAGTCTCTAGCATAATGAATTCTCTCACTGTTTCTCACCATACCAGCTGTTACGAAGTTTAGAATTATCGTACCTATCTGAGCATCTGGACAACAGGTCACAAAATCCCGAACAAAGCTTTATTTCTGATTGCGCCATTACTCGTAGCAGCAGTCTGTATGCCAACGCTCGTAGCCGCACTATTAGCAGTAGCGACAGAACTACTAGTGCTCGCGACAACCGACACAGTATTCTCTAATGCCTCGAAAACATTCACCACCTGTTTCCCTCCACAAATCTCCGCCTTATTCCCAGTGCACGTCAAATTACACTCAGAGCTATTCTTGGCCCACTCCCCTGCTACTTCGTTGCTGCACCAGCACTGATTGCCCTCCTGCGCGCCTGCAAATTTGACGCCCTGGAGATAGCAGCTGTTCTTGCACGCTGCTATGCTGAGAGATGCGTCTCCGTTAGGAGACATGTTTTGCTGGAGAATCGGTCGGTTGGGATTCTGCGCGTAACAGCCTAATGCCTCCCAGGCAGTGGGCGAAGGAGCCAGAGAAGAAGTGCTTGTTGCGCTTGTAGTGTTTGCGATTGTTGTAGTCGAGCTTGTTGTAGCCACGCTATCGAGTCTCCTTTGCGTGACGATGCAGTATGATTGCCAGTCCCATGGGGTGCAGTCGAGACCAACTGATGGGTTGAATTCGTGGAATTGTTCTGGGGTAACTGGGGAATAAGTATGCGATGCGTTCAAGTGGCATGAACAGATTTCACGTACTGGTGTAGTAGCTACGAACGTATTCGCAAGATTCGCCTTCGGCATTGTTGTACCATTCTACGCAATCTTTGACTGTGTCGGGGTCCCATTGTAGAAGGGGCTGGCGAGAAGAATGCGCCAGTCCCAAGAGTGTTGCGGAGGAAAGTAAGAAGAAGTTCTTCATGGTTGATAAAATTTGGTTGTAAGAAGTGCAAAGCCAAAAATCACAATATTACGATAGACCTTCAAGACGGCGCGATGGACTTCGACGTACACGGATTCGGCCACTACAAAGAGAATCTAGACCTAAGATCTATATCGAAATTACCCCAGTATGTATGTAAAGTCAGACTCATCGAGATTAATTGCGGCGCGGTAATAGCGCGAGGCCCGTTTAAGAAACTATGTTCCGACGGTCGTCTACAAGTAACTTAGCGCGAGAGCCACCTCGGTCCGTTTTTGTGCAGAGTGTCCTGGTCGGATGTTGTGGCGTCTACCATAGGGCCTGATGAGGAAGGTAACAAGAACGGCGAGTTTCGCGCATCTTGACTCAGCCTCAGCAGATTCTCACATATGAGACAGAGTCACAGCGAGAGTTCAATGTGAAGGAGTCAGAGCAACCCGCGTGTGTCTATTGAACACATCTAGGGACTAGCATTTGTTCCTACATCAGGATTGGTCGGCAACATGATCCTTTACCTCGAGCTCGACTTGCACAGCCGAAGTCGAATATATCAATCAGTCTTTGGTGCGAGAGTTCGTCTTGCATTTTGGCCTGAGCCCATTATAGCAGTCTGAACGCAACACATACAGCTTCCTTGAAAGATTACTTCGCCTGCTTCCTTCGAAGCAAACACTCTCTGCCTCTTGATCCACTAACAACTGCCTCGAATAATTCCACATACGATTCCTCACCATGTCAACATTCCACCCCTCGAACACATGGCGGCGGATATTAAGTGGCTGAAATTCGTGCGCAAGAACAGCGACGAGTATTGGTATCGCGTCGACTGCAAACTGCTCGATACGTTTGTAAACGTGCGCTCGATATACGTCTTGTTCATAGATGGGTTCTATACTTGGAATGGGTCGATCATCAAGGGGAATCATCCGTGGTCGTGCGCGGATGAGGATGTGGTGTTCACGAGGTTTGGGGATGAGAGGGTGCTGAGGGGCATGGAGATCGAGGAGTATTTTCGGCGGATTGTGGATTTTCCGTTGGAGGAATGATGCGATAGGGAGCGAGGAATTGCTTGGGGAAAGGTTTGGGCTGTGTTGTGAAGGATTGGTGGAGTTGGTGATGGTGATAGGGAATGGGCGGTGGGATGGACGTGAGAATAACCTTCTCCAGTCATTTGCTTTTGGGTATCGAGAAAGCGAAGTGGTAGAAGTGGAAATGAATCTTCCAAATTGCCTCCCTCATTTCCCTCGTAAGTAAGAGAACATTTCCAATATTTCTTCCCAAATACCAGCTCGTGAACGTCGGCATCCGTAATCGTACAAGGCCGCCACGTACACGCCTACCAATGACATATCTGCCTGATCGTTAGCACAACCCCTATCAAATCATCACACAGGCTTCACTTACCCCACCCTCACTATCATCAACCTTCCACGTGCCCGCTAACCCCACAATCCCCCCTTCCACCACTTTCCCGTCTTCAAACGCACTAACCCCAATATCCCCCGGCCCATTATTCAACAACCGCTTCGCCCACGCATCAATCGCCGGCTCGCCCGTCTCATCCCTCGCCTGCTTGAGAAACGGGATAAGCGCGGTTCCCCCCGTGCCGCGCAACTTCTTACTGCCACCGCGCGCGAGCGTGTTGGCGAGGTTGATCTTCGCCGGGGCGGACGGTGGGGAGAAGGAGCGAGTCTGCTCCCGCGACTTGACGATGATGTAGCGCGAGACGAGTTGGATGTGTTTATCGCGCAGGGAGCGGAGCATGGCGAGACATGCGTCGTACGCAGTCGTCAGCGCGCGGTCGTCGAGATGTGCGTTCACGAATTCGCGGATATTCGCTACCTGCTCCATGTGTGAGAGAAAGCGGCGGTGCGGGCCGGGCATGTAGCGGCGCATATCTCGGATGAAGCCGTGGGGCGGGGATTGCACTGCGCCGGAATTTGCGGAGGGGGTGGAGGATGGTTTTTCGCCGGTAGGGCGGTGCTCGACTCCTAGCACGATGTCGAAGAATTGGATGATCGAGGACTGCGCGTTGCTGCCGCCGCTGAATTGCACGTAGGGTTGCGTGTCGGTGGCGTCGTCGAATATGACGCCCCGCGGCAGGCCGGCGTCTGTCATATTTTTGCTTCCGGCGAGGTAGGGGCGGATTCGGTGGTAGAAGATGTGCGGGTTGCAGCTCTCATACATGCGCTCGAGGAGGGCGCCGAGCTCGTCGAGTCGCTCGGCGAAGGAACGGAGTGCTTTTGTTACGACGTCGATTTCGTTGTCTCGCGCTGCTGCAATGGCGTCCAGCATTAGAGGTACGATTGGTCCTGCTCTTGCTTCAATCGCTACGGAAACTAGGTAGAACCACGACTCGTCCATCGAGCCTGTGAAGGTCATTTGAGTGGAGAGATTATCGAGAGTGTCCATTGGCTCGTCCCTGAAGAGAGGTTGCCAGTTCCATAAGCAGACACCTGCATATGTGGCAACTGGTGGAAGCTCTAGGTGTCGACATGCTTGAAGAAAAGGTATTGAAATTGAAGGAGGAACAATCTGCATTGAACTGTTAGATCTCCTCCGGACTGACCTGATGTCCAGTACTTACATCGGCAGGCTTCTCTCCACCCCAGATATAGCCATGAGCCATGAAGCCGAGGATAGAGTATGCGCGCCGCCATTCAGCTTCCGTGAGAAGTAGGTCAGTCTCGAGAATTGGCAGGTTCTCAATGATCTGGCGTAATCGCTTCGCAAGGATTAACTTTTGGAAGTTAAGCACAACAGTCTCCCATGGTCTGTAGTACGCATCGGGAAGAACTTCGAGGGGAATTTCGTCCGGAAGGAAGCCGTTCCGTGGTGAAACATCGTAGTCGCTGAGGACAGGTAGTTGCGGAAGCATTGTGGTTGAGGGTGTGTCGCGAGGATTTTGAGTGAGATCGGAGATGGAGGTCAAGAAAGCTGAGTGGCAGTAAATTAGTTTGGCTGTCTTTGCAACCCTTCCCGTTGTTGTCAGGCAGTTGCTCGGCGTGGCGGTCGTGAAAGGTGTCGCGTGATTGCGCTTGTTGTAGAGGAGCTGTGTAGCTATAGACAAAGCGCCTAAAGGGTCCGAGTATTATCTGACAACCGCCAGTACAATCTTTTCGCTTTTGAAATCGTCCTGCAAAATAGCCGGCGAGTCGATTAATGTTAAAATTGTCGTGGGTGCGCGGGACAAAAGGAACGTTCCTTTTAAGCCTTGTAGTGGTGGGTAGAGCGGAGTTAGCTTCCTAGCGGAGACGCGGAAAGGTTAGTAATAGGATCAAGTAGGTAGCTGAGGCAACCACAAGCCTTTCCGAAACCAAGTGAAAGCAGAGAAGATGATCACGTTCGAAGGCGAATAAATCAGGTCATAGACAGCTATCCGCGGCCGTGTCGCTCTGTCACAAGGCTGTAACTACAGGGTGAGTACCGAGGAGGCAAATTTCTTCACGCACGGATCGGAATCGGCTGAGATTAGTGATTTGATGTGTTTACCGGACTTCTAGGCACGTCTTAGCAATCAGTTTACGCGCAAGTCGATGATTCTGGCATCCCCACATGGAGAGTCGCGAGGCCGTCGACGGACGCTTCCGGCGAACGGAACGGAGTGGTCGAGACCCATGCGAGGACCCTGCATGGTTATGGCGCAACGGGCGAGCAGCCGAAGTCGGGCGATCACTCCGATCGAGCACATCATGGCCAGGTGAAACCATCGCAGTCACGAGATCGGAATCTGATGCAGGTGAAATGCAGAGTCAAAACAGAGGAAGGTAATATGGAAATCAACACTATGAGTAGAAAGCTAGACACAAGAATCTTATTTAGTATGAACGCCTTGATGCATGTCGTTACAATATGGCTCCCATCCTTCGCGATCCTCCCAGCTATCCAATAGTCGATTCATTACCCACATCAGCTCAGTAACATACGCCAGCATCAGGTCTGCTTTTCGGGGGGTATAAGCGTCGCTAAACAAGTATGAATGCAATCCTTACAATCCGACAGTTCCCCTCGTCGCCACACCAACAAGATTAGAATATAAGGTGAAATCGTGTATCTATATTGCTGCCTATCGCCTCGTCGATGATGACAGACTGGCAATGGCAGCCGCTGAAGCGAGATCGGGTTTCCCAGACACACTACGCTGGGCAACTCGTGGTAGGCCACTGTTGAGCGGGGCTCCGTTGACTGTACGCTTCACACCCGCTGGCCCAGGAGCACCTCCTTGCACAGTCGAGTGCCGTCTCTGCGGGGCAGCACCTTTTACAGGTGAACTGCTCGACGACACCTCGCGGTTGGCGTTGACGGCGGCACCGTTCTTGAAGCTTGTCGCGGGTGGCTCTGGTAGCGGCCGCACGCGGGACTGTGGGGTCTGAGACGTCGCAACGCGCTTCGCTGGAGAGGAAACACCCGACATACCGTTCAACGGCTGTCGTTGACGAGCGGACTGGCGGATACCGGTAATAAAAGGGTGGAGCATGGCCTCATCAGGTTTCATGCGGCGTTCTGGATCCCATCGCAGGCAGCGTGCGATGAAGTCAAGGAAATTGTCGTCGTCGCACTTGAGCGCTTGCTGCAGCGTCTTGGAGCTGGGCCTTCGCCGGCGTCCTTTTGTCGACACAGTCACTCTTGGCTTTCCAAGCGAGTCAAAGAACAGCTTCTTCCTGCTGCTCTTTTCAATAAGATGCTTCTCTGGGGGACCGAAGATCTCCATAATACAAGCAAGCTGCTCCTGCTCATTCTCTCCTGGGAAGATGGGATATCCGGTAAGCAACTCCGCGAGGATACATCCCAAGCTCCACATATCGATTGCTAAGCCGTAACTCATACCCAGAATGACCTCGGGCGATCGGTAAAAGCGAGACTGGATATAAGTATACACTTTCTCATTCTCGAAACAGCTGGATCCAAAGTCAATGACCTTGATCTCCGAATGCAGCGGGTGGGCGAGTAGGATGTTTTCGGGCTTCAAATCGCAGTGAATGACGCGCTGCGTTTTCAGCAAGACCAGCGAAGCAAGCATCTGCTTGCAGAATCGGCGGATGAGGCGGAGTGAGAAGCCCTTGAACTCGTACGCCTTGATGAACTCGTACAGGTTCATACCTAGGAGTTCCGTGGAGATGCAGAGGTGACCGCGGAAGTAGAAGCTCTGTGTAAAGTTGATCATGCTATGCTTGTTATCGGGGTCCTGGCGATTGTTAGTTTCAATATCAAGCATAGGCAATTAGTGACTCACCCATTCGCGCAGCTTCTGAAGGATGTTGACTTCGACCAAAGCTTGCTGATGGAACCTCTTCTTGTTACGGATGATCTTGATAGCAACAAGACCGCCGGTTTTGTGATCAACGCAACGCACAACCTGACCAAAACTTCCCTTTCCAAGCAGATCGACAACTTCATATCGGTAAGCGAGATGGTCGCCAAAGACGATGTTGTAGTCGCCCCGATCATCATCGTAGCCAAAGTTTGCTGTCTGTGCATTGAGATCGCCCACATGCTTCTTCGCACTCTTCGTCCCACAAAAGTAGATCTCTTTGTAGTCAATAATCTCCCCTCTCTCGAAGATGTTAAGGTTGACCATCTGGAGAGCTTGCGCTGGCGACACGCGCTCTTGGGGCTTGGCGCGTTTCCGGAGCTCGTCTACATCGCGTGCTGCATTCTCAAAGTCTTTTCGCTTTGAGGCAAGCTTCTTCATCTCCTCGTCTGCCATCAAATCATCCTTGTCGAGGTTCGGGTCCAAGTTGCGAGATTTGAGCATGTTAGACGAGCTCTTCGACCCAAGCATTCGTTGCATAGGGGTCAAGATTGAAGATGCGGATTTTGGTACTCCCTGAGCTCCAGCAGAATCGTTGTATCCTGACAGAGTGCGCATACCAGCAGTAACCGAGGGCTTGCGAACGCCAGGCTTCTCGAGTTCAGTATCACTCGCAACTGTTGCGGTGGATGTTTTGCGGCGCCCGAAATCCAGCGATGGCCGAGTCCGGTTCGTAGCAGGAGTTGGGCTAGTGCCAAGACTACCTAGTCCGCCAGTCCACGTAGCCGAGGCTGGCAAGCGCGGTGGGGGCATGTCGCCATGCTTTGCTGACTGCGGTGCTGCATCATCAGGTTTCTGAGATCCTCTGCGGACTGGTGTGTTTTGAGCGGCATGTGTAGCTGCCTTGGACGGAGCTCGTCGCCAGCCGCTCAAGCTAAGCTTGCGCCTCAGTGAAGAACCAGAGGAGGGCGTCTCGGGTTCTGTCGAAGTAGAAGTATGTGCAGAGTCCGAAGTATCCTTCTTTTGCAGCGGGCGTGCACCGGCAGGCTTGATGTGCTGCATTTCGACGTCTTTGGCACCTGTGTAGTGTTCTCCACTTGGTCGCGACTGTAAGCGTGCGAACTCACCACTACCCTTTGGCAACGAGTTTGAAGCGAAGGGCGTGGTTGTTTGTCGTGTTGGGTTCAATGTTGGTATGGGCATTGTTCCAATAGCAGGTGGTCCACCAAATGGCTCTGCTGCACGCAAATTGTACGCGGAGCTGCTGCTACGAATCTGTTGTTCAAAGTCATGGCTTTCGTGAGGGCCACTCTTGTTAAAGAAGCTAGCCTTGGACGCCGTCATGGGGGTGCTAGGTGTCTTGTTGACAGCGCGCTTCGGCGGAGGCGTGACATTGCGATTCTCAACTTCAGCGGAAGGCGCAGGGAACGACGAGATTCGGTTGTTGAAGGGTGTGCTCAGAGGTAGCAAGTTCAATGGCGGGAGCCTGATTGGCTGCAAGTTCTTCTTCGTGGACGGCTGTGCAACAGGTGTCCGATCGGGTTCAGATCCGGAGCCAACTGTCAGGCCGCGTCGGTGTCTGATGGAACCCGTGCTCCCTTTGGACATCTCGCTCCTGATGGATTGGTTGTGTGGAGTTTCTGCCTGTGGAGCTGCGTTAGTCCCACTGTTGCCAGCTGGTGGCGCTGATGGAGGTGGTGCTGGCATGTGCGACTTGAATGACGATGTAGAAAAGCTGAAACTGCTGCGTTCTGGGTCTTTTGGAGACTCGTATGCCTTTGGAATTGCTGGCACTGGAGGTACCTCCTCTGGCTCTTCTCCCCCAGCTGAGCTATGTACGTTTCTAGGCTTTGGGGTGGGTAAGCGTGAGCCCGACAACACAGGGTTGGCGCGTGTAGGTATGGCAGAGCCTCCTTTGGTCAAAGAATTTAGGCTCGAATTCGAGGAGAGCGATATACCGGAAGCGTACGACTTGCGATTCTGCTCGGGCGTTGCGCGCGCGGACGAAGGAGTCACACTTTTATCGAAGAGTATGGCTGGCGAGTTACTAAAGGCGCGTTCGTCGAAAGACATGTCACCCTGCGGGGTCGGAGGAGCCACTGGACCGCCAGGGGCATTAGGGTTCATAGAGAGGCGTTTCAATCTTCGAGCATCCGTAGGGCTGATTGTCCTCGCCCCAAGACCCGAAATGTGGTGTACAGTCGACTGCCGCTTAGCGGAAGACGAAGAGGGCGTGTGAGCTCGCTGTGTGAAGAACTTGCCAGGTGAGCGAGTCTGGCCAAGTGGCGTAGACTCGGGATCTGGTACTGAGTAGGTTGATGTCAGATTTCCGGATTGCTGTCTTGACGGTGGCTGGAACGATTTCGCTTTGGCGTTGCGTGTTACATTTGGCAGTTTAGGCACTCCTGTTGTGAGGTTTGGGGGGTTGAAATTCGAAGAGAGCGTTTCCCGTCGAGTGCCTCTATTTAGAGAAGGCGCGCGGCCGATTGGCAATTGTGAACTGTCATTATGCAATCTCGACATTCCATCAGAGCTGTTTGTTGGCAGCATTCCCGGGCCCACACTCTTTCGTGGCGGACGGGCTGCCGGGTTCTGCGGTGCTGGTGCGGGGAACTGACTCTGACGACGCGTGCGGATTGCCATGTTCGAGGCAGGCGGTGGCATTGTTGACGCGTCCGAAGCAGTCGAGGCCACGCTCGCCTTTCGGGCAGTCGACTGGCTAAAGCGGCGCACGAACGAGTTGCTGCGTGTCGGTCGTGCGTCTCCCGCTGTGGCTCCTGCGCTGGTCTGCATGTTTGGCGTGCTGTTGCTGACAGGCACAGAGGTCTTGAAGGTCCCTGGTGCGGGGAAGTCACTCAGGTCGGGCTCATAGGAGAGACTGTTTGCAAAGTCATCAAAGTTGACGGCGGGGAGAAAGTCGTATGCTTCGGTGGGCTGGACGACGGGTTCGGTAGGACTATTAGAGTGCGAGTGTCCCTGTTGGTTAGAGAAGCTGAAGCGAGGGTTGGAGGTAGCGGAGCGCGTGGTGGCCTCATTCGAGAGGGTTGGGAGGAAGGAGCGATTCTCTACAGAAGGCGCGCTGGTCCCGCTAGCGATCCTGGTGGTGTATGTCAGCCCTTGTCCTTTCCTGTTTCTGTGCACACTTTCACGACAACGACAACGTACCTTGGCTTGGAGAAGTCCTGTGGTCGCTCCCTCGGCCCCAGAGGGTGCTTCACTCGCCCTCGCAGCGCCGGGTTGTTTATGGCGGGCGGGGGTCGCGATGTTGCCGACATGGCATTGGAGGCGCTTGTCTTGCGCAGGCGGCTGCCGTTGTCGGTGGTCCGCTGGAATTTGCGTACTCGGTCTTCTGTCGCAACGGTGTTAGTATCGTGTTCTCCGCGGGGGTCCACGCATGGCAACGGAATGCATACCTGACGAGCCGCTCGACTCCTCGCCCGATACAGTCGACCCCGACCGGGCTGGGAGATCCATCGCATCAGTTGTGCGAGTGCCTGTTCGTATGGACGTGGACATGGTCAGCAACTGCAGAGCACCTCTTCAACACCCCAATCACAATCACGAATGGCGTCTTCCGAACTGCCTCGTGGCTCCAAGGCGCGAAGATGGCTTCCAAGCGTCGAGCTTGGTCTCCGCCCCAGGCTATGCGGACATCTCGTTGGGCTCTCTGGCGGCGGTGAGGACGACGTTGAGGCGTCGTGCAATTGGCAGCAAGGGCGTGGGCAAGGCGGAGACGGTGGGATACGCGTGGGCGCCCGCAGGAAGGATTCTGTTGTGCAGCAGAAGGACGCCGCAGGCAGGTTGCCGTCGTGGTATCGTGGTAGAAAGGTACAAGCGTTGAAGTGAGCAGCAGCCCGCCAAAAGCAGCCGATGCAGCCACTAGGTTGTCGGGTTGATCCACCCCTGCTACGCGAATCATGGCTTGACCTCGCAGATATCATCAAAACAATTGCCTGGGAAACGGCGCAATGTCCACCATCACTCAGGAGAAATGTGCGCTGCCAATATAACAAGCCCCCGTCCCACCGCGACTTGACCGCGATGCAGTCGTCGCCCACGAGCAAAGCAGACCCTCGCCGTACCACCGCCCACCCGCAGCAGGCACTGCGCGACGCTGTAGCACACCGCAGGCTAGGAGACCCTAGCACCCATAGCATGTGCAGTTGACCCTTTGATCGGCATTGGCCCATCTTGGAGCCCTGCCCAAGAGACAAAATTTGTTGTTGCCCTCAGTGTTGAAATGACGGCGGAAGCTGCCCGCTGCCGCTGAACCTGGGCGTGTGCGTCTCCGCAAATCGTGTTTCACTCGCCAACGGTCTGAGGAATGGGCCATGTCGAAGTGCCAATGTGTATGATGCACCTGTCTTGTTTCGTCTCTAGCTTTTCCCACAGAGCACGGGCTCGCGTGGCTGCCCCCTCAAAGGCAGGAAGCCGCGAGCCCAGCCAACGCCACACCTAACATCGGTGCAACCTACCATGCCGTCATCCCCAGACCTGTCACATGCGAGTCCAGCGACAGTGACTTTTGCGACCTGTTCTCATATGTGTATAGACAGCCCTAGCTTGAACGAAGAGTGTAACTACTTAGCCACTTGTAGTACGAGCCGAGCATACGCGACCTTTGGAATAAGACAGGCTGTGCCTCGTCGACTTCACTTCTCCAGCTGCAATCTACGAGACAACCCTCACGTGGCTAATGAACTGAGGCCTGTTCATCATCAACAATAATTCCTCGTCACCATCTAGCAAGGGTTATAGCTGGGACTCAACCTGGAAAGGCTTCTCGGACAATCATGGCTTCAGATGAACAAGATACATTTGCCAACCGCGAAACACCTATACCCGTCCTGCAGATACATCCGGCAGACGACAGCACACCAAAAATACTGACACCAAGCACTGAGCATGGCCATAGTCGCCGCCTCTCGGCCAGCAAACTCAAGGACAAGCTGGAGTCTCTTGGCGACAAAAGTGGGCGCGATTCAGCTGGTCGGATGGGAGACAAGATGTTCAATCTGTATGTTCTGCTACTGAAAACTGCCTATTGACCTTACATACATCGCTTCAGACGCTAACACCAACAGTCTTCTCTCGCAAGTACTACCCACGGAGGACTTCTCAGACAACTCAGACAGCAACGATGCAGCTTCGTCGACCCGTGTCAAGGACCGGCGCTCTCGCACTTATGTTGCCCGGCCCAACTTCTCCATTCCCACCATGTCATCCAACTTCCGACGCTTCAACTCCCGCATAGGCGTCGCATTCATCCTCCAGAACCGACTCATCCACCTGTTCACTTGGGCCGAGCCAACCCAGACGCTTTCTTTCTTGTTCGTCTGGACCTTTTTATGCGTGGACCCATATCTCCTGCCAGTGCTACCGCTAGCCAGCTTGTTGTTCTTCGTCATGGTGCCAAGCTTCCTCGCACGACACCCAGAACCAGAAGTCCACGTCGGCGACGCAGACCTCTGGCAAGGCAGTCTCAGCGGCCCACCCCTAGCCAACGCGCGAACCATCAAGCCTGCCCCCGAATTCTCCAAAGACTTCTTCCGCAACATGCGCGACCTGCAAAACTGCATGGAAGACTTCTCCACCATCCACGACGCCGTCCTCGCCTTCCTCACTCCCCTAACGAACTTCTCAAACGAAAACCTCAGCTCCATGCTCTACATCCTCGTTCTCCTTCTCTCCTGCACCCTTTTCATCAGCGCGCACCTACTTCCGTGGCGTTTCATCTTCCTCGTCATCAGCTACACCCTCACCGCCCTCGGCCACCCCACCATCCAAGACCTGCTCGCCACCCCCGAGAACGAAAAACTCCTCTCCGACACCGAGCACGAGGGCCGCTCGTTGTTGCTCACCATCAGCAAGGCCGACATCGAACTCGAGCCCACGCAGGAATCCCGCGAAGTAGAGATCTTCGAGCTTCAACACCGCGCGCTACATGACGAGCATGGCGAGTACGAGGGCTTCATGTTCAGCTCCTCGCCATATTCACCGCTATCACCGGCAAGGATCTCGGGCGATAAACCCCGCGGCACCCCGTTCTTCGAAGACGTACTCCCGCCCCGCGGCTGGCGCTGGGCGGACAAGAAATGGACGTTGGACCTGCTGTCGCGCGAGTGGGTGGAGGATCGCTGCGTGACGGGCGTGGAGGTGGAGATTGAGGGTGAGCGATGGGTTACGGATTTGCACTATGAGGTGTTGGAGAGCGAGGGCGAGAGGGAGAAGGCGAAGAGGGCGCGGCTGCAGAAGAAAAGTGGGAGTAAGGGGAGTAGGGATATTGGGGCGGAGGAGAAGGAGGTGCTTAGGCGGGCGTGGGAGAGTCATCGGCCGAGTCGGAAGGGGGAGTGGAGGAGGAGGAGGTGGGTGAGGGGCGTGGAGAGGGTGCCGATTAGGGGAGAATAGGAGTGATTATAATTGGAATTTATGGTTATGAAAGAAGAGTGGTTTGCGCTTGGGTGAAGCGTCGACACGGAGCCCATGGGCTCTATGATTTGCCCTATTTCACACTGATATGCATACCACCTTGTTGTAATGGCAACCATATATGACCCTGACATGTCCGCCCCGATCCCATCCCCACTACGCCCTCCCAACCTTAAAACTCAGAATCTACCTCGAATTAGCTTTCCTCCCAGACACGCCCTCCCACACAGGAACTTACATCATTCTTCCCCCTAACAACCACATCATCCTCGCCGACCCTCCTCCCCCCCTCGCTCTCCACATACGCCATCGGTGCATCCCCCATAACCTTGCGATAAACATCGCCCACCGTACTCCCCCTACCCACCAACACGCAGTCCCTAAACGCCGCCGTCGAACTCGCGCTGCCTGACGTGTACGTGTGGATATTTCTTACCGGGAAGACGGGCACCAGCCCGAGCAGGTCCGCGGCGCGCGACAGGACTTGCACGACGCCGGTGCTGCCGAAGCGGTAGAGCACCATGTCTTTTAGATTCTCGATGCGGGTTGAGAGTTTGTCGTCGAGGTCTTTTAAGTTGCCGCCGGAGGGATCACCGGCGTCGATGAGATCGGCGCGGGTATCGACGAAGTCGCTGCCTTCTGTGTATTTGACAAACCCCTGTTTCGCCAGTTTCCGCAAGAAGACTTCTGAGATGGCGGAGCACAGGACGATGGAGTTTGGGTCTTGTTGCTTTGCGATTTTGGCGATGTTCTTATCGGCGTCCGGGTGGTCTATTTTGTTCAGGGCGATGACGGTGGGGAATTTCTCATCCGTAAAGGCGTTGACGACGCGTTCGATTGTATCGTTACTCCAGTCTTGCAGGGGTTCTTTGAGCGCGAGTTTATCCAGACAGCGCGCGACGACTGCCGTCGTAGATCCATAGCCCGAGAACTGGTTTTGCAGGGTTTCCACAGCGGTGGCTTTGACGGCTACATGGCGGCGCTTGATGCTGCCCCACTTCTCCATCAGGTTGCCTTGGATCCAGCGCACAATTTCGCTGCGCAGCCAGACGATGTCTTGCGAGGGGTCGTAGCCGCGGGTGGCTTTTCCTTCGGCGTCGGTGGTGCCCGAGACGTCGACGACATGGACAAGGGCGTCGGCGTGGCGCAGGTCGTCAAGGAAGCGGTTGCCGAGACCTTTGCCCATGTGTGCGCCGGGGACGAGGCCGGCGACGTCGAGGAGTTCGATGGGGACGGAGCGGCGGCCATCGATGCAGGAGCCGTAGTTGGGTTTACATCGGTCTGAGACGCCTACGCGGGCGCAGGCGCATTCGATTTGAAGGTAGCCGATGGCTCTTTGCGGGTCGATTGTAGTGAATCTGGTGAGAGATTAGTCAGTGGGGGTGTCTAGTACAATGCGCCGCCAGACTTGGTGTTGGGATATTGTCATGCGATCGTAGAAAGAGGACGTGGGGCATGCGGTCTCGAGGAAGGATAAGACTTACGGAAAGTTGCCTACTCAGCTATCAGCCATTATGCTTCGCCTATTCCCAGCAAGTAATTACGGACCAACTTTTGACGTTGCATCTGTCAAGCTAATGTCGCAGATATCAGAGGTGTCCGTCGCAGAGGAGGGGCAATGCGCACCTGTTGAGCGTTGTGCTCTTGCCCGACGAGGGCTTGCCAACGAGGGCAATCAAAGGATCTCGTGGCATGGTATGAGAGGAATGCGACCAGGCCGCTGGGTATCAAAGAATGAAAGAGTGTGGTGTACGCGACTGTCGCGCGATGTGGTGGCCGAGTTCGCGCAGGAAAATGCTTATCGATAAGCCACCTCAAAACTGTGAAGTTCGCAGGTGACATCACCTGTTCCAAACCACACAAACAACACCTCCAGTAACGCCAAGGGGTGAAGTGGCGACGAATGCGTACGACATTGAGTCACTAATTTGATAAAGCCCTTGTTCGTTCACGGTGAAGGCTCGAGCTACCACGGGATGTTTGTCGACGTGACTACCACCGTGATGAAACCGGTGGTGCAGGTGATCACGCGAGTCGACATGCTTGCTGCATAATGCAACGACTTCTACTTCCCTAGTGCTAATGGGATCCACCTCGGTGAGCTATACCTAGTCACATCTTCCTTTCCCTGATTCCATCCACATACCGTTCTTTATAAGCCACCCTATCAGATTTGTTGCCTCAAGGTTCTCACTCCGGAATCTGCAAATTTTCATTTCATCAACATGTTGAATATGTTCAAGCATCTGTTCTACAGGGCCATACCTACTGTTGACCTCGCAGCCTATATGACCACTCTGTACAGGCAAAGTCAGATGAAGTTTGATGGGTTCAGCCAAAAGCTTGCTAGCCTACAGGAAAAGGCCAAGAGATCGACTATTACGCCTCAGACCATTGAGGATACCAAAGAGACCATGCACAATGCCACCATAGAAGAGACCAGTTTGAGCGACGTGAGTGACCGAGTCCAGGAGAAAACAGCAGATTTGTTAGAATCCATTCACTCCTGCGATAGCTACTACTCGGTTTCGAATCGCTGAAGGTTGTCAACGTTGTGCACACGCAGTGATTTTACCATACACCGGTAACCAATCTATCACCAACCGCCCAATCAGTGAGCTCAGGCAACCATACAGCTCACTTTCCCTCTCCTCTCGGTCTTCTTCTCCCCGTTCTGGCCTCTCCCCAATTGCTATTCCTTCTACCATCAACCAACGACCTCCACCACCTACCACCCTACGCCGTCACAACCTTCTATTCCAACCAAAAAAGTCTGACCACTTCCAAATCAGGGCCCGAGTACCTATCAACTACACGACTATGTCTCTACAGCCCGCAGACATGTCTTCAAACCCAGACCAGTCCGAGCATGGCCCCGGTCTTCTTAGCCGCGGCGAATTCTTCATGACCGGAGTCCAACCTCTCTCCCCCTTTCCGGACGAAAACTGCTCAATTTGCGCAGCCGCTCTAGAAGAAAACGTCGTCGAGATAATCATGTGTCAACACAGCTTCCACACGATGTGTATTCTCACATGGCTTTCCGCGACAGATGGCACGCACAACCGCGCGTGTCCAAACTGTAGGGTCTGCTTGTTTGACCAAACAAATCCTGGCCCATACATTGCTCCTGATCCACGTCCAGGCACTGTACCAGAACCACCAGAACCACCGGAGATTGTGGACCCCTATGAGACATTTCTACGGGAATAGCATCAACGGGTAGCGGAGCTAAGAGCTGCTGAACTTCAACTTGTTCCAGCACCACGACCAAACCGAACCGCTAGGCAATCCGTTCGTCAACAAGCTATGGGATATTCCGACAGGACTGCTTTCCCTCCTCAGCACGTATTTGACCTTCTATCACGCAAGGAGCAAGCAGCTGCTTATCATGCTCGTGACATCACCCCACTGGACCCCCATGCTTTGATGCGCGCATCTCGGGCTCAAGGCACCAGTGGTCCTTCCTCTCGTCGTATACAAGCTGCTCTCCGACCCGCTCGTCCACGGCGCTCCAGGCCTATTCGAGCGAATCGTAGCCATGTCGGTCCAATTGTCGCGGTGACCGATGTTGACGAAAATGCTCAGGCCAACGTCCCCGATCCCTCGCAAGACCTGGATTCGCGCGAAATACGCTTGGCGCGTCGGGTTCGTCGTCGCGAGGAGGCTGAGGCGGCAGCTGCGCTTCGACGTCGTGGGTGAGCAAGCTGTTGACCTAGGGTGTTGGGTTTGAATGGCACATGGTAATGTTGAAGGGCCACATGACCTGATCATTCATCCATCTTGGGAACCAGAAGTCTACGTAAGACCTACCATCTCCTAGGTTCACCTCACATTCTCCTACGTCACCAGGTGAATGTTACATCGGGTCGGGATTTAAAGGTCGACCGTGGAGTCTGGAGTATGCTGTAAAACATACACCTGCCGTGACCTGCGTGGCTTCGTTTGCGAGATCAGTAGCATTAATAGGAATACTGTAATGTAAAATTTGTTCTAAATGCAGTATTACGCGCCGCGGATGTCTTTCGGAGAGCTATTCTCGCCGCAGTCCACTCCCATTCCCGACCGCGCTCATCTCAACCCAACTACAAGCACTCACCCGCCATGAAGCAAACAAGCCTAAACCCCATCTACCATTCCTGATCCTTCCAGACTCTGATACCAGCTATCAACACAACCATGCAGGTTTATTTCGTGTCCCGTAAGTAAAGTACACGGAAGCTCCTCCGGAGTCCGCGCAGATGGGAACCTACATGAGCGGGCGCGCGTCGACTTCTCACCGCTCGATGGGAGGAGTGGCGATCTATGTGTATACGAGGTTCTTGGGAGTTGGCGATGGATTATTGCGCATGTTCCAGCACTTTCGGCATGTGTACAGATCCTCTAGCGGATGGGAGCGGGAACGTACATGAGCGAACGCATCTCTCCGCGTCAAGGATCGAGCGTCAGCCCTCACTGCGATGCACACGAAGTGTGCATTTCCTTGTATATGCATTCATTAGGAGCGGTCCCCTCTTGGTGCTGTCGAAGACGAGATGACATGAAAGGATTCCACTCATGTTGAAACGATTTTACCGCGCTGCACTCAGCAGGCTCTCAACCGACAACAAGCAAACATGCCCAACCCACGTTATCCGTATGTCATGCTGCCAGACGCTGATGACGGAGATCACGGCGATCTTACTCGGTCTACTCTTCTTGCAGCACAAGCTTTTCTTGCAAAAGAGCAGAGGTATCTTGCAGCACAAGCTTCTCTTGCATCACAGACTTCTCTTGAAGCACAGGCTCCTTTCCGCTCCCGCCTAGAGTTCCTCATGACAGGCATCGTCCCAGTCACCGATACCCAAGATGCCGACTGCACCATCTGTACCGTAGCACTGACCGCCGACGTCGTCAAGTTGGTTAGATGCGGCCATTTCTTCCATTGCAGGTGCATACTTGCCTGGCTTCATACTTGCCTGGCTTCACGGTCACGAGTTGGAGAATTTCGAAGTGTCCTGTGTGTCGGGACATGTTGTTCGTCGGTGAGCCGAGGCCATGTAAACGGCCATCTGGGTTTTCCAACCTACACGTACAGCTCTGACTATGGCATTGCGGCCCTTGCTGAAATCCGCTATCGCCTTACCTTTGGCGGTCCCGCTACGCTCCCCCTTCCCGTAGTGGACGAGTAAATGGCACGCTAAATCTCACTATGAATGGAATGGTTGTTCCAGTCATGGCCAGACCCCCAGCGAGGCACCAAGCGAAGACTCCGCCTCCACCATCTCGAGCGATGAAGCCGCTGATACCGTTCCGCCTCCCACACAGCATCGGCGCGAGGCAACTGCTCATCTCGTTGAAGCGAATGCTGAACTCACCGCTGCGATGGTTGACATGGAAGCGACAACCACAGCCTTCTTCTCAATGAACGAAAACATCCGAGCGACAAGCTCGGCACGTCTCAGCCTCGACGCACCGCGTGCTCGTCTGGCTCTGGCGAACGCCAGTCTCGACGCCGCGATGCTGGATTTGCTAGCGACCAACAATGAAAACCGGCAAATCGATGACCAGGGACACGAGGTCCGCGCTCATTAGGCTGAGTGTTTCACGTTTCCGATACAACGAAGCAGAAATGATGGAATTGATAGTCTCGTCAGACTACTCTCACTTCGTTGGCGGCGAACTTTGACGCCCTGCTAGCGAGGATACTGCGCCTACGAACAGCGGGAATGGCTCTCTGGCGAGAATTGGAGCGGACGTCCTTTGTCATCGAATTGGATCTGTGGGCGCCCGAACGACGATGCCTATGACTTGTCCAGTGGGAGTGCGTGGTCCGGATGAACTAAGGAAGACATGAAAGTCACAAGATGGGAGGCCAGGAAGCCACAAAATTGTTTTGAGTGAACTTAGCAGTGTCGCCGCTATGGAGTCTTTGCTTTAAATATAGAAAATGACCGATTAAAAAATGGTTTCCGACTGAACGGTGCTTCAGTGACTCCCCTTGAAGAACTAAAATCCCCCCAAGTCAGCGCAAGAACCCGTAAAGTGCGCAAAAAGAGCAAAATTTAGAACACCCTGCCTTCTCAGGCTGCTAGCGGAGTTGAATCGCCGAAGAACGAAATCCCACAACACACGGTCACGTTGTTCTCAAAGAGACGGCCCATCTCCTCTCGCTAACAGAGACGAATTCTACATGACCGGCATCATCACCATCCCACGTCCAGTTCCACCTCTGGACGGCTACGCATGTTCCATCTGCATGGACGCACTGATTGACGAGTTTGTCCAGTTGCGAAGATGCGGTGATGTCTTCCACGCAAACTGCATACGGATGTGGTTCGAGAGGATACCGCGTGCATCAGATAACACGGACTGCCCAACATGTCGAATAGTATTGTATAACTTACAGTATGAGACAGATGGCGGCTAAGTGCGGCGAACCACCACGGATTGAGATCAATTCGATCAAATTTTCCAAACCCAGATACGCAGCTCCAATGCCTCATGTGCTGCGTCAGCTTTCCATGGTGGCGGCTGAAGAGCAGCTTCGACAGATATACCTTTAATATGCATCCACCACTCCACAGCGAGCACAGGGAAATGCCTTGTATTTCTAGTATCAATTGAAGTGTCTCACCCCAAGTTATTTTCAATAATCATCTGAAAAATTGTTCTCACTGTGAAAATCTCTTCTGATGTCATTATCCTGATTTACTGCTGCTCATGGGTGTATGTGCAGTTTCGATGCTCACCTCTGATGGGCATAGACCCAGTCCAACAGGCCATGAGCCCAACTTCATGATCTCGTCATTCAGTCTTGGAACCATCCGCCTCCTTTTTAACATGAGTGTACCGTCACAATACCCGGCTCGCATTCCCCTCCACCATTCACATCAACCCTGTGCATATGTACCCTAGCACGAGTTAACATTGTATACCAAAACTGTACATTCTCATATCTAGCACGTATTGACCGGTCTTTTGACCTACAATCATCACATCGACACCGCACAGTACGTACCCTCACGAGGCTGCCTTTTTCCTCAAAATTTAAATATTTGTTCTCTCCCAAATCATCAAATCATTTTCCACTACGACTATTCGAGACTTCAAGATCTCCGATTTCAACCGGACGTCAAAGCCTTACAAGTTCACTCATACTAGGTCTTTCTACGCCAAGATGGCTTCTAACACCCCCAACAAACGCAACCAGCTTCTGACTCAAGTGGAGTTCTTCCACAGTGGCGCTATCCGCATCTCCGCACGCCCAGGCGACTGTAGAATCTGTAGAGAACCTCTGAACACCGACGTCACCAAGATCATAGCCTGTCGCCACATGTTCCACCTAGAATGTGCCATTGCGTGGTTTGAATCCGACAATGCTCGTCGAGGCTCCTGCCCGAACTGTCGTCGCGAGCTGTTCGAGGCTACGCCACTGATTCAATCTCGAGTGGATGCCCTCGATGTTGATATAATTGATCCGGACGACCAGGAGGCAGATGAGGATGAGCCATACGATCCGCCCATGTCAGACTTCATCGACGACTCCGACGCGCCACCAGTTTCGCGACGCGTGCGCCGTCGCCGGGTCAATCTTTCACCTGTAGCAGAGCCTCATCCCGTGCAACCATCACCTCGAGGACCAATGCCAGATCCTCGTCCGTGGCGAGTGCTATACGATACCCAGGCGTTCAGGGACGAGACGGACGCGGCAGTGGCAATATTACTCGCTGCTACTCAGGAGGTTGACCGGGCTGAGGAACTGTGGATGGCGGCGCACCCGCATCGATTTGCTGGGCTCTGCAATCGTGCTGATGGGTTGTTCGATGGCGAGGTGGTGTTTCCCAGTCCGAGATATCGTGGATGACGGCGGGATGGGCCACAGACTGTGAAGGGAGTATGGGCTAGGCTAAATTTGAATGATGCCTTTTGGCCGACATGTCGTCGTGAAGAAGCCATTGAGTGTCTTTACGACGACGTTGAAAAATCATGGCAACTTCTTCCCTCCAAAGGTGGTCCCTCCGAACTTCCAGAAGGGTGTGAAGACCTGGACTAATCCTGATGATTTCCAGGTCTTTGGTTTCGAGATGCATTGTAGTTTGTTTCGATCCTCAAATAAATCACTTGATTTGCAACTCTTTAGATACTTTGAGACTGTAGTGACGTGACTCAACTTGGTTCATTGCAGTATCATTCTTGTGGTGCCTCTCATGAATGGAGCAGGAGCAGATCGGCCAGAATGCGCGGCTGTGAGGCTGCTATGATCGGGATTTTCTGCGACCGCGAGCCTTTCACTCCCTCGCCTAGCACTAGCGCGTCAGTGCGCACTCGGACCACCCCGTTTTCAATATCAACACCCTTCCCGTGTATCCCTCCAAGCAAACCTCTCCGCTCATCCAGCCCAACAACTCCACTGATCTGAACCAGCAGATCCACTTATCCAAACCAACAACTGCGATGCCTCCTATTCAACGACAGGTTCCTCGAGCACCATTGCCTTGGTACTGCCCAGAGCCAGAGGAAAATCTCGAGCAATGGGACGATCTCGAGCAATGGGACGACGACGAGCAAGAGGACTACCCCGAGCAAGAGTCAGAAAACTCGTCCGACAACAACATGCCTGATCTCCGTCCGCAATCTGAATTCTTCATCGGTGGCGTAATTCCCGTGGGCCCGCAGCCGGACAACTGCTGTATCTGCACCGACGCTCTCGTTACCGACGTCGCTCAGATAGTCGCATGTCTGCATTGCCATCATGTCACTTGCATCCTGACATGGTGGCAATCGAGCGCCGCCCGTCGCGGCTCATGTCCGCTTTGTCGTGAAGAGCTTTTCGAGTCCGATCCGGCTCCGGCACACGTGCCTTCACTTCAAGGTACGCCATTTGAGTCTCATGATCGGTATACGGATTTGGAAGCTGTGAGGGCGTATACGGATACGCAGGATGGTCAAGCGATGTTGCGTGGGTTTATGGATGCGGTGGAGGAGCACGCGTTGTATGCGACTTTGGGGGAGGATGTACCTGCGACAGCCGGCGGGCCTAGCTTTCCACTAACTGGGTACGGCGGAGATGAGCAGGATCGGGAAGATAGGAGAATAGCTCTCGAGGCACATTCGCTATATCAAGAGTACATGAACGAACAGCGAGCACGCACAACTCGAAGGACAGCGGCGCGAGCCCGTAGGGACCTGCAGTGGGACGATTTAGAAGAGTACGAAGAGTACCGTAGCCGTGGCCATTCGCATGAGGATGAGTATGCGGATGAGGATGATACGGCAAGCCCGGCTGCAAGCTACTATTCGAGCGAAAGTTCCAACGAGGACCCGGATTCTCCTACGAGGGCCACCTTTGGGAGCCTAGGATCGGAGGAGGCCGCGTTGAGAGCGTCATCTAGTCGCTCGGTGGAGTCGACCTTACTTTTGACCGGCACATCGACACCCCAAGAATCACTTCGTGCTAACGAGAATAGTAACAACGACACATCGCCTCCCCCGGGAGTTGATGACCAGCAACCGAACGCCCCGGACGAAGAAGAGGAAGAGTACCTCATCGACTACAGCGACGATCCCTTGCAAGAAGAGCTTGACCGAGCCGAAGCTGGGCGCCGTACTTCGATGTATGATGCGTGGGACGATCCTAACGCTCGTACAGCAGTGCGCTACGGCTTGATGTATCACCGTGACCATAATGATAATTGGTGCATCCGCGACCCGACTGCTGAAGAGGAGGCTGAGGAAGAAGCTACGCGGCGACAGGCAATTGGCAATGATCGGGAGATGGACGACGTGATGCTTCCTGGCCGTGAGGAATATGCTGGTGATGCGTCGAATTCCACTCAATATCGCATTCCGAAGTAAGGCCGGGGATATGGCTATTTACATGTTCCTGAGCCGCGTTCCTGAGAGCCCATGAGCTTGCGATGGAGACACTGTAAGAGTTCTCATCAACGAGCATGATGACATAGCTAAAGCCAAAGACCAGCGTACGAGCAGCGCTAATTGGATGGCGAACCAGTTCGCGCTTATACAATCGCCTCAATGAGGAGAGCATGCAGCAGCAGAGGGACCATAGCCCTGCTATATGGCCCGTTAGTTCTTTGAGATTGTTACCGCCTTGCCACGCGTAGCGTTAAGACTGCTCATCTGTGGGTAAAGGACGAGTTGGCTCGCACGATCTGCCATCAAGCACATCAGCCGCCCGGTATATATACAGGGTATCTTACATCAATGCATCACAAAAGTCGCATCTGCCTGCGCAAAACCTACACCTCACTCCCCATCAGCTCATCAACAAATCATGTTCCTTCTCTTGTGCATGCCTCACATCATACTCCGCGCCCAACCACTTCGCATCCTTAAACGGCTTAACCACCGCCAAAACCTTCGATCGCACCAAACCCAACGGCAACGGCCCATACAATCTGCTATCCCTACTCCACTCCAAATTGTCCCCCGCAACCCAGCAATGACCCTCCGGCACTTGTACCAACCGCTCCGTCACCTGTGCAAATTTCCCGTCCACATCTTCCGCCTCCACATCCTCACCTCCCCGAGATGGCGTGACCACGGCCACGAAATCGCCCGGCATGCCAATAATGCGCTTACACCCCGAGTCTTTGGGGAAGAGTGGGTGTGTATATATGATTACGTCGCCGACTTTGACGCCCCGGCCGCGCCGATGTAGAGACGAGTAGAGTAAGTACGGATAGCCGGTGTCTCCGGCGGGTATTGTGGGGACCATCGAGATGCCCACGGTACCGCCGATGCCGCACAAATATTTTGTGAAAATATGGTAGGTGAGTGCGAACTGGGCGTATCTGAGAGCGATTCCTGGTGTGCTGTTAGGAGATGCTGAGAGATTGGGGGAAAGACCTACGGCCCCAATTGTGGGCGCTGGGAAGACGGGATGCCATCGCGAGAATCACGTGCTGCTGTTATCGCTTGGGCATTGTCTATATTTGCGCATACGGCAAATTGCGTGTGTCAATTGAGTCTGGGATGGTGGAGTGTGGAGCAGCTCGAGCTTCGAGGTTCTAATATTATCTCCGTGGCTAGAATAGTAAATCCGACGCTAGTGCTTTCCTACACACGACGCAGTGATCATCGCAACGTTCATTGCCCTAACCAGATGCGGCATCAAAGTACTACAAACGTGATGGAAACCGCAGTAGTAGGTTTGAAAGATCAGGACCAGGCCAAAACAAGGTACCACAGTTCTTCTCTATGGGTACATATCAGAATTTGATTGCTTGAAGGCCCGTTCCAACTGAACTCCCAGAAGGAGCAACTGTACATGATGCGATTATAGGTGCGCTTCTCTTTACACCTATATCGTAATTTGTAGGCGAATGTAGTGTTCCCTTTCTGACTTCGAATAAAGATCTCCTCAACAACTACCACGACATCAACTCCCAATACATAACCGAATTGGACAAGGAACCCACACCACTTCAATTCATGCGCTTCGTCTCCCGCAACCAGCCCTTCATAATCCGACAACCCTCCAACTCTACGTTCCGCCACATCTGCAAAACATGGACCCCTTCCTACCTCTCCCAGAAGCTTCAAGACACGCCCGTAACTGTCGCCCTGACACCTTCGGGCAATGCCGACGCTGTCGTCCCCCTCCCCTCCGGCGGCAGTATATTCTGCAAGCCCCACGAAGTCACTGAACCTTTCTCCCGCGCTCTAGCGCACATAATCGCGCAGGAGAAATCCCCAACCCACGCTTCCGCAACGAGATATATACAGTCTCAAAACGACAACCTACGCTCCGAATACGCCTCGCTATTCAGCGACATACCGCCTTCCATTCCCTGGGCGAGTGCCGCGCTCGAACAGGATCCGGACGCTGTGAACTTGTGGGTCGGGAATAGCCACTCCACCAGCGTGCTGCATAAAGACCATTATGAGAATGTCTTCGTGCAGGTCGCGGGGGCGAAGGAGTTTGTTATCCTCCCGCCCGTGGCGGCGCCGTGTGTGGCTGAGCGTTCAGTTCTATCCGCGACTTACTCACCTCTCGATCCTTCAACAACATCAGAGAATATGAGAAAAGAGGATCTGTGTATCAAGGTTGATGAGCCGGAGGAGTATGTTCCGCTGCCGACGTGGGATCCCGATCGGCCGGGGGAGAACACCACGGCGTATTCAGAGTTCGCGCGGCCGATGAGGGTTACGGTGAATGCGGGGGATATGTTGTATCTGCCCGCTCTGTGGTATCATAAGGTGAAGCAGATAGCGGCCGAGGAGGGCGTGTGCTGCTCGGTGAATTATTGGTATGATATGGAATTCGCGGGGCAGTTTCAGGTGGCGACGAGGTTTGTGCAGGAGATGGCTGCGGTGGGAGAGAGAAGCTAGCCAGAGAATAATCTGAAGTCTATTGGATTACGTGTGTGGGTATCTCGAACGCCTGGAAAGTCAAGAAACAATACGAACACCACCCATATGCAAAAAAAACTACCTCCTGACCTTGACGTTGAGCCCCATGCCCCTGGCACTTGCCCACAGACTGTCACTAACTCTGATCGGTAACTTCCTCCCTTTGAGCCTCTGATCGATCAACCACAAACCCACCACAAATTCTTCTCTCTTAAGTCTCCCAATCGCCCTGCTGTCTACAAGATCCCATACTTCCTCGAGCACATGTACCGGCAATCTGCTTCGAGTCCATATGTCCTGCACAGCGTAATTCAGCACGTCCTGCGAGGGGTCGTCCTCGGTTTGCGAAGGCGAAGGTGGAACGTGTAGCCCTTTGTTCGCTGCCCAAACACCCTCGTAGCGCTTCCTTTCACGCTCGGTAATCTCATCACGCCAGCGATTGCGGGTGCCTTCGTGGTGCTTATTGGGGTGTTTGCGCGACTTTATGCCCATGATGCGCGTGCCCTTCTTCTTGTACCGGCGGACTTCGTCTTCGTCTTCGGATGACGAGGGCTCTTTGCGCATGGTGGTGCGCAATTTCCCAGTAACCTTCGGCGGGGATTGCTTCTGGGGCGAGGGCGAGCGGTGGTGGAAAGGAGAGTGGTGATGGTGGTGTTTTCGAGGCGGGAAGAGCGGTTCGATGGTCGTTGGCTGTGAGGGAGCGGGCGAGGCATTCCGCGAAGATGCCAAAGCAGCACCCATGATGGCGCTGGAGAGCGATTCTCCGGTCATGTGCTGGGTGATCTGCTTAACCGAGTCGCGTTGGTAGTTATTATGGTAAACTGAGCCAGGCGATGTTCCCGAGACAGACGTCGGCCGTCGCGGAGGCGAGAATCGAGTCGGGGAATGCATGGGGTTCTGTCTCTGGTCTTGTCTGTGTGGCGCTATTGGCACTGGTGCTGCTGATCGTGGCCTGCTGCCAGCTGCTGCACCGTCAGGCTTCCGGGTCTGTGACCGGCGAGGCGGAGGTAGGGTAGGCTTCTGCTTCTCCTCCTCCTCCTGTATCTCTTTCGCTGACTTGAAGGAGGATGGTGAGTCCGGGGTCTGCTCACTTCCCATTGAAGTGGAGGGCCTTCGGCGTGTGACGGCAGAGCGCTTCATGTCCTCGGATTGCGGTCGGGCTTGACGCGAGCCTCGTTGCGGTGGTGGCTTTGGCGGCGGCGGAGTGGTCGTCCTCGATGTGGTCAGTTTCGCTGGCTTTTGTTTGATGGGCGGTGACTTCATTGGGTCCTTCTGTGGCGTCTGAAAGTAAGGAGCGCCATCAGTGTATTGCGGGGGTGGCAGTTCAATTTGATGCTTCGGCTTCGGCTTGACAGGCGGGGGTGTCCGTGTCCGCTGCCTCGACAATGGTGCCTTTTCGATAGGTTCTGGAGGAAGCTTGAATGTTCGCTGGGGCTTCGGTGATCGGACCGGCGGTGGAGAGTGCTGGGAATAGCTCAAGGGTACCGCGGCGTCGGATTTGGTAGGAGTATCGGATCGGGTCTGCTCGAACATCTTCACGAGTGAATTTGTAGGAGGGATTGGTGTGCCATCGGTGGGCCTTTCTTGCTTCGTTGCTGTAGCTGAGCGCGAGTCAAAGCTGTCCCGCCTCTTTCGGGGCTGTGGGCTTGGCTTCTTTGTCTCCAGCCTTGCCAATACGCTGCCTACACTCCCCGATGGAGGCAGGACATCCCTGTCATGGTTATCCCGCTCACTCATGATGGGTGTAGTGGTGGTAGCCTGAGGTGCAGGTACAGGTGCAGGTGTAGGTCGAAGGGGAGAATAACGGGCCGCAGCCAGCCGGGCCGCGATGTTCGAGGGAGAAGAATTGCGGACGGGACGTTCCTCAGGTACTCCTAGCTTGTGGGAACTGGTAGACTTGCTTCCTGCTTGCACGGTAGATAGACTACTGACGCTCCGCGAGCCCGTCCAATCGCGCGTCAGAGGCGCCGAGCTACCCGCAGCTCCTGCATTGCTCCGTGGGCTGCTAACTTTGGTCGCAGCTAGCAACGCACCGTTTCCCTCCCCAGTGTATGTGTTTACTAGAGGCTTCGGTTTCGCTGCGGGCTTAGAGAACGCTAGGAAGGCGCCGTGCAAGGCAGCGTCCCGTACATTGTGCTGGGTGTCGCCGGTGCTGTGGTTGCTTGCGTAAGTCATGGAGAGGTGTCCATCGGTATGACGTATGGAAGGAATGCGTGGACGAAAAGGCTCATGTATTGAAGGGGTAAAGGCGACACATGGAAAGGTATTTGAGCGAAAGACTAGAAAGAAAGAGTTGCAGTGGAGCCGTGATTACGAACATGCCCTGAACTGAAGCACGAACACCGTGACCGTAAATAGATTGCGCTAGTGTATTGGCTCTAAAAACCACGTGACACCGCGAGGACGGGAGTCGCGAACTTGGTGGTTGCCTGCTACAACGTCCAACTACATAAATACAGCTACGTCCTCGCTCTCGCATCCCAATGCCCTTAACATGGCCGAGGATACGGATATGCCAGACGCAGAGGGTGTGCGTGAGAACACTCTCATGTACGGCCACGACGACGACCTCGATGAGAAGTTCCCCACGCGTCCCATAAACCTCCACAAGTCGCCGCCCTTCCACACGTTATTCACTGAGTTGTTCGATCCGCTCATGGACACGCAAAAAAAGGGTAGGCAGCCGCCTGGGCCTCGCCGAAAAGCCGGCCCACACGGACACTCGAACCTCTCGCCCCACGAAGCCAAGCGGAACATCATCGAAAGGTTTATTGCAAGCTGGCGCAAGACTGTCGGCAATGACTTCTACCCAGCAATGCGCCTTATCATACCTGACAAGGATCGAGACCGTGCAATGTATGGCCTGAAAGAGAAGGCCATCGCGAAAGTCTTGATCAAACTCACCAAGATCAGTAAAGATTCGGACGATGCTAAGCAAATGCTGAACTGGAAGCTTCCCGGACAGTTGCATAAAGCCTCCGCCTCAACAGCTGGAGACTTTGCCGGACGATGCTACCAGGTTTTGTCATCAAGGCAGCTAAACACCAAGCTTGGTGACATGAGCATTGCAGAGGTTAACAATGCATTGGACAAGCTATCGCAGCTTGGATCGGAAGACGAGCAAGTCAAGATCTTCCAGAGGTTTAACAGAAGGATGAACGCCGAGGAGATGACATGGCTCATCCGCATAATTCTTCGCCAGATGAAAATCGGTGCGACTGAGAAGACGTTCCTCGACATTTGGCATCCCGATGCGGAAATGTTGTTCAACATATCGTCCAACCTACGTCGCGTATGTTGGGAGCTTTACGACCCAAAGGTCCGGTTAGAAGGCGAGGATACTGGGCTCAGCTTGATGCAGTGTTTTCAGCCTCAGCTTGCCGCCTTTCAGGATAAAGGTGGATCATTCGAGAAGATCGTAGCGCGGATGCAGGTCAACTCTGACGACGACTCCTTCTGGATCGAGGAGAAGCTGGATGGAGAGCGTATGCAGCTTCACATGATTGAAGAGCCGGAAGCGCCAGGTGGGAAGCTTTTCGGCTTCTGGTCACGAAAAGCCAAAGACTATGCATATCTCTACGGCAAACATCTGCAAGGCGACGAAGCTGGTGCCTTGACAAGGTTCATCACAGATGCATTCGGCAAGAATGTGAGGAACATAATACTGGACGGCGAAATGATTACATGGGATATGGATGTAGATCACATTGTTGGGTTTGGCACCCTCAAAACTGCGGCCATATCAGAGAAGGAGAACAAGACCGACAAAAGTACCGGACAGCGACCACTGTTTCGTGTCTTTGATTGCGTATATCTCAACGACAAGCTCCTTACACCTTACACCTTGCGCGACCGCCGGCGGGCTCTCGAAAGCGCCGTGAAGGACGTGAAGCGGCGATTGGAAATACACCCGTACATTGAGGCGCACTCACACACTGAGATTGAACCTGCACTTCGTAAAGTGGTCGCCGAGTCTTCTGAAGGACTTGTGCTCAAAAACCCGCGTTCGATGTATCGTCTCAACGACAGAAACGCTGATTGGATGAAAGTCAAACCGGAATACATGTCTGAATTTGGCGAATCTCTCGACTGCATTGTTGTTGGTGGCTACTTTGGATCTGGCCACCGTGGTGGTGCCCATTCTTCTTTCCTTTGTGCATTGTTACTCAACAAAGACGCCAAGCCTGGAGATGCAGACTATGAAAAGTGCTGGTCATTCTTCAAGGTTGGCGGCGGATTCAGCCGTGAAGACTACGCAGCCATCCGCGGTCGGACAGAAGGCAAGTGGAAAGACTGGGATCCCCGACGGCCCCCGCCCATCATTGAGCTCGGCGGTCACGAACAAAATCGTCAGCATGAGAGACCTGATCAATGGATACACCCAAGTGATTCTGTAGTCTTGGAATGCAAAGCAGCAAGCGTGGAGGGAAGCGACAAGTTTCGGTTCAATCTAACGCTTCGTTTCCCTCGCTTCAGAATGCTTCGCACGGACAAGCGATGGGACCAAGCACTGTCGAGAGAAGAGTTCTACGAGGTCAAGGCGAATGTGGAACACAAGCGCGAAGAGAAGGAGAAGGAATTTGAGATCGAGAAGTCGCGCCGAAAAAGGACGAGGACGACCCAGAAGCCAATTTTGGTTGCTGGCAGTGAGACGGTCACAACTCCATATGCTGGTCCTAAGTCGAAGGTTTTTAATGGCCTCAGTTTCTACATTATGACCGAACAGCTGCACCCGACCAAAAAGTCCAAAGCTGACCTGGAAGCGCTTGTCAAGGCCAACGGCGGTAAGATCGTGCAGCGCGACTCGATGGAGCCCAATCTTGTTATCATCGCCGACAAACGCCTGATAAAGGTAGCTTCTCTAGAGAAGCGCGACACGAACAACATCGTCAAGCCTGTGTGGATTCAGGACACCATACAGCAAAACGAGGCAGACAACGGTACGCTCCCGTATCTGCTTCCTTTCGAGCCAAACCGCCATATGTTCTACCTTCTCGGCGATAATCAACTGGACTATGAGACGAATGTTGACGACCATGGCGATTCATATGCTCGCAACATTGCCGATGTTGAAGAGATGAGGAAGATACTCGGAGCTATGGACCCGCCTCCGAAGCGAACCAAGTTTGACCGCGAGTCGTTCTTGGGTCAGCTCAATGATCATGGCGACTCTCTTTCCCATCTCAAAACCTACATGTTCTCAAACACCAAAGTCGCTTTCCGAGTTAGTGAGAATCCTATCTGGACATTGCTAGCTCAGTTAGCAAGGAACTACATCCGCTTTGGTGGAGGCCAAATCACAGAGGATGAGGACGAAGGGGGTGTTACGCACACCGTCGTCCCAGACGGGCAAACCGCTTTTGCTTCACGTGTTGCAGATCTTTCGAGAGTTGTCGGTGTGGGCTGGGTGCAAAAGTGTTGGGACGAGAGCACCAGGGTGGACGAAGAGAGGTATCAGTGGGGCTGAACTCTCTCTTCGCCGCCTTTCAAGTCTACTACAACAGATCTGAGATAGCCTGATCTTTCACTCCCGCACAGCATTTTGAAGCGCAGTGCAATTCCTAGTATATCGGAACATGAAAATCTCCAATAACATGCTGCGTTGACGGGTATGGCTTACAAGTCCACGTGAAGTTACCCGAGCCTAACCGCATCGGGTAAATCTGTGAACGAGCCCGACCGGGGCTTAGTGAACCACTTGGAATTCTGCTAGCATGACTATGATCGCAAAGCTACTCATCTGCATACTTTCCCTTTCGATGGGGATCGGGATGACAATAGGCCCCATCACGTGGCTGGTCTTACAACACGCGCACATGTACCACCGTCTCCTTATCCATTGCGGACTTCGTAGCATTCAAAGCACAGCTACATCAAAACACAAACATTTCCCGAATTGATTCACGAGCTACAATACCGAAGTCCATCTCCCCCGTTCCTCTTCTTAAAGATTCCCCGAATAAATCCATCTCCTCACCAAAATGCCAAACTTCCATCCCTACTTCCCCCGTGTCCGCAGCACCACCATCCCATCCACCACACCATCGCAACCATGTTCACCTCAACCATTGTCCCCCTCCTTCTCCTCACCACCCCAATTCTCGCCCAAACAACCACCACAGCCACAATCCTCACTCCAAACTGGTGCATGACCGCCGCGCACCCCACCGCCACCGTCATCAACGCCGCATCCTCCCTAACAACCTACTCCTTCTCCTGTAGTGTCGACACCTCCGCCGCATCCTCCGCGTCCGCCGCCGCCGACGCCGGCCGCAGCAAAGCCAGCGCCGCACTCGCTTCCGCAGGCATACACACGCGCCCCCCGCACGACAAGCGCGACGACTGCTACAACTGGAACGGCTGGGGCGGGTCGTGGTCGGCCTGTATTCCCTGGGAAATTACGCAGGGCCCGTCGATTTGGGCGGTGCACTACACGCTCACCAACATCGTTGCGCTCGATCAGGAATGCACTTTTGGCGCGGGAGGGGTGGCGGAGGGGCCGGCGACGTGTACGGCGAGTGGGAGGTTGGATCCGGGTGTTTGGGGAGATGGGGATGGGGTTAGGACCAGGACGTTTAATAAGGACGATGTACAGAGGTATTGGGGGAGGGATGTTGTGCAGGTTACGGCTGGAGGGGCGCAGGCGACTACGACGAGGTGGACGGGCACGGGGCTAGCGCCGAGTCGCACTGCGGCGGCGGTGCAGGGCAATGATGTTGCTGGGAGCACGGGTGGGGGTGTGGTGATGCCGTTGCCGACGGGTATGGTGACCATGGCTGTGGGAGCGGGGGGGGTATTGTTTTGGGCCCTTGCTTTGTGATGTGAGGCGGAAAGGGTTGTGGTTTATTTGTACATACGTCTTCTCTTGTTGACCTTTTTATATACCTCATACGATCTTTACATTTTCCGCAGCATTGAGCCTGGAATTTTGGAACCATAGAATGAGAAACTCGTTTCGATATCATTTCCTTCAGTGGACCTCCATCACAACCTCATTCGTCGCGAATCTCTTCCCACCGAACGGACTCTGAACATACGCATTCAAATCGTCCTCCGACACGTCCGCGCCGTACTTGTCCCAAACGCCCTTGAAATCCCCTTCAGCCTTGACCCTGTACTTGGCAGGCTTCTGTTCTGGCATCCACGGCTTGTCGAATGTCACTGTAAGCTCTTCCTGCGTGCCTGGCGCAATAGTGACGAGCTCTTCCTGCGGCGGTGGCATTTTCCTGTTGATCTGGAGAACCATCTGCTCGACCTCATCGCCGCTTTCTCCATTGACGATCTTGAAAACCCCTGTGTTAAGTGCAGCAGAGTCGAGTGGCGTGCCCCATTTCAACAGCGCATACGGAGTTTCCGGACTGTTATTCTTAAGCGTGACCAACAGCGCCGGTGGATTTCGCGAAGTCTGCTCGAGCTTAAACTCGAGGCCCGGGACGCCATTGCTCGAGCTTGAATTCGACATAGTGTATGTGATGGGTGTTGGTGATTGGTAGATGTAGTAAGTTCCGAGTAGAGTAACGGCAACGCCTGTGGTGATGGCTGTACGCTTGTTCCAGAACGACGCCATGATGCTACTTAGTAATCGTTGTGACTGCCTGGAAGTGAATTGTGGAGAGGCGGGATGATGTAACAGGACCTATCGCACGTGCTTTAGCTATCGCGGGGCGCCTGGCTGGGTTGATGCTGGGTGGATGCTGGGCGACGGGGAGCGCCAGGCCGGTATTGGAAGGAGTTTTGGGATTAATGCGCGACGATTGTTTTGCAAAACGACAGTATGAGTTTTAAGGAAAGGTACGTTCCCGCGCCTTTCTATCGCTTGCGAAAGCCCCTGTGTGTTCATACTGAACGCAATTAAGAATGGCCTTGGCTGACAACAATCTTGGAACTGTTTCCCAAGGTCCAAGGTCCGTCTGTAGATGACTGACTTTGCCTCAATCAAAGCCTTGTCCCGTATTCAGGACGCCAAGTCCAGATCGAATATACCGTGAAATGATAAATCAGGAAAAGTGGTGTGTCCGCAAGCCGTTGTACTGGCCATGCTGTTTCGACCGAAAGAGGAAGGCGGGGTGAATCATGTGGCCCGGCGCTAAATTAGATTAATTACAGGACCCGAATTACAATGCATGCAGCACCATTTGTCCAACAAAACATGGGATAAAACAAAGCCGTGGTGATCATTGCCAGTCGTAGTCTGGAGATAGGCGGGAGGGATCGAGGAGGATGAAGATGGTTGTTCACCCGTGGCCTTCCCGCGCCGCTTGACCTGATTCGGGCTTGGCGTGCACGCACTTCCCGCAACGATGTTCTGTGCAGAAAATCCTCCGACAACCTTCTTCAATTGATCAAGCGTCGCTCTTGATACAGCTGTATGCCGGCGCTTAGATCAAGACAATTGGCAGGTGATGTCAAGCAAACCTTGTGCTGCTTGGCGATGCTTATTGTGCATTATGCAATCGGGGTCTCGACTTCAGTGCTTTAGGACCTGGGCAGCGAAGCCAAAGAGCCATCGTAAACGCAAACAGTATGAGAGCACTCTCATAAGGTACAAGCCGAGATCGATCTATGCTCACGTAAGTTACGTTCATCGAATAGCAGACTGACAGAGCGTTTGCTTTTGGCACTGGTTGAGATCGATTGACTGCATCTCCGCACTCACACGGGAATTGGTTGTTCTGAAAATTCACGGACGAATCATGCGAAGGCTTGAATGCTCAGTGGCTATCCAACAGCTTATCTCAGACCATGCCCTACAATCCCGAGACCCGATTCCCGTATCTTAATTAAGACTCAACGGCCACTGCATGGGACAGCGCACTGGACAGAATACGATGGCTTTTCCGTGCTGCGTCCCCATGTCACTCATCGTCCTTATCATTTCCCATCCAGGCACACACTTCACGACCTTCCGCATCTACCTCGCCTTCCGTTCGCGGCGCCTCCCGGCCTGATCAGCTCATTTTGGTCTGCGTGATGTGGCAAATCAGAGCAGGAGCTCCATGTTTCGTTTCTATACTGCCGAACATGTCGTGCAGCAGCCAGCTACCTGGGCAACCCGTATCCATGCTCAATACCCCAGATCCATGCCGAGACACTGCTACTTGTTGCCCAGGCCAGTCAAGCTCCGTCGTAGAGCTTATCGACAATCACACCTACCTAGAATGTGATGGCGTCTTAGGATTTTGTCTTGGAAAATAGAGGTAGGTGAAGTATAAAGACATGTGCTTTGAACACCAGAAGTTTCTCCATCAGCACTGATCATCGCCTCCTTCGCTACCTTCCAAGCTTGCACACCAGATCATCTCTCTCGTTGAACACCAGCTTCGATCAATCAATCAATATGAAGGTTTCTAGCCAATTCGCTGTTGTTGCCCTGGCCTCTTTGGCCACCGCCGCCTCTGTGGATGTTCACAAACGCGAGACACCTCTGAGTGTCAAGCTCGCGGCCAGTGGCAACTCGGAGGTCAAGGTTACCCTAACCAACAACGGCGAGAAGACCTTGAACCTCCTCAGCAAGGGTACGTTCCTGGATGAGGAGCTCCCTGTCGAGAAGGTCCAGATGTATGCGGCCGGAGGCAGTAAGTTTAACCGCTCTCCTTCTCATAGCTATCTTGACAAACGTGGTGTGGATCATAGAAAAGCATCCGATTTCACTAGATTGAGTTCCATCCAACTGATCGGTCCACAGGTGACAAGGTTGCTTTCGAGGGAATGAAAGTTCGCCTCTTGACTACTGGACTCCAGGCAGATGACTTCGTCACCCTTGCTGCGGGTGAGACCAAGGAGATCACAGTCGAGACTGCAGCTCTCCACTCGCTCCATGAGGGTGGTGACTTCGACGTCTTTGCCAAGGGTGTTCTTCCCTTCGCAGAGGGAGCTTCCACTGAGCTCGCTGGTGCTCTCGACTACGAGTCCAACAAGCTCAGCATGACCATTGATGGTGCTCAGGCTGCCTCGATTGCCAAAGCACTCAGCAAACGTACTGCTGTCGGCTCCAGCTGCACTGGCAGCAAGTTGAGCGCTGTCCGCACCGCGCTCTCCAACTGTGCTAGGCTTGCAAATGCCGCAGCCTCTGCTGCCACTTCTGGGACCAAGCTCACAACATACTTCAAGACCACTTCTTCAGCTAGCACCGTCGCAGCGCGTCTGAGGGCAGTTGCATCCGACTGCGGCAGCACCTCCAGCCGTACCACCACCAACTGCAACGACCCATACGGCGGCTGCTCCTCCAACGTGTTGGCCTACACCGTTCCTTCGGCAAACTTCATCACATACTGCCCCATCTTCTTCAGTGCGCTCCCCGCGCTTGCTTCCACTTGCCATGGCCAGGATCAGGCCACTACTGCGCTTCATGAGGAGACTCATGCTCCCGGAGTATATTCTCCCGGTACCCAAGATAATGGATATGGATACGCTGCCGCTACTGCACTGTCCGCGAACGCGGCTCTGAACAACGCTGACTCGTACGCTCTGTATGCCAACGGTAAGTTACCTGCAGTTTTATTGGGCAAAACACTTGTACTAATTCGTAACGCAGCGATCAACCTTAACTGCTAGACAACAAGATGGCAGATAAGGGGTGCAAATGCTCGTTTGTCTCAAGGTACTCGAGTAGGGAGTCGAATCAAATATATGAGTTGAAGAATTTGAATGTGCTTCAAAGTGTTATGTGAAAGAGGATCTATACTTAGTCTAGTGCTGCGCCACGCTTGGCCCGCTAGATCCACCTCGTATCGTGCAACATGTAGGACGCCTTACGACATCATACCAAGCAGGACCTCACAACTTCTCAATTGATACCCAGCTCTTAACTCCCACACGTGTGATCTCGTGATGCACAGCTATCGCTTGACATGCCGCTATACTCGCAATTCTCCGCCGTCCCAGGCGACGACACGCGCTCGAGCCACGAAATGCTCCCCATGCAAAACCCCAACACCATAAAATCGCCAAACTACAGCGAACAAGAAAACCACAATCGCTCTCCCAGCTTACGCGAAAAGTGGTCTCCCTTCCCCTACCGCACATTCATCACCCTCTTACTCCTTCCCCTCGCCCTCCTCCCCATCGTAACACTCTCTTCCGCCGCCGAAATCGCGTCTCAATCCTACATCCGCCACTTATCCTGCTACCCCAACGGGTTGTGGAAATTCTCGCCCACCGCGACGTGGGAGATAATGGATTCGTCCTACTTCTTCACGCCGAATTTGAGTTTTGGAAATATGACGTTCACGCAAGTCAAGGTTATTGATATCGCGTGGGATCTAGTAGTGGGGAGGGGAGGGCAGTTGGGGCTGGCGTGGGTTAATTATCGTGTGTTTAATGAGTGGTTGGTGGGGTGGATGGAGAGGCAGGGCGTGGGGTGGAGGATATATGCGGGGGCTGCGTTTGAGACAACGGGGTTGGGTACGTTGGGGATTTGGGGGAAGGAAATGTTTGCTTCTGGTAACGGGGCGGGTCGGAAGAGGTGGTGGAAGAGGTGGTTGGCGATGGTGAGCATGTTTCTGTCGACGTTTTATGTGCTCAGCTTTCCGACGTTGATTGCCGCTATGACGGGTTATATTGCGACGAGCGAGCCGTATTTGGAGGATTTGGATGGCAATCTGATTGCCTTTGAGAAGATTGATCCAGTTATTTATGTTATAGATGATGCGGCGAGGATTGGGTTTGAGAAGCCGCTTGTGGTTGGTCTGAAGGATGTGGACATGATCGAGGCGGTGAAGAGCTGTAAGTCATTAAGGTGCCTCCTTAGGACAGTCATGGAGACTAATCAAACCTCAGACATCTCTATAACCACTTCAAACGACTCAATCCCATCGAATTCTAACGCTCATACCTACCCACAAATTACCAATGCATCCACCTGGTCCTTCAACACCACATCGATCCCTCTCGACAGCCCCACCCTCAAAATCACCGGATACCCAGCACTTCGCGTCAAAGAAGACAGCATATCGCCTACCTCGTCATCCCTCTTTTCCACTTCTGGCCGCCAAAGCACCCCTTACAACGCCACCTACGTGCTTGCCCACGGCTCCTGTAAGCCCGGCGAGAATTACCAATGGGGCTTCTCCTATATATTCCTCTTCATGATGTCTATTTTCAACTTCATCTGGGCGTGCATAATGGTTGGCATGTGGGTTGAGACACGGCACAATTCGCGCCTCTACCGACATGGAAGACGACCGGGACTATTGAGCAGTATTGTCGAGTTCGCTGCTGTGGTGAGGGAAGAAGTCGGAGAGCAGGCGGGAGATATGGAGGATGAGCAATTACGTAAGAGATTGAGGGAGAGTAGTTCGAAGCTTAGGGTGCCGAAGGGCGAGATGAGAGTACGCAGAGTGGATACCGGGGATGAAGGGGTGCGGAAGAGGGGATGGAAGAGGAGTCTGACGAGGGGTAGTACGTTCTGATATAAGTTATGAACATTTCGGATGCAATCTACTCTGGGTCTTCCAAACCCCAAGCTTTCGCGATTCTCTTCGCTACGCCTTCGCCCGCCCACCAAGCTCCCGTGACTGTACCTAATGCGACGAATGGCGCTGTGTGCTCTCCAGCTAGCCAGACACCTTTTTCGGGCAGTCCTTTCCGCATCTCTTCAATGTCCTTGTCGCCCTGTTCTAAGCCTGTTTGGAAGTTGCTGTAGCTTCCATACCCCGCTAGCTCATCACTAGCCCAATCGGTTGCTAGTGCAGCTTTGGGCTGGTGGTCAGGATTGGTGGGGTTGTAGTTTGGCAGGCGGGAGTAATATGGCTCGCAGAACTGGGTCAAGATCGAAAAGTGACTAGATTCAGGAGATGATTGAAGTAGAGATGAAATGTGCAGCGATGTTGGACCGTGGATGTAGAATAGTAGTGTCGGATGTGCGGAGCTGCCGGGGAGTGCCGCGAGATTCATGGCTTCTTGAGCCCAGTGGTTTGGATTGGACGGATTTGCGTACGTAGGTCTGAGCCAGTGCGTGAATCCTGGATAGTGGGATGGGTTCACGGGAGAGTCGGGTGCGGGTTGATGGACGGGCGCTGTCGTTGTGATGACCTTTGGTACGTCTGGATCGCGGAGTTTAGATGGCAAAAATTTGACAGCAGCAGAATCGTTCCAGAAAGCTGTCGGGAAGGTTATGTAAATCTTCTGTTGTCAGCCGCTAGATCGGGGCTTGTCGAATAGTCAACGTTACCTTGTCCAAATGTCCATAACCAATTGCACTGATCGCCTCCTTCAGTCTCCCCGGTAATTCAGGTTCAAAAGCGCCCAAATTTCTTTTCAACCAGCCTAATGGTGCAGTCATGACTACCTCATCAAACGTCTCAGTTCGTCGACCCTCCAGCTCCACAGACACTCTTGGACTTCCATCCTCCTCACGTGACACAATCTTCGTAACTTTGTGCTCCAATCGCGAATTCGCCTTTCGCGCCGGTTCCGCAATCTTCTCCAGAACTTTCTGATACGTACCTGCAACAAATAGATTTTCCCCATCGATACACTCCTCAAGCCAGAAGAACTTGAGACTCTGGGTTTGTATGGGTGAGCCGACGAAAGCGCCCCACATTTCTGCCATCTGGAGGATCGTTTCTTGCTTCGCTTCATCCTCCGGAAACATTTCTTTCACTTCCTCCTCGAAGAAATTGAACAGACTCTTTTCAGCCGGTATCGTTGCGCTCTCCGCGTTCGAGTATTTCATCGCCTGCTCGATAATTTCCCACACGACTTCTTCATTTTTTGCCGTCTCTTTCTCTTCCATTTGTTTTCCAATACTATCAAAGACAGCTTGCCGTCCATCCCAATTTATCGTAATCGTGCCAGTCTGTCGCGCGAGATCGAGTATGGGATTATGATCAGTGCCGTGTATCCAGTTCGGGCCAAGATCGACCGTATGTCCAAGGGCATTACTTTGGCACAATCTTCCGCCAACGCGATTGCGCCCTTCAAAAATAGTGACTTTGGCGCCATGCTGGAGTAATATGTCCGCACATCGCATGCCAGCGACACCGGCGCCGACGATGCAGACGTGCGGTATCCTTCCCGCTGCTCTTCGGATCGTTGAAGAATCTGTGTCGTCCATATAGCCTGCTTGGTGAGGAGCGCTGGAGAGGTCGCGGTCGATGCGAGATGTTTTTGAATGGTTCGCGTCTGGTTTGCTCTTGGATGTGTGAGTGCCGGGTTCGCAGTTGAGATGACCGATATTGCCCATGACAATGATGAAAGATCCGAAGTCGAGAACTGGTGATGATGGTGAGGCTGAACACGACAGGCAGGGCTCGAAAATTGAGGCTGGTCGACGATGAAGACGGTGATGAAATCGCGCAAAGATGATAGCTAGATCAAGCCCGAGAGTAAATGGCCCAGTCCCAACATGCAAAGCATCTGAAAAGACTTATGCAGGTCGATAGACCGCAAAAGAGGAATGAAATCATGCTCGCCGCTTGATTCCGACAAGGCTGATATAGTGTACCGATGATGGGATTGAGACTACACACCTAATATCCCTCAATGCGGGGCAATGCTGACCTGTCCCACCGGTCGGCGGATCGGCTCGTATGATGACGAACGCGTAATTGTAATCGTGTATGATTGCTGCGACTGCGTTGCATCAAGATGCACGTGGTGCCTCTATGATAAGAAGTGAGGCGTGGTATCCTGGGATGGTTTAGTAAATCGACGCTAAGCAAGATCGGTGCCACGAGGCTAACACATGACCATGATTGGACGAATAGCGCCTCGGGAATGAGGTGTTTGGGATATCAAATTGTAGGTTCTGAACTACATGATTACATTGTCGAATTCTTGGTCCGACTACGCCGTGGTATCATGTTTGCATCATCGTCGCCTCATACCCTCCGGGGTGCTCACGTGAGCCACTTATTTGTCCTTGCTGCCGATGTGGAGTTTGTTCTTGAGCTTATCCTTAAGCTGTGACATCTTCTTCTCGCTCTTCTCGTCACCTGCTTTAGGTGAGGCAGGTTCAGACGGCTTGCTGGACTCGGATGCGCGGCCGGAGCTCTCAGCGGGATGGCCTGCGATACTGTAAGCGCTACTATGCCTACGTCTTACATGGTCTTTACATACTCTCAACCTTGCCGACGTCAGTCTTGTGGGGTTCGGTAGAGCGCGTAGTCTTGTCGTTCATCTTGGAGTGGGGATCATTGGCCTCGCTCTCGGGCACGGTGTGCTCATCCTTGGACGAAATACCCTTGTTGAGTATTTCCTCAATAGGGCCACCCACAGACGGCTGCACGTGAGCACTATCAGAGTGCGACATCTCCACACCAGGCTGCTTCTTGGGTGCATCGCTGTCCTTGGCCGCAATGACACTGTCACTATGCTCAGTGAGTTTGTTGGAAGTAGTCGAAGATAGATCGGGGGTAGCGACTTTATAGTCGGGAGCATCAGGTCCAGCTCCAGGAGCGCCCGAAGGCTTCACCTCGTCGATGTCGGTCGGCTTCCAGACCTTGTCGGAGACGCCTGCCTTGTCCGCGATGCCTGTCGAAGCGGTTGTATTTCCCTGTCCACTGCTGGAGGTTGCCACATCTGGGTTCAGAGGGACTATGGGGATGGATGTGTGGCCAGTAGTACCGGTCTTTGTCCTTGTGGATGAGTCGCCGGTGGTGGACTGACCCATGGTAGGGTTGAGCTTGAGGAACTCATCGTCTTTGTTTGAAGGATCGCTGGACGTTACTGGAGGTCTAATTAGTAAGATCCAAATGTAAGGCGGAGAACACATACAGGCTGCTGTGTTGGTGCTTGAGGCCGTGTTCACGGGGTTTTCTGCACATCATAATCAGCAAAACTTCGATTGTCGCATTCGCCAGATCCGCGTACCTGAGTTACCCTGATCAAATGGTTCGCTGACAGTGCCTTTTCCCTGCTCGCCCGAAAGAGGCTCCTTACCGCCAGTCTCGTTCTCCTTGGCGGGTTGGCCATAGATGAGGCTTGAGACAGTCGACGTAACGGTGGAGGCAGCGTTGGTGATGGTCTCCATATTGAAGTAGTTGAATTGTTGCTAGCAGATGTAGTTCTTGCAATTGAGTGCCAAGTGGAGGTAGTAGTAGAGTTGCTAGTCGCAGTGGGCGCGCGCGCGAATTGACGAAATTATGGGAGCTCGCAGCGATGACGTCGGTCCTTGTTCCGACAACAAGCTACGTTCTCCCTAGCGGACACAGCGCGCTACCGCCCGCGGCCCAATATACAGTAAAGCGTCACAGCGGGGCGCAGTCACCCCGTGTAGCCCAAAAAACAAGCTCATAACCCTATCGACACCTTTCGTAGCAGGGTCCGATGCTTGCTCGCGGCGCAACGTTCTATTCGCGGTTAATCTGTACTTCGACGTCGCAAATTGCCTGCCATGATGGATCCTAGCCATCTGGTGAACGCGAGTGGCAAGACGTGTTCCAGAACCGGGTATTTGGGATACTCGTGTGATCTGTAAATAACAATGACGTAGCTGGCACGTGCGGGCAACGCGCGAACGGTTTTAGATGAGGAACAAGCTAAGCCCAGTTAACCTACGCTAAAAACAAAACACCAAATCTGACGGCGTATGCATCGAAGCACCACAGCAAACCTCGCGAGGCTCTGAGATGGCGATTCCTGCTAATAACCAGCCAGCGATTTTGAGCAACAATCCAGACTCGTCGACCAAAGAGAGTGCCCTTAAAGTTGCTCTACCAACGCGTTCCACAAATTAAGGTCACGGTAAACAGTCGGATCTGATCCAATAGTCGCGTCTTGCTGCTTTCCAACCTTCATCCGGTTCCTCGAACGTGTCTTCGCTAATATCCGCCGCGTAAAGTACATCCCAATTTCCTTGGTGCTCGCGCAAAATCGTGGCTGGATCCCAGGACTCTACAAGACAGTCAGCATCGAAGCGCGCGGGGCTATCGCCCTCCACGATCTCTTTGATGATTTCCGCAAAGTCTACGGTCACACAACGATTTCTCTCGTCGAAGGCTTCCCCGGTTCGTTTCAGATATTCGATATTGCCGATTTGCCACTTGGCCACCTGAATCAAGGTATTGCTGACATTCTCACTAGCGCGCGGAGAAGGGTCATGCCAGGACTAGAGAGTACGATCCATGCGGCCCGGTGCGACCAGTCATTTTTCTAGCTTCTGCTATCCAGTTCCTGACGTCACGTAGCGACTCAATAACAGACCAGTCATAGCTGTTGAGATAAAGGATTGTCCTGTAGACGTCGAGTCTCTGCTCCACCTCGAGAGCTGGATTTTCCTGCAAGAAAGGAATGAGTCCACGAATATGCGTGTACGGGTGGTTTATTGCTGGTGGTCTTCCTCGATGATGACCCTTCGTATCTACTATCTGGATGCGCTTACTAGGCGAAAGTTGTTGAAGAAATCGAATAGCGACTGTTGTCGCCGAGTAGTAACGACGGCGAAAGTGGCCTGGGACTGTCTCATCTGAAGGTGAGCCTTGTGGCCGACCGGACATTATTTTTCCAGCTCAGTCAGCTCTTGTTTTGTAGGGATCGACCAGAAGTTGGACTTCCAATCAAGGATTTTTCACTGAGTACTTTCAGTGTACAAATGCAAGCCTTTACCTTGGTCCATAAAATCATCGAATGCTGGGTCGCCGAATCTGAGATATTCCCTGTCTTCTTCCAGGTCCACTTTCGTCTTCCAGGGATGGCGCAGTTGCCATCTTTCCCAATGAGATTGAGTGTAGCCGATGGAACTACAATTTCGAGGGCTCGAAATTAGTGAATGTTCTCCTGGCTTCCTACAATGAAAAGAATGGTGACTTGCCTCTGCGTGTCAAACTCTGGTTGTGTCCGAAGAACCTCCACAAGATTTTCAAGGATTTCTTCTTCCTGGGCAGCATCGACGTGACGTTCGTACAGGTACAGGTCCAGATTGCCGGAGCTAATGCATTCCGTGCCATACTTTTGTATTGCCTCTTCGAGGCCTGTTACGACTTTGCTGGTCGGCCATCGCTCACTAAGTGGCTGCAGAACATCTGACGTGACGAGCGAATGCGTGAATTTGAGCATCGCCTTGAGTGCCAATTTCTTTTTCCAACGAAAATGTTCGAGCATTGCAGCATCGGAAGGAATATCCACCCCTCCTGGCATGCTAAGCTGGGTCTGGAACGTAATCGCGTTTACGCGAAGTACAAGCCCATCCAGCTCTTTCGATATACGCTTGCAGGTGAACGTGAGCGCATTGTCAATAAGTCTACCATCGTGCAGGCGGAGCTTTCCAGTGGAAGAATTGTAGAGATAGCCTATCAAAGATCGTGTCGTCAGCACAGGCCACCATTAACTTTGGGGTTGGCAAGCTAACCATGCTCTTCGGAGACGTAGTAAGTATAGATCTTGTCGCGAAGCTCTCGTGGTAGGCGAAAGAAGAGAGACTTGTGCTGGTCCATGGTGTGACTAGACATTATTGCCGTTGTAGGAAGTTGGAATGATTGATTTCTGGTGTAAGGAGGCTCTCACAGACGATGGGAGCATTTACATATGTCCCAACTCTACCGTCGTTACCATGGAACTGATCGGTTCCATGGTTGACGATATATCGGCTCCCCATGGGCATTCTTTTCGAAGACTCATGAACTTAGAGTATGTCGAACATAAGTAAGACCCATGGTAGAATATACAGTATCGGATGTTTTGAAAGCGAAAAATGATGCGCAGTGTGTTTAGAAGGCCGACGTGGTGACCCTTGAAGGCCGGCGGTCCGTTATTGAAGCTAACCGGACTCGTGCCCAAGCGCAACATCAGTACCAGTGCGGGTCCAAATAGCTGGCGCAACAAGTGATGATAAAAGAACTGAGTGATATGTGCAAGATGTCGAGGATTATTCGGGTAATATTATGTATCATATTCAAAGATTAAATCTAAGACTTTCAAAGAGACACAGTCGCATATGATCGGTACGAATAGAAAGGGTGGTGCTCAGAAAATGAACAGGACTTGAATGTGATACAGCACTTCAACACTACCCACTAGAGGCAGAAGAGTGTGTGTAGCAAGGCTAGATTTGGATATAGGGTAGTCACTACAAGCATGCTTCAGTTTCGAGACATATTTTCAACGTAACGCCCTAGACGCAAAGGAGTGTGTATCCTAGAGCCTACTTGAGGTTGTCGTTACGTACACTTGCCCTGCTTCTCATATGTAGTACGTATGCCGTTTTACTTCTCGCCTTTGTCTCTCTGCTCGCTTTCTTTGACTTCCTTTACTTCCTTTGACTTTAAGGCTGCTTTTGATTCTTTCGGTGTCGAGGCTCCTTTTACTTCCCTCGGCTTTAGGGCTTCTTCTTTACCAATCGCATCGTCTTCATCGTCTTCGGGAATTGGGCCGCTAGGCTCTGGAAGGTCGCGCAGCTGCTCCCAATTTGGTAGCGGTGGAGAAACAAATGCATTTACGATAGTAGTTGGCTTGAGGTTCAGGTTATCGTTCGATTGGGTTGGCATTCTGTGATATTGTCTATTGCGCGAATTCTGGTAGTGGGTGGACGGAGGAATAGTGGGCGGCTGCCTGATCTTATAACGTTAACTTATTTGTTCTCGGCTTACTAAGCCTGACCAAAATCGCCCCTGGGGCTTATGAGCAACGTGATGTTTGTTACAGCAGACCGAAAGATATTCTAAGAGCAGGGGCGCACTTATTTTAGCTTTCACGCCGGTCGTGCCCCTGCTCCTAAATTACGAAGTCGCGCTAAATCTCCTACCTGTACCATGCAGTTTCCGGCCCTATTTCACATATTGCGATCATTGACTGCGAAGTTAGGACGAGGAAAATACGTGCGTTAAATGTTTAAGTGTAGAGTCATTTCAGGGTAGGAAATTGAAACGTTGTCACAGGAGGTAAAACTATTCATCGATTCATTTTATGAAGAACTTGCTGAGCACCATGCTGGAGATTCCAGTAGAAGTTGCTTTCGTGATCAACATCATTCTCAATTACAACGTATCTGGCGGACGTTCGGCTTTCCTTGCGAGAACTGCTGCGCCATTCGTCCACTTATAACGATTCAGGTACCAAGCTGCACCAACATTTAGCATTTCCTCTGGAATAGTGAGGTGAGAGAGCGATGCATACCAGATGCTAAGAAAGCAAAGGAGTCAGCGTTGTGTTTGCGGTTGTTTGGTGTGGGGGAATTGCCGCCTGTAGCGCCGGGTGCATGACCAGCGATATTCTGGTATCCGTACAACTCTCCGATGTTGCCATCTGGAAGCGCCGCCGGACCTATTGTACTTGTCAACTCTCCATACTGAGATGTAACTGAATGCAAAGTCCTACATTGCAGCATATTCGCGACGTGCATCAACTCGTGTATGATCATGTAGCTCAGATATCTTCCCAATGTATCGATTCCCTGTGGAACCTTCCTCAAGTCTCCCGATGTTCTCCAGTCGCTGATCTCTCCTTTGATACCCTGGGTCGATGGAATTGCTCCTCCTTCCCAGTTCGAGCAGAGAACTACGGCAGTGCTACCAGGCTCTGATCCATCTTTGAACCCGAAAGGATAAGCGAAGGCACGAAGATTATCCTTGCAAGGTCCAGTAGCGCCAGGGGCGGGAGCTTTTGCACGAATTTGCGCTTGCCTGCCCTCACCGGTGTCGAAATACACCCCTTTAAAGCCATCGGACGGGACACTGAGATGATCATCGGAGCAGAATATCAAGACACCACGATCAGGCGGCTGCCTTTGTCCCGTAGTATCTATAGCACCCTGGAACTGCCCTACATGCCGAAGTCAAAAACTGTCCTAGATCAAGGCTGGGAATTTGGGGAACTTACCATGTGCGAGATCCAGAGTCGCTTGGTCGTGCTCATTTGGCGCTCCGAGAAGGTCTTGTAGAAGTGTCGCGTCGGCTTGTATGAATTGTGCATTTTGTGCTCGCTTTGAAGCGTAATCTAGGACGGTGAACACGACGCCCATAGTGTTGCTCACTCGAGTTGCTGTGTCGCCAGTGCAACTGGAATGCAGGGCCCATGCCGAAACATGGACTGCCCGGAAACTTATGAAGAGAAGACATAATAGTTCAGACCGCATAATGATAGAAGATTAAGGATAGAATGAATGCCCAAGAACTAAAGGATGTGCAGAGTAGGGAGTTGTAGAGCAACTGCCATGAAAAATGTAATTTCGAGCTAAGAAGGGCAGAGAGATGCTTCTATATTTGACCGCTGCTGTGTGCCAAATTCATTCGTAGACATCCTTGAGAAGTTCGCGAAAAAATGGCCCCAAGGCTAGTCCGCACGGCTGAGAAACCAGGAAGCAATTCTAACCCAGATCTTGTCCTAAAATAGTTGAGACCTGAAGGTAAGATTATGGGGGCAGAACGTTTGATAATCTCCCATTCAGGTATCATCTCTTGCGTAAGGGGCATTCCTGGGTCCGTATGTGCAGCGCAATACGAACCCCTCGTTGCTGCGCTCAGCTACCCGTTGTAACGACACTAGCGGCCAAAGATCTAGTGAGTTGAGCGGCCCCATCGCTACGTTATCTTACAGGCCCCAAGCCTATTTCAATCGCAACATAGAATTATCTAGGACCCATTCGTATCAGCAGCTGAATACGGACCCCTCGTGGCCGAACTAAGCTACCGTAATGACGTTAGGGGCCAAAGACCCAGTGAGTTGAACGGCCCCATGGTGACGTTACCTCACCGCCCCCCAACCTATTTTGATCGCATAGTAAATTATTCAGGACCCAAATCTACTTCTAGCAATTTTGGAAACCGGACTATCATCGTTCCCGACGTTCCACGTTTTGTCGAGCTTAGATACTAAAAGCAACAATTGAGATAAAGTCGGTGAGGGCCGCACAAATTTAATAGACGAGAAGCGTTTTAAATTTCATCCAGGTATGTAACCGTATTTACAAGCAGAGGAAGTCTGGAGACCACAAATAAACTCATTCATTCCCAGAAATATACCGAACTGTCATCGCACGGAAATCACGTTGCCGACTCTGTTTCCATCATGTGGAATTTCAAGGCCATATACATACTTGCTTTCCTTGCTTCAAACATCTCCTTCGCCAAAGGAGCAGAATGTGACCTGAGCCAGCCCCGCAAATTTGGAGACCCCTCGGGTGCAGACATCGCCAGTTTTCTTTCCGGTGCCCTGAACAATCCTAACGGCATCATCTGTGCTGGTGGGTTCCCACCACTAAACAACAACATTGCTACCTATAATGCACACTTGATGATTTTCAATGTTACACGGGAAGACGCCACCAAGCCCATCGAGAATTGCAACGAAGCTTTCTCTAACATCATCGAACAATGCATTCAGAACGGCAACTATTGGGGCGGAGTTTGGTCGCTCAATGGTTTCACGTACACCATTGCCGACATAGTATTTCCAGAGAATGGCATGCGAAGCCCGGAAAACCCTGGGTCCCTTACCACTCCACAACCTTTAACGTCGACTGTGCTCACAGAGACTGATTCAGCTGGAAATCCGGTGACTTTGACTGTGAGATTACCGCAGACAGCAACATTTAAATCGTCTTCTGACTGAACAATGCAGTTTATTGCCTCTACTGTTCCCAAATATACGGACTTAACAACAACAACGACGGCTTCGACAACCACGACAGATTCAAGTGGCGCCGCCATTGTCATTCCTCTAATCATCGGGGTTGGGGGAGTGATTTGGGGTAAGATTGGGTGAAACAATGGCTTCGAGCGAAACTGACTGTGAGCGCAGTGCCTTTCGGCGGTGTTCCTCTGCCACCAGGAGCGACACCTCCTTCACTCCCACCTGGAAGCGACGGTAAATCCAACCAGCCGAGTGGAACCCCTGATGCAACTACGACTGGCAGTCCAACTTCAACATCGCCATCTTCGTCTTCGTCTTCATCAGTCGCTCCTGTGCCCGCAGTGACCCTCATTGGAGACCCTCCACTACCTGAGTTCCAGCAGATCATAGGCATCGAACCTTCCGGCTCTCCCCCAGACGACCCTGTAGATGCCACTACCTCGTTCCCTCCAGCTGCCACACCACCACCGTCGAATTCGCCCCCTCCCGCTACCACACCGCCACCGTCGAATACCCCTCAGACCCCTATTGATCCTCACGTCGGAATGCCAGAGTGCTTCCCAAGCCACGGGGCTAACGACGCGGATCGAGTTATCTCTATAGCGATGACCGATGAGCGAATCAGCATATACTGTGCCGGAACTGATCCAAATTGGCAGCAAGTGACTAGCTATGGTGGCTCAGAAGGAAATGGCGCTCCTGCAAATAATAATTACTACGGCCCAACGTTCACCTTGGACGCGAACGCCCCGGAACTTTGCAAGCTGTTGTATACGGATGAAGGGAAGTCGCAGCCAGATGTTCAGAATGCATGTACCAGCCCTTTCAAAGCAATTAGGGAGGCATGTCCGTTCAATGGTGGACAGGTGAAAGCGGATTGTGGAGCGTGGACGCTACAAAGTTGTCCATTGGGTGGGAGGTGTCAGGTTGGAGAGCCGGGCAAGCACTGTAAGACAAATTCAGGGAACACGAAGTGTTTGTGATTGATGTAATATTCGCACACGAGCCATTTGTAAGAGATCCTTTCCATGACGCTGCCCAGAGTTTGTCATCAAAGAGGACCGGAACGTGTAGCTTGCCGTATCCATTAAGGAACAGAAAAGAAGAATAGAATAGCTGGTTAACAATACTCTGCAGCTATTATGAATAAAGCTCTCGTCGTTGTGAGAGCTAGTCTGCTGTTTACTCTGCAATCGCCTCTATCTAGTCCTTTGATAGAGACAGCTAAGCGCTTTGTAGTGTCGTACTAGCAATACGCTCCATGTCGATGCAAGTGAACGAATCTGCAATAACGCCGTCACCAGCCTTCTAGCAGCTTATTGTATCCCTCAAGCCAATCCAAATGGTCGACCTCGATGCGGTTCTCATTTCTTGCAGCTTCCCAGCGTTCTGCAGGCTCAATTAACGGGGGCTCCGGCACCGCCTCTACGAAAGTTATTAGCCAAGGACCCTCATGCTCTCTCAGAATCTTCGCGGTATCCCATATTTCATCACTGAACTCGGACTCTAGACAAACGGGAATTGTACCCTGCAAGACTTCTTTGACAATTTCTGGAAAACCGCTGATAACGCCATTATCGGATAGGTCCGACGTTGCTTGCTGCCGCCGGAAATGCTCGGCGTTCGCGTCTTGCCACGCTGCCACTTTGACTACCGTATCAACGAAGTTTTGACTAGCATCTGCCGAAGGGCCGTGACCATGTTTTGCGTGTATGTAGTGAGCCAGGCTACTGCAAGGGCAACTATTAAAATAAACAAGAGATCTTGGGCATTGAAAGGCTAGCCGACTATGCATGTAAGGTTATCGTGACCCCACATAACATGAAAGTGTTGTCACAGCGTGCCGTCGACATACATGTGACCGAGGTTGCAGAATGGCCACTTTTGCGCCCTTTGATGCGAGCTCAAGGCATAAATCTCTCCACTCTCTCTGCACATGAGCCGACGTGTACCTTTGTAACAGTACCAATGAACTGGACAAAGGAGTCATCTTTTAGACCCTTACTCAAGCATTGTGAGCTAAGATATGATAACTGGTGTGAAGGGCGGAGGAGAGCCGGAGCCGGAGTTTGTGGGGCCGTGTTCACTAGTGACTCTTTAGAATGATTGAAAATTCAGACGGACCAGTGCCGGTATAGTACTCGTCTTTTTAGACAAGCCGGGTGATACTCGTCTTTGTAATATTCTCCATGTAATTATATGGAAATCTTTGAGGACACACAGGCTACCTGTTCACCTCTTCTTGGTAGGACAGAGTTCAAGCACAACACAGGGTCTGGCTTCCAATTGGAAGTGGCGGGTCGCCTGCTAGCAAGCAGGATACGCTAGTGAGCACAAGTGCACCCGCAAACGTCAGTGCACCCGGTTACACCTCAACACCACATCACGCATTCTTTCTACATCACACCATCTCATTATCTACAATCACTATGGCCCAAGGTTCATTCTTTTACGACGTCGCCTTCGCCCTCCAGTACTTCGACGGCTCTGCCCTAGCCTTCGGCGTCGATAAGTACTCATATCATACGCTCGCAATTCTCCTTGACGTCACTCTTTACGAGCGCGACCTGCAGCTCTACTACGAAGGTCTTGTGCTATTCGACCGCTACGGTGACGCGTTCGACCGGAACTTGGTCACTGAAAGAGACGAACAGGATAGGCGAAACTAGCTGTTTCGTGACGTCTTCCAGGAGCTGGACCGAATCGAACGGCCAGCGCCAATCTTCTGGTCTGGTGATGCAACTGGGGATCGGACACATCGGAAGAGGTTGCTGAGCCTCTTTCAACGCGACAATAGCAGCGCAGAGGCTGCGGGTTTACAACGACCTGGCGGAGGCATCCACTGCATGCCGTCTCCAAGTTCGCTGGTCGGCACGATGAACCGCTCCAGGCTATCATATCACACTACCATGGCCGCAAGTCATGAGCGCGTCAAAGTCCCGCAATTGGAATCGATCGCCGAACATCCTTGCATCGTTACCTCGGAACCAAGTCGGAAGTCCAAGAAGAAAGCTGATCGGCGCAAGCTGAAAGAGGCGGAAGCACCCGTGACACCCATCGCAATGCCTGTTCCCAGGTCCGCCAAGCTCACCGATGTTGTGGCAGCGATGGAAAAGTCGTCAGACGCAACAGGTACCGATTCCCGTCCTGTGGGTGAGCTGGAGGTTTTCAGGCTTGATAAAGGGAAAAGCAAAGCGAGGGAGGCGCGGTCTGCAGCCACCCGGGCTCCCATAACTGACGGCGGAGCGCAGCCAAAGATGGTCCAAAGTGACGATTCGCACAGTCGCGACCTCTTGCATCAACTCATGGACCCCCACGCAGATCAGGCCGGTATACTATATATGGATATCTTGCCTACTGACATCGCAAGAATCAGCGCTACCCAATCTCTGATAGTCGACGTTATGGTGCACCCGATGATTGCTCAAGGAGACGACACGCACTGGGCCAAGCTTGTGCTTCGACTCCTGGATTCCACTGAAGACCAGCAGGATGTACTGTCGGAACTTTACTTCTTTCCTGGCAAAGAGCCCATCTCTGACCACGAGGTCGCGGAATGGCAACAAGCGACGGATGCGCTACTCGAACAGGTCAACGATCTTCGTAAGTTGGTCGACAAGACGCCCTCCCTCAACTTCAAGGAGCCCAGTGAGAAGTCTTTTCTCGACCAGGGGATCGACATGGGAATGTTCGACCTAGGACGAATCTTTGGCACAGGAAAGGCCGACGAGAAGATGTTCGGTGACAGAGGCCCCTCGAGAAAAGAGTATCTGCGTGGAGCGTCGAAGCCAGGATACTGGAAGGCGTACGTCCGGAAAGAGCTCGCAGCTCGCAGATTACGAACTATTGGGGGCGAACACGCTGCGCAATTTCTCATCGAAAGCTCCCAGGATCAAAGCATCATGTCGCCGCCCCGACCACGGATTACAAGCGCCCGTAGCAACTCGGAAGATATCTGGGAATCAGACGCTGTACCTACGACTAAGTCAGACAAGAATGGGGTCGCCAGTGCGATTCCTCGGGAGCCTATGTCTCGCATAAAACGGCGTGGGTGAGGGTAGTGTCCTGTCTTCGAGAAAGAGAGGAAGACATGAAGGAGATTGTTAGTTGAATTCGGGGATGGAAAGCGCTATGTATTTATGATGCCGGTGAGGCCGAGAAGGACACGCTCTATTAACCAACAAGTATATAAAAGCTAAACTCTTCATCAAACCCTTCCTCTTGACAAGGTTCGCACCGGGCCAAAGTCTAAATAGTGTCGTGAGCAAACGAAGGATTAAGGTTAGGTTTTCTTCTGATACGGGTCGGTAGGTGCATGTGATGTGAGTGATGCATGGAGTATATGGATTATTCGTCACACAAGACGAAGACTACTCAACTGTAACAATCATCATCTAGAGGCACTCCAGATGGTAGCAAGAAGGTGATGTTGAGTTAGAGATCAGTCCGGGGCTAGTGCTAGCGCGCTTGGCACGACCGGGATCTAGGAAGAACGGCCGCTGGCAGCTGGCAGCAGCCGAGAAACATGGCGTGCATGGAAATAGGGCTGGGATCTCACCTGTAAACCACCGAAGGCCTTCCGCACCCCACAAAAGCGCATCGTGGGTACACGATCACTTGCGGGCTTCATCTGTATTGCTACGTCACCTCAATCCTCCTCAAACCTCCTCATCACCCCTAGACGACGCCGCTGCTCGCCGGTTCCGGGACTCCCGCTGCTCGCCGCATTCCTTCGACCGATATATCCGCACACTCACTCGGCCGCCCTCAATGCCCCATCGTTGCTAGCCCTGCCCTCGACTATGTCCTGCAGGCCGAATCTCGCGAATTCAAAGCACGTCGCGTGCGCATACGCGCAGTCGATACGGTAGCACTCTGTGCAGTCAATGGACCCTGATTGAGCCGCCATGGCCTTGCCCACGCTCCAATTTCTGGCAGGGCTTCTGCTGCTGCTATACCTGCTTTCTTTCGTCCTATTCGCTTTCATACGGGTCGTCACGGGCGTCTCCATACAACGACTAGGCTACTCGGGCCTGCGACGCATCGCCTTCACACCCAAAGATGGCCTGCGCATCGAGATTAGAGGTCTCGGCTTCTCCCTCCATCGCCCCACGTTCGCCCAGCCAACATGGGTCAGCATCGTCCTTACCGAACTCAAGGTCACGTTGGACCTCAAGGCCCTGGGCGCAAAACCTCCAAAGAAGTCGAGTTGGACATCTTGGACGAACGGATCGGAACAGCAGGACAGGAGCGGACACACCGCACCAGAGCAAGCCAAGGAGGACGATGACTCGGCGGGCGACGAAGAGGTCGAGCGCAGTCTGACGTGGAAGCGGCTAACGGATGCGAAGGAGAAGATCAAGCGCGTACACAGCAAAATAAACTGGATAAGGCAGGTCGATCTAGTCGCACACGGCACAACTGTTGTCATCACCGACGTTGGGTCTCTCCAAGTAGGCGGACTTTCCCTCGCAGTGGACACCAGACGCAAGACGGTGGACCGCAGTCGCCTCTTCAACCACCACAAACCGAAGCCAGAACAGCAACAGCATCCCGCCGAATGGCTCTTCACTGCACGCAGCATCCTCTTCACCCTCGAGGGCAAAGAGTCAACCGAGATACTGGACCACTGCACCCTCAACGTCCATGGCTTTCTCAAAAAGGAACTGGAAGGCTTGCGTGATGCGTCCATATCGCTGAAGCTCGGTCGTCTGAGCATCCCCTATGATGACGTTCAGTTGTGCATGGAACGTGCAGAGAAGTGCCGCGCCAGTGTTGCCCGCAAGACATCACACCGTAATCATTCGAGCATATCACTTACTGACATGATCGATGATTTGGACCACCCAAAGAGTCGCGAAAACGACATAGTTCGCACCGTGTCTGATTCAAGAGACTTTGCGAGCTCCATTCTGCGCGGCATCCATGAGTTTCAATTTGCCGTTGGCTTCCTGGGCTTAACTAAACAGATCCACTCCGGCCACGATGCAGACCCAGCCGTCTACCTCAACGTCTCCATGAAGGAGGTCGGAATGGACTTGCTCCGGTTGGATCCTCGGAGCCCAGCGCATCTCATGTACTTCTCGCCCAACGACATTGCGCATCAAGCTCTTCTTGCAGCCATTAGCATCTCAGTCGGCATCGACGACGGCCATGGCCATCCCGAACGTCTTCTCTACATACCCATGGCCACGACAACCTTGAACACCACTCTTCCGTCGAAGACAATTCAGTTCACCAGCGATCAAAAGAGCGCTGAACGCAACACCAACATTTTCTTTGCTAATCTGGTCGTTACTTCACCATCCTTAGATCTTGACCCAAAACATCTACCCTTGCTGCTTGCCTTGTTTCGGGATTACGAGACGCGCCGAAAGCCACCGAAGACGCGCAATAGTAAGCGATACCTGCTCCGGCGCCTCTTGCCCAAAGCGAATGTCAAGATCTCGATACACGAGCCGGTGATCCGAGTGACTCTGCCGCCCATGGACCCAGACCGGAACAAACTGGACGAGTTTGATTTGCTGATCTCGTCGTCTTCATCGGTTTCTCTAGACCTGGAGTCATCCCATGCTGCAGATGGCGAGCTTCACTATGCTCTCATCTCGACCTTCCGCATTAACGCACAGCAGCTCTACTACCAGACGGCCGCTATCGAGAGACACAATCTTCTGGTCACCGACTACGTTGAGCTCAGGGCACAGATGAGTGCCGCACCAGACCCTATAGTAGAGTTGCGCGGAACTGCGCAGACATTTTCATGCTATCTCGTACGACCTGAGATCAGTGAGGGCTTACGGCAGATCGTCGCTCAGGTTCAAAAGGATGTGCAACGCAGGCCTACTGTGTCGAAGAAGAAGGACCTGAACTTCATCCGCAGATTGCCATCTTGGCTTGCATACTTCCATCTACAGGGCTCAGACTTCAATCTCGAAGTAGCAGGCGTCGACCCAGCCGTCTCGAAGCACAGTCGTGGTATTGCGCTGCATCTAGAGACATGGACAGCCGAGTACAAGCTCAATCGCGAAAACGACATCGAGTTGAAACCTATCAGACGGCGTGCGCCAAGCCGGACAATCAATCGCGACGAGCATCTTCTCCGTCCATCAAGCCCGTCATCACCAGTGTCACCTAGAAAACATTTGGCGAACCCCACGGATGGAAGGCGCCTTGCGATGCATTTCCATGGCCTGGAAGGAGTCGTCATTGAGGCTTCAGACTCGGCGGAATCAGAAGCCTGCCTATCGCTTCCCCGTATGGAGGTTGCAGTAAGCACGCTATCTGACAAACAAGGGCCAATTTTCCATGTGCATGCCTTCGCGCAAAGCTTCTATGCGCACTACTCGCTGTACAGACACTTTGCGGTTTGCATGGCTTTGCAGGTCTTGCGGCAGTCATTTGACTGGTCTTCTGGACCACAAAAGTCTACTGAACCAGCGCCGCCAGGCTCATCTCGTCACCTCGCGTTGCCATCTTTTGACGCCGATGGCATTGATCTACCTCTCGGCCTGAAGCCAGAGATCGTCACGATAGACTTCAAGGCCCAGTTTGTGCAGATTAAGGCTGATATGCCTGCTGAACCGCCTCTCATGCTTCAGATCTATGGCTTAGAATCCGGTCGGCATCGATGGGCGAGCCCCTTTCTCCGCTCGCGCTTAGTACGACTCTATGCAGAAAACCCGAACGTGAAAGGAACTTGGAGTCGCATCGTGAGCGTGAAGTCTCTTCGCTTAGATTACCGGCAATCGAAACGCAGATATGGCCACATCGTGACTGACGAACGATCCTTCGACATCGCTACTGATGCAATCCGTATAGCAGTCCCTCACCAGCTGGTCATGCACAAGATATTCGACAATATTGCCAATGTCATCAAAACGGTCAAGCAAATGAACTACCACTTTGAGACAGGTACGGATCATTACATCTTGGACAAGGAGCCAGAAGGTCCGAAATGTGTGCCAAAGATTTCTCTGCGCAGTCGCGCTCTGCTCTTCGAGCTAGAAGACAGCTCATTCGAATGGAAACTTGGAACAATTTATCGTATCGGACTCATGGAGCAGAAGCAACGGCTGGCACGAGAACAAGCATTTGCTTTGAAAGTAAGAAGACTGCAGCAGCTGGACGAACAGCGTGGAAACTACCGCTCGCGAGCAAGATCCGCTCATGACTCTCGCGGACGGGGCAAATCCAAGAAGCGAGACAAGGAACTCCGGTTCCATCGACGAAGCAAGAGCGCATATTCAAGTGATGAAGAATCGCCGACTCGAGGCAGGTCTGATCATCCTATGCGATACAACAAGGACGGGTTCAGTGGGCTCAGCGGCACATCCCACACCTCGATTGGAGAGGCCCGCGAAAAACTAAACCGCCTGAATGCCCAGACCTGGAGGAAGCGCATAGATCATGCCTTGACAACCCAGAACCGTTCAATGAACGACATTCGCTCAATGTTCTGGGGCTTGGACGAACTTCCAGATGATATCGAACAGAAAGAGATCATACTTGCCATTCCGCAACGACCTGCATTAATGGCACTCGCTGTCAGTGATCTCGATATCACCGTTGACAAGCCTTCTTTCCCGCTTTCTGAATATCCGAGATACCTTCACCGCATTGGCAAAGGCATGCCGCTCGACACGCAATACGCTCTTCTCATTCCCATGCATGTTCAGATCAATATGGGCGAGGCCAAGATTCAGCTTCGAGACTATCCGTTGCCATTGTTACATTTCCCAGCTATTGGCAGCATACAGTCATCACGACTTCCCAGTGTTTCTATGAGGACTGACTTCGTGATTGCCGAGGAGTTCAGGGATGTTGAGTCTTCTCGAGTGAGCAGGGTCGTTGTAGTGCCTCAAGACCAAACGCCCTTGGGCGAGCCTACAGGCGGCTTTGCAGTTGATGTCCGCCGAACTGTTGCGCCTGTCAAGACCTACTCGGATATGGCGATCGACATCAACTCCGCGTATCCCACCAGAATTACATGGGGAACTTCCTATCAGCCAGCCATTCAAGATATGATGCAAATCATCGAAAACTTCACAAAACCTGCCATCGATCCTTCTGAGAGAGTCGGCTTCTGGGACAAGATACGACTGACTTTCCACTCTCGCATCAATGTATCTTGGAGAGGTGATGGCGACGTTCACCTCATTCTCAAGGGTAGGTTACTATTCTGCTTTTATTACGGCGATTTGCTAACGGCTACCAGGCTCGCGTGATCCGTACATGGTGACTGGACACGGTGCTGGTTTCGTGATGTGTTGGCAGAACGATGTCCAATTGAGCCTCGCGGAGGACGAGGACCCCAGGAACTTCATGGTCGTCAAGAGTGGAAGTTACGTTCTCGCTATTCCAGACCTAAGCCACTATGCTCGTCATGAAACTGATGCCGAAGCCGCCAATCGACCGGAAACGGCCTCGAGTGTGTCTAGCCGTAGACAGCTCGCTGTATTCAAGAAGACTATCATGAAGCTCAACGGAAATGTGAAGTGGGTAGCAGGCTTAGTCTTTGAGCGGAATCTCGACAATGACCAGCGCTCTTTCGATTTCATCCCTCACTACAAGGTCACTCTCAGGAACCCGAAATATGCCAGACCTGCTGGTGGAAAGGTAAAAGATGTCTCGCAACTGACATACAAACTCGGTACTAACAGTGATCAGGCCTACGATGCTTTCCGAGGGTTCCGCAGCAACCACATACACATGTCCATTGCCATCGCTGCACCTTACGACAGGGATTGGAACGTGGCCAACATCGAGCGTTCCAAGACATACAACAGCGTCCATCTATCACCGCGCTTCTTCACGCACTTCTACAGCTGGTGGGCCATGTTCTCTGGTGCTATGTCCCTGCCCATCCGCCAGGGAAAGCTATGGCCTGGTGTGGAAAAGTCAAGCAAGAAGTTTGGTCGACATTTGGCGACCATCAAGTACAATTTACTGCTTTCGCCGCTGTACATGAGCCACATCTACAAGCATAAGGATGCTGAAGACTATGGCGCAGGCGTTGTGTCAGCCACCGGACTGAAGGCTCGCCTAGACAGCTTCATGTTCGATCTTCATATGAGGCGTGAAGACTTTAGGACTCTCGTACAAGCACCCGAAGGTCAAGAGGACAGCAAGCAAAATCACACCACTGGTATGCGAATCAACCAGGTCCAATTAGACCTAATCAACACGGATGTACGCGCGGTGTCGGCGAGTATTGCGGGGACCGACCCTGAAGACGTGGACAATGCTACCGAAGACGATATGGCCAGCTACAACCAAGAGTACCTGACTGCGGATCTATCCAAATTTACTATCCCGGACAATGATTGGGGCTGGGTTGACATGGACGACTTCATCGAATTAGGCTGGATTTTGCCATCAAACCAACATCCTGAGACGCAAATACTGCCGCTTGCCTTTGCCCCACGTTTCACCTACTTCCGTCAGACCGATCATGCAGACAACATCTCCGGAGACGTCAATCGGAGAAGCCCCTTTGGCAACGAACCTACACACCACTGTGTCATGTCTCAACGGAACGATCCACGAAGAGTGCAGTGCAGACTCATCGAACAACGCATAGAGCGCGTCAAAGAACAAGTGGAGCACAATCACCATGCGATTGGCGATGCTGAACTTCAGGTCATCCGCGAGGTTGATGGGACAGCCGAACATCAAAATCGCCTTGAAACACTCAAAAACCACGCTTTATTCCTGCAACGGAAGCTCGAATTTCTGACCGCGATGCATGAGAGTCTTTTGGAGCGATGCGAGACGAATGAGCGCAGCCCCAAGTCTGACGGCGCTGAGACAGACGGGGAGGATGAGTATTTCGAAGCAAACGAAGACCATAGTCCATCAGAGGCTGGCACGAAAGGCGCTAATCCACACCCCAACGCGGACTATATCAGTGACTTCAACAACCGCTTCATAATCCACAACGTACACTTAAAGTGGAGCAATTCGCTACGAAACATCATCCTTCGCTACATCCATCAAGTAAGCCAGCGTCGTGGTTTTGTGTACTACATGTCGCGACGCGCCGTCAAATTTATCCTCGATGTCGTTGATGAACAGAACAAGTCGCGTGGGCCGTCAACATCCAGCCCTGACGATATTGATGCGACTACGCCAATGGGTCTTAATGGGGAGGTAGGACTTACCATGGATGAGGCTGTGGAGCAACTCCTGCAGGATGGACGAAAGTTCGTCGAGGCTGACGATGCGGAACGAAGACCTGGTAGCAATCCCGAGAAAGCTCACCAGACCAAAGCCGAAGAAGATGTAGCAGAGGATTACGTGGCTCAAAATGCCTACCTCGTGCGACTGATCGCACCACAAATCCAGTTGCAGAGCGAAAGAAACACGAAAGCCGCAATTCTGGTAACAGCGAAAGGCATGCAGCTCAAAGTTCTTCAAATCATGGACAAGGACCGTGTCATGGATGAAGTGTCTGGCTTGGTGCAAAGACGATTCACCGCTGCTATGGACAGTCTACAGATCTTCGTCACCAACTCAAAAACTTTCAGCAACATGGCTGACATCCACATGTACTCTGGCAGCACCTATGGAACTCCGGCTGGCTCAGCTTGGCCGCCATGGGTGCCTTTCGAGGTCATGTTTGAGTTCAACACCAATCCATTCGGCTTCCAAAGAGTCGTACAAAGAACGTCGGCCAGTATGCGATACGATAAGCACAACACACTGCGATTGAAGTACAACGACGACGTGTCCAAGGCAGATGCTGCTTCGACTACACAGAACATGGAGAGCCGCATCGATCATCTCTGGGTCGACTTTCCTCACGTGCGAGCTCTTTGCGACTCCAGACAGTACTACGCAATGTACGTCATTGTTCTGGATCTTCTGCTCTATCGCGAGCCTCTCGAAAAGACGCGCAACGAACGTCTCGAGAAGATCATGCTCGCATCTGACTTCAGCGACCTTGCTGGAGCTCCCGCTTTGGTCATGGGCCTACAAGAGCGCATTCGCCAATTGGAAGAAATCAAAACTGTCTTCCAGATCAATGAAAAGTATCTCGACAAGCAAGGTTGGGAAGACCGTGTCGAGGTTGAGAAGGATTTGGCGGTGTACGAGGACGAATTGTTCTTCGTCATGAAAGCAATCACGACTGCACAACGCAAACAAGACGATCGCGCTCAGGCAAAACAATCGACTGGCTTACTGCGCTGGTATATCACGGCTTCGGAGATCGTCTGGCATCTGCTACGCGAGGGTCAGGAGTCACTAGCAGAGTTCCAGCTCCAAAATGTCCTGTTCGACCGCACCGACAACAATGACGGCTCTAACTTCAATTCTTTGGAGATTGAGCGAGTCCGCGGTCTGAATCTCCTGCCGTACGCGTTATACCCCGAGATGATCTCCCCATATCTCGAGAACAATCAGCCTCTTCCGGAAAACTCAAAGTGCCTCAAGGTGCAGTTCGTCATGCTCGAAGCTATAGCAGGTATTCCTGTCATGGAGCACTTCGAGGTTAATCTGTACCCACTCAAGGTGCAGCTGGAATGGGAGATCGGCAAGAAGCTGTTTGAATATGTCTTCCCGGCTATGAAGGACAAAGACAGCACTTCTTCGCCGTTCTTGGTCAAACACACGCTCCCTACTCCAGATGAGGAAGATGAAGATGGTTCGAGCAGCATGGTTTCCAGCATGACTAGCAGCATGAACAAGTCGATACCACAAGATGAAGGCGCCGTCGACGCTCTAAAGGAACGACTTACACCGACATTACAGCTTCCTGATCCTTCGCAGAAGTCTGACCTTAAGAAGAAGGCTACTACAGAAAAGCGCCCAAGCGCTCACTACTTCCGATTCTTCCGAGACAATCCATCACGCAGCGGCTCGGAATTGCGAAGGACACTACACCCTAGCGCTGCCATGATGGCTGCATCGAGCGTCAGCTCGAACTCCCCGTCGCGACCAGCTTCTGTTCGCTCAAGCTCAACTGCGTCAGGGATGATGACTTCAGCCGAGTCAGATCGTACTGCCAAACGCTTCGCCTTGTACCGCACTGGCACGAACCGACCGGGTACTGGCGAACGCAAGCCAACTAAGAAGGAACGATCGGATGATCTCACAGAGATGATGACTCGTGCTTCCAACTACATGACTCTAGCATACGTCAAGATACCCTCCATGGTGCTTTGCTTGAGCTACAAGGGCAAAGGACAGCGCAACTTTGAAGACGTGCACGATCTCGTCTTCAAGATGCCTACTTTGGAGTACCGAAACAAGACCTGGTCCAACCTCGACCTAGCACTCCAACTCAAGAAAGACGTGATCCGCGCCCTCATCTCCCACGCCGGCGCCATCGTCGGCAATAAATTCTCCCGCGGCAGTCGCCCAGGCCGCAAAGAGCAAAGTCGCCTCCGCATGATTGCAAACAGCAGCGCGCGCCTCAACGCCTCCCCCGACCTCTCCGGTACCGACTCAAACAGTATTCGCGATCACTCCCCTAACGGCTCACACGACTCCGGCTCCGACATGCCGCGCCGCTCGTTCACCTCCGGCCGACAAGGCTCCTTTATCAGCACCGTCTCCGAAGAATCCTCCACCCACCCCGCCACCCGCCCCCTCGCCACCCGCGCGCAATCCACCCACGGCAGCATCATGGGCGGCTTCCACACGGGCAACCACAACGCACTCGGCCTCGACGAGATGGAAGATGGGCGCACGTTCGCCGACGAACTCTCCAGAGTAGACAACACGGAACCCGTCCATGCGAATCTTATTCATAGTCTGAGTAAGCATCTCACGCAGGTCGCGCCGTTTGGCGGACACATGAGGAGTCGCGCGGCGAGTGTGGGGCCAAGTCTTAATGGGGGTGCAGGTGGGAGTGTGGCTGAGGGGGAGGATGTGGGGGAGAGTGATGGGTGAGTTTACCTCCTTTTCTTGAATAGACTGGTGAAGGGATGATGGCTAACTTTTGATGCAGGCCGAAGAAAAAAGCGAGGGCTTTTGGAAAGAAGTTGCTGGGCAGGAGTAGCTAATGCGTACGGAGGAAGTAAGGAAAATTTTCTTTGTGTTGTAATTGCGGCATTGCATGGCGGTTTTCCTTTTTTTTTCTCCCAAGGGAGGAGACGGAAGGGGGCGGTTGTTTGTATATATTATCGTTCGCTGGGAGGCTGTTTTCATTGTGTTGGTGGGGCTTTGTGTATGCTGGTTGGCATGGTGGCTGGTGTTTGATGGGGGATTAACTCTGATTTGCTGCAAGGACGTTGTTATTATTGGTTCTGTGGGGGTGAGGATTCGGGATGGGTAGAGTAGATTAATCCACCATGTTCAGGTTTGACAACGCTGTCTCGGCATCTTTCTTGCTCTCTCATGCTTAGGGTGGAAGAGCAGAGTTACTTGTGGGCGAAGTTGGCTGCAAAAATGCAATTATGCAATCCTGCAACAAAGCGATTGTAGAATTGTTTAAGAAGCTGTACAACGCCTTTCATCTGGTCTGGTTCAAAGTGTGATGGTGAAGGTTGTAGATGTCAGGGCAGCGCGACTGATCCGCGTTTTAGTGGTTTCACTAGTGCGATTTATTCCGCCTGTCATCCGAAGTCAGTCGCGACGCTTTCTGCAACCATCAAGACAGCCCACTCATTCGCGTTTTGCTATGGAGCAAGCTAGCCTCAATCAGCATGACCCTAGCCACGATCGTATCATTGATCTATTGGATGATGATCAAGTTGAATACTTGAAGGAGAGCGAGCCCGATGAGAAACAATTCAAGGAGAATCTCCAAGAATGCCTCGATGGTGTCAAATACTCAGGTACATTCTCTTCTTTCACGACCACTGGTCGCTACATCAAATCCCGCACTGCGAATTGAACGCATTGGTATTATTGGTCTGCCATTGTCCGTACGCGACGCGCAAGCAATCGCTGGTGTTTGTAAGCAGGCACCGTTTGGCAAGGGCGATGAGACCGTGGTGGATGAAAGTGTGAAGAAAACATGGGAGCTCAACGTAGATGAGTTCACATGCTGTAACCCGGTGTGGCAGGGCTATCTCGAGCAGTTGTCGAAGCAAGGTATTCAGGATCTTGGCGTCGAAGTGGCAGCAAGCGCTCAGCCATACAAATTGCTGCTCTACGAAGAAGGCGCGTTCTTCAAAGCGCATCGCGATGGAGATGTTGTTACGGAAGTGTGTACAACTAATCAGCTATCGAGAAGCTCCAGCATCACTCCGACGTAAGCCAATATACACTTACGTAGGATTTGGCAATGATGCAAAGCAGATGCGCCTTACGTATGTGCAGGCTTTTGAGACCATATCCAATTTTTGTTTCGCCAACGAACTCGGCGACGCTGTGGTTAGAGTACTTCAGAACGCCATGCAAGAGAAGGATTGGCATGAAAAGTCAGAGCTAGTTGATCTCATCGCTCGACAGGTTGCAAGAGAGACAGCGGATGGGAAGGACGATGTGTGGAGTGATTGGTCAGTGGGACAAAAGTCATTTTCCCTTTCGCACTAATGGCATGCAGGCTATCTATACCTGCGAGTCCAGACCTTACTTTCAAGTATGTGGACGAGCGACGGCAGAATCTCGATATAGTTAAGGAACTACTGCCTTCCTCCTCGAGGGAATCATTCGATGAATGGAGGGAAAGAGAATCGAACGCAGCCATTGCTGCAGTTCAATCATTTACTACGGAAGATGCTATACCAGTATTGAATTTGTTACTTATGCTCGGTAACGACACATTCTTTGACGTGTAAGTGTTGCCAGTCGTCTTTGCCATTGAAAGCTAAGATCATGCAGCATCATGCCAAAAATATTGGCGAAACCAGATTTTGCAGGAATTATGCAGCTGCTGTACCATCTTGGCGAGCGAACGGCTACGGGTGATGAGGCTACCCGAACATCCACGGAGTGCCCTGCTTACAGGCAACTCCTTCCAATACTCACGCAGTCGTTCAAGTTACCTGTCAGCGACCTGACGAAGCAGTCCTATCTCAATCCTCACTCGCCTTACCGCCAAGAAGTCCTACAGCTCTCTACGCCGGCATGTGAGTTTCTCGGCGTTGTGCAGAGGTGTATGTACCACAACTTCAAAGGCCATGCAAAAGATCTTCGCTTCAGGAACACCAGATTTACCCACCCAAGAAGCCACATTCTGGACGTCATGGCAATCTTTAATCTTATTTCTCAAATCTCTCGTTGACCCCGTTCAAAAAGAAAACGATTCGGGGCTAAATGAAGTCTTTGCAGGCTTCGTCAGTAAAGCTATCAAGAGCGTATCCACTCGCTTTGTAAGTTCGAGACCCACGGAACCTCGAGACTGGTCTCGGCCAAACGCTCAAACCATCATGTGCCAGTGTGGGCCTTGCCAAGAGATCAAACAATTCCTGATCAACCCCGTGCATCAAGCAGCCACCTTCTCATACGCAGAAAGAGTACGCAGACATATTCAAAACAGTCTTAAAAGTAACTTCCGATTCGAAACGAACCGTAAAACCAACCCACACACTCTTATTGTGTACAAAACGACTAACGAGTACAAAAACTCCTTGCAGTAGTGGAAAAATGAGGTTACAAGATTCAGAGCGGAGTTGGCAAAGCTAAGGAGTGGCTTCTTGTTTAATCTGTTCGGAGGAGATGTTGTGTTAGTGTCGGGACTCGAAGCACTTGTCGCTCGAAATGTGGTTGATAAGATGAACGTAAATGCGGTCCGTCCGCTGCAGCCAACTTCCTCATCGGCGCAGAACATCGCGCAACCTAATGTCGTTGTAGGAGTGAAGAGTAAGGCGGAGGTTGTTGATCTGAGGGAGGACTACCCTCTGTGAAAGCTCGGCGGCCATGAAAGATGCTTCACAAGCAGCAAAGACGGTATTTCTCGTGCGCGTCTGCTTTCATTGGAGAACGGCTTACATTGGACACTCGTGCCTTGTATATTCAAACTTCGACATGCTTAGAGCCCTCACTCGACTTTTGTTCTTCGTTCTACTCCGTCTTTCATATTGTCCTGTAATTATTATTCACGCAGCATTGAGATCATCTTACGACAGTTTCGGGATTACAAAATCCCTTTTAGAACATGCAAATGTCAATTAAGTCAGTCAAAGGTTTCTATGGATTTGGTCTATTGGATGCTACGTTAAGAGGCCATCGCCAATATATACTGCATCGGCGATGAACTCAGTCTGAAGAGAAGAAATTGGCACGGCAAAACGGACACCTGTATCTACACGCATGCTGCGAGTCTAGCTGTGCAGTCAAGCAATCGTCGCACATCAGGTGTCCACATTTCTTGAGCTTATGCATTGCGGTGTCGGTATCACCACAAATGTCGCACTGAGGTGGCGATGGGTCGGATGCTGATAGGGGAATGCTCACCTCATCCTTCGTGGTATGCTCTGGACCGTGCAGCACATCTTGAAGGTCGTCCACCAGATAAAGATCTCGTGTAAAGCAATCTTCGTCCTCATACTGCTCGAAATTGTGGCTCTACGTGATCGACCAAGTCCTCCCCGGGTATATCTATGAGCAGGGACCTGTACGAGACGATAATCGCAAGGTTGGAATATAGGCGGTCTAAATTCAACCCTACAGTGACTTCGTTAGCAAGCATAAGCCTGTCATAAGACCCAATCCGGCCATCTCCCCAGGCAAAGACAGCTCCCAGATTCGTACCGACATCAACGAAAAACGCGTGCACACAATCAGCAACATGTAGTTGGATGGTATGCATGCTATCTCGGACGAAATTGTAGGTAGCAGTGTCGCTCGCGGTTTGATTTGGATAATCAGGAAGACCGAGTTTGTCCTGGATGTACTCTTGAATGTTCAAGCTTACTTCGTCTACGCATTTGTTGATGGCTCGCTTGATAGCAGTGCTAGCGAAGGTCTTCTCACTGTGCTGCCAAAGCAGGAGGAACTTATCCACATCGAGCATGTGGCTAATTGAGCCTTCATTGAGTTCTCGCATTAGCTGTGACAGTGATGTCATCCCCCAATCGTGCAAGATGCTGGAATGTGGCTCATCGCGAAGATACTGGGTATCCTCATGATACTGGATTAATACGTAACAGAAGTATCTGGCAGAGCCAGTTTCGATGCCAACAGAAGCGGAGTATGGGAAGAGTCTATCGCAAGCCGTCAGGAGATCCTGGACCATCACGTGGCACGATGGCAGATCGTGAGTGAGCCAAGGAAACCTCACAGCTTCAGGATCGTCTGCCTGCAATGACGAAGTTATGAATGCTTTGCAGAGTCTCACTACTGCCTGATAAAACTGAACACTCTCTTGAGACAGCGCTGTAATTGACTGTGAGTACTGGTACAGCGCGTCCAGCGCAAGAGTAGGCCTCATAAAAAAAATCAAATGTCAGCAAAGTCTGAACGTGATAACTGCGCATAGTGAGGGCGGTATGGTCGAGGGCTCATAATGACGTCTAACAAATAAATCCTCAGGCGAGAGATGGGGCTTTGATAGTGCTGCGAATGATGAGAGTTGTGGATGGTTGAAGTCCTACTGTGCTGGCCTCTGGAAGCATATGAGTGCAACGATAACATTCCTATTCTTAGTAGCACTTCGTCTGCAGCGCGATAGTTGCAGTAAGTGGGTGTACAATATTGTACGATGGGGTTGATCAAGTTACGAATGTATATTGTTGCAGATTGATAGTGTTCTATCTATCGTACGAACGCGTTCATATACAGCTCTGCCGCGCACAGGCCTGCAGGCCTATACATCAGCAGCTCACGTGATAATGAGGATTGCTATGTACGGACACCTATAATGCTTTGTGAGTCATATAATGGAAAGAAGTGTGTGGTTACAGTGCAACCGTACAATGGGAGGTTTATTTGGCAAGTTGGATACACAATGTGGATTATCACACGGAGAATGTGTGGAAATTCGTCCATATCTAGGTGTGACCAAGGTCTAGTAAGAAAATGGCAAAGCACGTGTTGTCTTGAAATTTTAATGTGAAATTGCCGGATCGGTGTCACTATAACTGAAAACGAACACTATCTTCGAGTAAGATAACAAGCTACAGGACTTGGTCACTGGGCGGATTGTTCTTGGGTTCGAAAAGCGAAAATTATGGCCTATTCCCCATCGTCTTTCCTTTGCAGCTCAATCTGCGGTGTGCAACCCTCCAGCCATGACCAAAGTAAAGCTACAACTTATGATTCCTCATGCCCAGCCAGACCAACCATCCCACCATGACACCATACAACACAAGATTGCATGTCATCAACGCGAACATGATCTTGAAACTAAACAACTCCGTCGAATTCCTTGCGCCCAGCGCGAGTACGAGCAGAGCAAGTATAGATGCAATGCCACCACACTGAACGTGGCGCGCACATAAGTGCGACCCAATAACTAGGCAGACGAGCACATGGAGACGTGGAAGCGCTTCTATCACATCCACTCCACTTACGCAGAGCGATAGTTGAGGTATATGCAAGGCTGCGGTAGCGAGGTTGAGAAAAGGCCCAACGATGAAGTAGGATATGACGTTGGCAATGGAGAAGCACACCATAGCCAGGATAGTCTCGTAAACTGGATAGACCATGTAGTGTCGCCACAGCCACAAGCCGTCGTATAGACCCAGTGTCCCAACAAATAGGCGCGTCTTGAGGCGATCGAAATGCTTGAGGACACGACCCGGAGGATTGGCATCTACAATATCGCGGGCAAGGTCCAGCCATACGGCGGGTGAGATGGCACACCGATCGTGTTCCAGCAGCCATACGATCCAAGACGGAACGGTAGTGCTTGTGGCGATCTCAGTGTTACAATAACGGCAATTGAGCATCTCGCGCTTCAGTAGCTGGGGAAGGCAGCGACTCCCAATGATATGGTTGCAGAGTTGCATCCGCAATGCCTGGAAGGGCTGTTTGTTGGGATTGAGTTCGTGTTCTACTGTATTGTACTCGCGCCAACAAGTGAAGCACTTATTATCTTCTGCAGGCAGTTCTTCTGCTGGCGTGGTATACCAACGCCGTAGGTGCTCGGGTAGATCTTGAAGCTTGCGTGGCATGATGACTACCACTGTTCGTGTTTCCGGTTGGGTAAGAGTCGAGGATTTGAGTAGGGGTAAAGTTGAGTTCGAGACGATGATCTCGAGTTGGGGCAACGAAAGTTCTTAAGACAAGAAGAAGAGCGTAAGGTACATTTTAGGAGACGAATCGTCATCACGTCGCACAGGCTACAATCACTTTCACCTTCTATTTCACTCGATGCTGCTGCCTCTCAACGGTCCCCATCCATCGCTGAACAGGCCAGTGCACTACCGTCCTGGGCAGATAATCAGGCAGGTATCAGCGCGCATCTGTTGGTATGACGGTCAACCATATCGGGAAAGGTGGGAATGACTGTTTCATTCGAGGCGTTCTTCGATCTGTGCGACATTGTGCCACTTGTTACTGCCTAATTGCTCAGCCGTTGTGGTTTTCGTCCTCGACCAAACGGTTTTCCGGCGTCCTCAAGACAACCCTGCTGTCACCCATATCCCAATCTGTACTGCAGCTTGCGAAAGGCAACATGAGCTCAAATTCACTTGGTCGCGTGACGTCTGTGACCGGTCGCAACAATTGCTCTTCCAACTCCACCCAATTTCGTTCCCATATGCCTTGCGGGCTCGGATCTGTTATCACCACATACAAGTCTCGTAGCCCTTTCATGCTGGCTATTATAGACCACCCACGCTCCCAATTCAATGTATCTTCGCGGTATGCGACGCGTCGCGAGGGACCGCGACAAAGGTATGGCATAGCGCGAATGGCCCAGCGTAGACGAAGCGTACGGATTGAATTCATGCGTTGCTGTGGGAGGCGTGTAGGCAGGTATAGGAGGTGCGTTATATGTAGGAGGGAGAACGTGTGCGGTCGGTAAAGGTGCAATACGGCTTCTGAATATCTATTTACACTGTGTTAGCACACTTTGCTTTCAAAAGTATCCAATGATTTGACTCGATTACTTACACCCGCCTACATGTCCTCAAAAGACTTACGCTCGCCCCTCCTAGCCTCTCACTGTCCCTACCACCGACAAGCACGCGACAACTACAGTCTCTTCGCCCCAAATCTCCGTCTTCGCAGATAAAGTGTTTATACCGCCTCTTCGACCCCATGGTCAAATGCACTACTTGCGCACCCATGACATGTTCATACACCATCTTCCTAATCTCAATCGGCAATTTGGCGAAGAACATGCTTTGGCCTTGCGCAATCGTGCGCGCATCGATCTCCGCATCATGCTCGGACGATAAACTGATCGTAGATTTGTGCGGACGAATCGAGATATCTGATGGCGTTGAGTGCGACTTGATGGAGAATGGGTTACGCGACTTCTTTGGCTTGGACGCGTCCTGCGACGGTATGTCGGATGGAACCCAACGCACGCCAGGGAGGAGAGTCAAGAGTTTAGACTTCATGGTCGTCGCTATTGTCGCGAGAGAAGCATTGATCGTGTGTTCCTCCTCGCTAACCAAAGCACGACAAAGTTGGTTCAACGATGATGACGCCGCGATTTGGTGGGATGCTTGGTATTCTTATGTAGTTGAGTCGCGTGTCAGCCCATTCGGCGCGCGGGGCTTGCGGCGTTGATGCTTGTTCGGATCAAGCTCCGTTGGGGTATGCAAGCGCGGGGAAATCTGTAGAATGATCACGCGTGGTTCTCTTGCTGTCTAGAGTCGTCGCAACAGGTGGCTCATTGTGTTCTGTAACCTCTCTACATACGTTGTTAAAAGATAATGACGGAACTACCATGATTCCACGGTCGAACGCTCGCAGAATCTCGCTAGAAGGGGTATCGCGCATTGGGGCTCTTGCCCGACTTTTAACAAATCAGCAGTACATATGCAACTTGGGTCTATTATCGCACTGCTATGATAAATATGCGATCTTGGGCTGGTGACCGCTTCAAGGTCGCAAATATTGACTCGATGAAGAGAGCACTAACTAGTGTCGTGGAGAATCACCTTATATTGGATTCAGCGATCAAGCGTTCATCAGCCATTCAGTCGCTCCAGATACCATGGCTTCGCAATTTTTGCAACCTCAATTCTAAGCGTCGCCTTATCGATGCCGTGATCATCCACGTATATTTTCTCTTCAACTACTATGTCGTTCTGCACCCACTTCAAAAAAGCATTCAAGCCTTTTATAGTCCTCTCAATGCCGTGCTCTCGCAAATAGTCTAAGCCCTGCTCAAGCCTCTGCTCGGACGTCCAGATCTGTGCCACTGCAGCCGCTGCTTCGCGGTTCCCTTCTACGTTCTCCGCAGATTGGCGCGGCGCAGGCGCGAAAGTGGGCTTGAAGCGCCCACCTTTGGTTTTGAACCATAGCGCAGGGTTGCTATTGTGAGGCGTGGATAAAGGCTTCCAGACAATGCCTTCACCTTCGCCCTCGAGATTGAATGTTGCAGCAAATGGACATTGTGCAGCGACCTTTTCAGCAAGGGGCTCGAGCTCATCGGTCGTGCGTTGCGGGTCTTCAGGATACAGTGTACGGTGGAAGACACCAGCTCTCGATATGTTATAAATATCGTGGTTTGGTAAAGCGATGCCACCGTAATCGCTGTCTTTTTGCCATTGGCCGTTGATGTTCACGGAGATGATGACAAAACGTTTCGACAGCCCGGATATCGCTACACCTTTTTGGACAGATTGGCCGATCCATTCGCCAGCTATCAGAACTGGGTGCGCAGATTCGACAGCTGCCCCTGGATTGAGTTCCAAGAAGCGCAGGACGATGAGGTCACGTAGTCTCAAGATGGCTTTTGTCCTTTGGGACATGATCGTGGCGAAGCCAGCATTGTCTTTCGCTGTATGTATACCGACAATGTTTTTTGACTGAAAGACAATGCGGCCGTCATCAGAGACGAGTATATCAGCGTGCGTACCATGTAACTTGACTGTGCCGATAATCGGTATTGGATCTAATACCGGCTCTTTTTCCGGGTTGCTGGAATCACGATACAACTCTCTGAGCGTTTTGACGATCTCACCAACGTGGGTGCTGATTTTAGGATACAACGTTAATCCCGTCGGAGTGGCCATGATTGGCTGTGGCGATACCGATCGAGATATGATGATTGCCTCGGGTTTGATATGATGCAAAATCGGGACAGGAGAGCTTTTTGCATGTGTACTCGAATACGAAGGTAACATTGGCCGCTGTCGCGCGAACGTGAGGACGTGCGAACTCGATCCTGAGGTTAAAGAGTACAGGAACTGGGTGGACTTTGACGAACAAAGTGTCCAAGGTTGTTATAAAGGAGGTATTGATGTCAGGCAACGAAGCCTACAAATCTATGACTCCTACTCAAGCGATGCCTGGCGAGGGAAGCGTGACGCAGCCGTGTAATGTTCGTGTCAGCACCACTATCTCCATGTCTTTCAGCTTCCTCACTGCGGTAGTGTGCTCGAATAAGTACACTACACGCTTGCGCTTGCCCCTGGTGGCTGTTGTTCTCGCTGTAAATGTGGAAAGGGGAAAGTCGCCCTGCACCTGGGCAGTCTGCGCAGGTACAAAATGTGTCTTCGATCACGGATGAGTAGCGTGGGATGATCTAGAGAAATGATGCTGCATAGACAGGTGTGCGCAATTCAGTGCATTGTTGTGGTAGAGGAGGTCAAGACTCTGGACGCACGAAAGCGCAAACTTCGGACACACCGTTACCACTCCCGCCGCTCAGCGCCGATTGGCTGTCACTCCCCTTCCATCAACAATCTTCCGTGAGATCATGTGGCTCCGACACAAGCAAAGAAATCTGGGGCGCCCACAATGACTTTCGATTAGTGTATGGTGAGCGACTGAAATTGCACGATCATTGAAATGTTTGTTGCAGCATGTTCCAGCCATCGAAAGTTGTGGTCACAATCACCATAAAGATGCGCATCTCGTAAATTCCATTTTTGGCAGACAAGTACACGTCTTGCCTAATTACATGATCAAGTTATTATTTCTTGAACTTCCAGAGCAAAACAAGCCCTCAGTTCCGTATCTGTTTATTCTTCTCATTGATGTTGGCTAGTTTCAATCACGTGGCGATACGGACAATAGACACGTCAAAGACACGCCATGATCAAAGACCATTTTCTTTGCTACTGAGCCTGCGCAGATATACGGAACATCAAAGTCCCGATCATGGCGGCAATTGGATATGGTGGTGCTGCTGGACACATTTCTGAGCGATTTCATGTTGTCTTCGTCTAGTGAAAAATGTAACTCGATCCAATAATCACAAAAGCCCAGAAACAGTTGAAAACATCAGGACGACTAGTGGACGTGCGTTTCCTTTCGTGAGCCTGCTCTGTCTTGATTCTCATTTTTTGTCATCTATATGATTTTGAGATGCACTCTAATACTAACACATTAAGGCGAAAGGCCGTGGTGTCGCGGCGTTTGATTCCCTTAGGGTTGTAATAGATAACGGCGGCCTAGGAGGTCTGAATATGATCTAACAGCTTTTGCGCAGCATTGAATCCATAATACTGACAAGATCCTTAGGCAGCCTTGCGTCGGAAAGCATATATATTGTTGTACTTGGCAAGGCCGACAAGTAGACATATCTCTTGCAACTTTCGGTTCAGAGCGCTGTAGCTCTTTTTCTTCTCTGGGACGATAGTACTATTGATATCTGCAGCAACTAGTACCGCTTGTGCGCTGATCAGCGTTCATGTGTATATGGCGATTGCGTTCTGTATGAACTCAACCTACTATCAGAGAGCAACTGTGATATTATACACAAGCCTGAATAGACTTGATAGATGATTCATACGCCACAGAGAGCTCAAATGACCTTAAAGTAAAACAGCTCAGAAGGTGATGCTTAGGATCATAGGCACAGCGCGCACGAATTATTGCAGCACCTAGTGACGTCCGATACATGATCTAAGCTTCTTGCTTTCAAGGCAGAATGATTTCGATGTTCTCGCAAACGTTGAATGATGTTCCTGCCCCACCAGACTGGTAAAAACCAACGTTCGGTCGTTCGTGTGCGTCCCGGAGCTCAACCACACCCAACTCGAGCTCTAGAACCACCGCCACAACAACAAAAAGTTTTTGCAAAAAGAACGCGTCGCCGCATCGCATGACTCAGCCGAGGTTTGAACTCGGGACCTTCAGTGTCCGAGGGCGAGTGCCTTGTTAGACTGACGTGATAACCAACTACACCACCGAGCCAGATCTGTCCTTTGATGAAGGACATCTTTCTTATTCGTATTGTATACCATTTCAATAATCTATGATCGTGTACACACGAGTTTATTAAGTCAAGTTGTCGAATGGCATGGTAAAAGTGTGGTGGTTCCACTTCGCGATGCGAAAATTTCGCGAACACTGTGCGGGGTTCATCTTGGCAGAACTATAGCATTTGCGCATCATGAGCATATAGTTCGAAAAGGAACTTTGCTCCAATACTCATTTTCATCAGTAGCCTAGAGCTATATGCAATTTCGTTACCTGACTGGGCTTCTATTGCAACAGCCATACCTCGTGTATAGCTTCAGAGTATAGGATCGGCTGCCCCATGTTGCCCCTGATCGCATCCCGATGTGCCGGTAGTTATTTGCTACTGTGTAATATGTATGTGGCACATAGTCCGCCAAACAAACTTACCATGTTGAGTAGTCTGAAGGGGAAAAAGCACGGGTCTCCACAGCCGCCAACAGCTTTTCTCACCACGCCGTAGCCTATTGGGTGCCGAAGAGCAATTCGAATCGTAAGCAGACCTAGACTGATGGTGTTAGTATTTCTTGGGATATACTTTGCGTTGTAAGATGTGTTGGTTCCCCCAGCAGCCTCGCGCTTTGGGTGCACTGCAATTCTGCCTGATTGCAGGCAAACCACTCAGATGGGTAGGTTCAAATGCAACACTAGACCGCCCAACTCGACTTTTGATCCTGCTGCGAATACTTCACAAACGCGTGCCTTTGATCCCATCGCGGATGCGAAGCGTAGACACCAAGAAAGTCTTCCTTCAAGTCAAAAAGACTCGTAGCAATGATCCCGCGGGTGGACGATTGTGCAGCGCGGACACCCTCGGTATCACGCCCGAAGCCATTTGAAGACTAGGCCAAGCCCGAACCGCCCCAGGGAGAGACATTTTTCAATGAAACAAGATCGCCAATATTTTTCGGTCAAAGTTCGTTGTGGGATTAGGCTCGGAAAATGCTGCACAGCGACCCTGCGGGATGGAGTGGAGTCAGGGGAAGGCTAGAGACTGGAGAAGGGGTGAGAAATCATGTTGAGCTAGTTCAGGAGACAATTGGTCTAGACTCGAGAGAGCGGACTGCAGCATTAAAGTTGCGATTCTGAAGTGGTGCGGAGATGCGGGTAGCAGAAATGTGTCGCAATGTCTTCAGTTCATGTTTGCGCGATTTGGTGTTTTTGCACGCAAACCTTATTGTTGTACCAAGCCTTCAGCTGAGCAGCGTAGGTACTTCCAAGACCGATTGACACCTTGGGAGCGACCCGAAAGTTCATTTTGCGGGGAGACAGCTGGGCAGTGGACTGGATCCACTTCAACGCAGAACGGTCGGGAGAAATGCTTGGTACAGCTGGGCGATCGATATCGTATGATCTCGAAGTTGTAGGACGTTATTTGGGCAACGCAATGCGGCGGCGAGAACACCATCATCGATTGAGTTCGTTGGATCAAGATAGAATGGCGCCGAGGCAAACATAATTGACGAAAGGCCGCATCGCATATCGTGTCGTAGTTAAGGAGTGACGAGTCGTTGTCCCTGGAGGGATGCACAATTCGAGCCGGTGGAGAAGGGCCGACGCCCACAAGGTGTGGCTCTCCCTGTCCCGCTTTCGCTCCTCAACATCGCACACCCACCGCGACATTCGCAGCTTCAGCAGAACGCCTCAATATATTTCTGCGTCTTGCACTCCGCTAGAACAGCACGCTGTAAGTGTGACTGGCAACACTTTCGTCACTTTTGCGCCACGCTTGCATCCATTCTTGCGATGAGACAGACCTGCGTCAGCCTCTCGCGTCCGCTTCCCACCCTCGACAAGCATTCGTCCTCAAGCTTAGGGTCATAATGGAGCAAATAAGGAATCTTGGGCAGAGAACTAGCGATCTCCGCGTGTGCCAAGAATTGAATTGTCGCACCTCTGTTACGCTAGCGTCAGTTTGAGCCTGAATGCCTGGAAGTGTCCATCCTCTCAAACCCCTAAAACCGTTCCTCGCGCCGCGATCTAGCAGGACCATCAGAAAAAGAGTCGGGCAGCCCCACTTGGTCTACATCGAATCGTCTCGGAAAAGCTTCTTTGCCCGAAGCTCCATGCGTGCCCAGGACTGTCATTGTGGAACACTGACCTCCAGACGAACGCTGTGGAGAAACGTCGCCAAGGTTAGGAGTCTCGCCTGCCACAAGCGCCTGAGGCAACGGGATCGAGTCTGATTGTGGGAGGAGCTTGATCGAACCGATCCGTCAACGGGCCTCGTCCACTTGGCAACTGCATACCAAGCACGATGACAGCCTTGGGAGTTCAAGCATTATGACTGCTTGCTTGCAGATGTAGTAGCCCGTTACCTGGGCTTGGTATTGCGACTACATGACTTGGCAACATTGATCACTCACTTCGAGCTCATAGTCTAGTACGAATTTTGGAAAGCTGCTGTTGTTGGCTTTTGCTACAGTCAGGTCTTGATAAGACTTTCTTTGCAACCTCAGGCCAGTCTTCCACGGTGGCTTCAAGATCTTCAATGAACTATGCCCTTCCGCACCTCCTCGCTGCACACATGCAAAGCACTGGCCATACACAGCGAGCCAGACTACGATCACGGCTCCACTTCACGTCGCAGCCCGCAAGGCCCCCTTCCGCGCCTGGAAATGGAGCAGGCTTATCTGTTCTTGGCTCCGCGTCACAAAAGTTTCGAGCAGGCTTCAAATGGCGGGACCTACTTGGCATCTTGCCCAAAGAGGTGCCAGGGCTGCCATGCTATGCTTGCGTGCTCTTGGCATGGCTTCACAGAAGTTTCAACTTCACTCAAAACAGTGGGCCACTCTTGGCTGCTCACGATACTCGGCATGCAATATCAAAGCCCGTAGTAAATGTTGCTCTGTGTATAAGTATGGCAGGAACCCACATCTTCTGTTCTCCAGTCCGGTCACTCACTTCACTTCGATACCTAAGTTCATCACTTCCAGTCCCGGCGACTTTTTCAACGTTCACTTAATTCAACCCCCGTTCATTCTTGGAATCTAATTCTACATCAACTTACTATCGTTATACCTATTCGAAACTTCTAAGTTCGTCTACCCACCCACAACAATCAAGATGCTTCCTCAATCCGTCCTCCTTGCGCTCGTCGCCACTGTTGCCGCCGTCCCGCTTAACATCAACTTGGGCGCATACTCCCCTGCCCTGGTAGTCGGTGATGGTGAAATTGCGATTGGAGAAGCGAAATCAGCGTCCGAGCTGATGGCCACTTTGGCCTCGGGCTCGAACGAGGCTGCCGCCGGCGCCGCTGCCGGAGAGGGTGGTGCGGCACGACAAGGTCAGCAAGAACAAGGACAGCCGGCCGAAGCCGCTGCCGAACAAACTCAAGAACAACCCGCTGAGGCAGAAGCAGCCAAACGTGCCCCCAACCTCCTCCGCCGCGCCATCAGTGACTTCATCAGCAAGCGTGCTCCCGCCCCTGTTCAGGATGACAAGATCGCCGCTATCGAGGCCGCCACCGCATGGATCAAGCGTGATCTTCAGGGCTTCCAGGCTTCTCTCGCCTATGCCCGTGAGGCCATGAAGGACTCCCCCAAGGTCGAGCTCGGTTCGCCCAACGCTGGCATCGGTATCGTCGTCAACCCCGGTGTCAACGTTCCTGCTGGCTCTGCTGCTGCTGGCACCCCTTCAGCTGAGCACAAGGTCAAGCGTGACGAGGCCTCAGACGAGGTCTCCGACGAGGCTGAGACCCCAAAGATGACCCTTGTCGCTATCACCGAGGTCTAATCAACACGTAGCAAGAGATCGCTGTTTCCTTTTGTCATGATTGTCACAAAATTTTGGCGCGCGTGGAGCACTTGGGAGTGAAAAATTAGACGCTATTGTATTTCTTTGGTGCGATCAGCACCTTGTAGGACATCCAACACCGCTGCTCCAACGAGGATGTGTGGTCTGCGTGTGAACGCTTTCCATGACTGCTTCGGGCCAAGAAGTGCGGGTAGTTGTCTTGAGTCAAGAAGGGCTGCTTTGGGACGAAGTGAAGCGGATACGAGTTAAATGGGTGTGTTGAAGTAAGATATTCCAATGAAGAAGCCATGTGAACAAGTCGCGTATTCTTTGATCACTGTTGATTTCCTTGTCTCGATGCTACTCTAATCTTGTTGCAATCTAGACCCCTTGCACCAAAGCTCGTGCTCTGACCGAATTCAATGAAGCACTGACGAAGATGCTGGCTACCGCTATTTCACAGTAGATCCACATCTAGTCATGAAGTAAACAACAAGCCTCAGCCAAGTCCAGTTGAAGTCTCAGCGACGTCTTGATATTCTTGGCGAACAGCAGGGGTGATCGCGGAGCATGAAACAACGGGCCCTGCAGACGCGGATGGCACGTGCGATCCGCAACCAAGCGACTGTCCCGATGGTGAACTTTTCGAGCGATGGCAGACGGGAACCCCTTTCCTGAGTGATGTACATAATAGTGCACTGCAGTTGCTAGATCGTATAGCAGCATTAGCCTGTATACCTCTCGTTCTTCCACATCCTTATGTTGCCCTGTCCATTGTCTTGACATGACGACGATGTTATCGTCATTGTGCATGGAAAGGCTTGTTTTGTGCGACAAGAAACGTCTTGCATCCTGGCATCGAACATCCAAGACTTCATGGCCTGATTTTGGAGCCCAAGGCATGCTTGCGCGCATCGGGAAAGTGAGCACGCTTGCAGCACGACACGGAATTGTGTGGAGAACAATTCGCTACAGTTGGTCATTGATGTGCCGGGGCCTGTGGCAAGACCATTGGGCATGTTGGAAACCTCCTGCGGCCCGACTTATAATACGCATGCCGTCGTTACCTCGAAGCCGAAAGTCCGATCGGTGACGTACTTTAGTTACGCAAAGCGCTATGGTTTACATAAGCTGTGTCCAGATCAAATTTCTTCGGGAGATCTTCAGGATGCATCAAGGCAGATATCCACTGTAAACTTCGGAAATGTAAAAAGCTCATGCTTCGAGCTACCATTTCAGTGACGACGCAGCGGAGTGGAATGGCGAAATTGACATGACTGCTGCAAGAGTGCAACATGTCCAGACCAGTGAAAGATTCATCCACCGGATACCCATCACTGCCAGTCCGCGAGACAAGTCTCTCCTTCCCTAAGCTTAGCATACTCCAGGCTTGCCTTCCACGCGCTTTCTCTGTTCCCCGCATCCATGGCTCCGCTGCTCGTCTCCTGCGGCATGTTTCCATTCAGATACCAGCTCTTTGGGCGCTGACCCGTAGATGAGGTAGTCTTCAGTGCAGCAGCCAGGATGTCGCTCGCTGACGTCTGCGTCGAGCGCAAAAGGCCATTTGGCGAGATCACACTAGCGACGCGAGCCACGACGTAAAGGATGAACCTTAGAAACCGATTGAGTGTGCCCACCGTGATGGTGGTTGGCATCATGCAGGGATCGACACCAAGGACCGAGATCTTGTTCAGGTTTGGGTCTGAATTGAGTCGACGTTGAAGCTCGGGACTGTTGCGCAACACTCTATGAGAGTCTTCAGGTGTAAGTATTTTCGATGCAAAGGGATACTCACACCATCATGACCTGAAATAATTTCGAAGCTCCGTACCGTCGGATGCCATACAGATCGTGAGGATCCTGGGCCGGGTCGTCAGGGCTCCTAGCCCAGGTGCCTTTGGCGATGGAATCAATAGTATCGCTGCTGTCGCCTGCTAGAGTGCGCTTCCACGGCTCTTGTCCAAAAGCTCGGTTGATCTTGTTGCCTCTGTCTTGAGGACTATTCCGGTAGTACCCTTGTTAGACCAGCACACTCGATATCTATGTAGGCACTGAGCGACTTACTCGTGGACCATGCCGCCTACAACGACTACTCGTCCAGTCTCCGATCCACGCTTTGCAGTAATAGCAATGTGAGCAACCGATGACCGAGATGATTACTGGCAAAGGCAGTGTCGAAGCCATCCTCCGTCCATGTCTGTCTACCAGTTTCACAATACCCTGCAATGAGGATCAAGGCTCGGATAGGAGGCATGTCGCCCGCAGAGATACTTTCATTGATAGCAGCAGCTGTCTCCCGCACGCTTAATAGTTTTGACAGATCGATTAGTAGTATGTCGTATGCGCGCGTTTTGTCAGCTGCTAGTGCCGAATGGACCTTCTCGGCTGCGATAGTGCATGGTAGACGGCAACCTCTGGTGAGATCGTTGAGATTCTTTGGGCAATGGCAATGCCGAGACCTCCATTGGCTCCTGTCACAACGATTGTGCCCTTTCTTGCTGCCATCGCAGTGACTGTCTAATCGAAGATGGCCTCGGCATCTAACCGACTGTTTGGGTGTATAAAGCGGGTGGAGCGATCTTGAGGCGACCGACAAAAGGCCCGCTGTATTGCTGAGCTGGTGATTTTTTAGGCATGCTGACGTGTGACCGAGCATTCTTGCTCCCACATGTGGCTTTGCCACATAGGCGCAGCAAGATTCAACATCTGCAAAACTTTGGGAAATTGTAGCCCAATCGGAAAAAGAACAGCGCGAACTTACGTACGTTTGCGGCGTGGTTCCCCCACAAACGACAACAACCCTGGAATATGACACAACACGTCAGCGACCAGATGGACTCCGCATAGGTACCACAATATTCCACAATATTGGTAGTTTCGCTCGCTTTGCGATTGACGGCTTACCTTCCAAGGTTGCCATTTGTCTTCTCATCTTCGTCCGGTCAGCCTCTGGTGGCTGCCTTCTTCATCAAGTATAAGACGCCACCCAGGAGACACTTCGTGAACACAGCAGTAGGAACGACCCGGATGATCCGCATCTCTAGTCTTCAGGCCTTGTTATTCTCATGGCTTGCGTATTCTGCCAAGGCGACACTAGGTGCTGCAATGAAACGTCCGCGCCCTGTTCACACTCAAGCTACTATTGAAGAGCAGCTGTCACATCGAGTATCAGCCAGAACCCAGTTTACTATCAGGTTATTGATACGGCGCGATATGCAAACAAGTTCCCAAAGTTGAACAGCTTACTTGCAGTACTTGCGGTAGTGGCGACACACTGTTAGATGAGGTAGATCGAAACTTTTTCACTCCTATATATTGTCCGTTCTCTCAACGCATTGCGTACCGACATCTAGTCATACTCAAATTCCTCGTCTGATGTTTCTTCTGAATCCTCTTCCACATACTCGTCTGGAATCTCTTCTGAATCCTCTTCCGAATCCTCCGAATCCTCTTCTGAACTCTCTGAATCTTCTGAATCTTCTGCATCTTCGTCTCCTTCGCTACTTAAGCCCGACTCACCATCGGCATTGGTTTCCCTGTATTTACCGCTTGCAATAGTCAATGCGGTCTTTACGTCGCCTGGATTAGCTACATACAAGTCGCAAAACTCTACGCCGTACTGGTCGATGAGAGTTGTTGCCGTGGAACCCTCGTCTGCAAGGAGTCTGGAATCCTTGTGCTCACGCCCGAGGTGGCATCGTACCGGAAACTTCATACCGGCCGACGACAGGTTTCTCGCCATCACTTTGAGTGTGTTGACAGTGCCATCTTGCAAAATTAGGTTGTCATCCACCTCCACACAACCAAGCTTGTTTTCTGAGTCGCGTAGATCAACGGCCCAGACTATTTTCTTCATAGTTAGTCCCGAGTTGTCGTGCGGTATGTCTTCTTCGTACATGCGGGTTCTACTGCAAATCACCTGCCATGAACAGTCTCGAAGGTCTAGCAGATCAAGATCTGGAGGGTAATACTCGGGCAGCAAGCACTCGCTCCAGAATTTGTCATTGTCCTCCACTTCAGTAGCTTGCTCGCGAAAAAAGATGTACATCCAAGGATCAAGGTTTTGAGCTTTTTGAACTTTGCAAAAGATCCGATAGACCTCACGCTTTCGGGGCTAAAAATATCCGTCCAGCTAAAATTTTGGAGATTGGGCAAGTGTTTCAGCATGACTTGCTTCAAGCTGCTGTAATCGTAGACGTGAGGCTTGTTATCGTGGCGACCTTGGTAGTCGCAAAAGTTTCTTGCCAAACCTCGATTATGAGAATATTGCTCTCTAGCTCCAGAGTCTCTACGGTTGAGGGTACCTTGATCTCGTGCGATGCTCCAACGTATCCCGCTTCAGATTTAGTGAATCGGACCATGAGTTTGGTCAATGCTTGGACTGGAAGATCGCGTTTGATGCGATCCGTGGGCTGCCACATGCAAGGACGGAGCATGTGTCGTGTCATTGCGAGACTGTCGCAAGAGTATAGATCGATGTCGAGGAATTCGATATTTGTCGCCATTCAGAGAATCAAGGCGAAGGCTCAATCATATAATGGGTAAGGCTCGAACACCTCGGCAGACATCGCCATCTTTAGTTGAGCATTGATATTTTTGTGGGTAGCGAGACCGGCCGAGAATGCGTCAACCTTGAGTGCATTTGCCATGAGTGAAGTACAAATTTCGGCTTGATGAGTGTCAGATCCGATGCTGACAAAGTCATCAACTTCGGGCGGAGCCAAGTAGGGGAGACTATGGTCGTTGGACACTGTCAGTTGTTGGATCAGATGATGCAGATCTGTCCGATTCCATAAGGTGATGAGAAGGCGCTTAATTCGATGGCCCTCGTGGGTATTGAAACGTATGTTCTTGTAGAGATGATTCTCCGATACTTCGCGGTAGTACTTGGACGCTTGCGACATACTGCTCGCATCGCCTTGCTCGAGATGGCCGAGGATACGATCATCGAGCTCTGTTGGGAGCTTTGAAAGAGACATTGCGTAGTTGGGTGATCTGCAGGGCTTGTTTGCAGGTCTCAGGTGATGGAGTGTGCGCCAGAAGCGGACGGAGATCGAATGCGAAGCGCTGAAGGGCAAGGGAAGCCAAGCAGAAGGAAAGCCACGCAGCTTGGAAAGGACCCGATAGGAGAAGTTGAGTTTAATGTGTTGGTTCTTTTTGGTGGAAATATTAATGAATCTAGGGACGAAGTGTGTGGGAGCGCTGCCTAGACAATTCACAACCGTGGAAAGCTAGGCTGTAGCGCGCCGAGGATGAATATCGGCGTCACGGTAGCGAAATAAATTTTGCGTGAATGTAACACTTGATATGTGCCAATACTAGGCAACAGGCCGGGAGTTGTCAAGAATATACAGTGAGTAACCTGGCAAAGATTTGAACTACTTGGTGCTATCAGGTCACTGTACTCAGGCTTGCGCACTTGCTTTGATGTAAGAACAATTTCTTCCTGCTGTTCCAACATCTATCTTGAAAGGATCAAAAATTCGTATGCATGTACCCGAGTTCGATGATTAGTCTCTTCAAGTTTTGCTTCCATGAGCAGCACATGGTATTCCTGGTACTTCTGACCCCTCTTTGGCAGAGAAGGTGCGGCACCAACCCTTCTTGCGCGGAGGTAACACGAGCCCAATATCGCCAAACTTGCTTCTCAAGTTTTTCCCTAATCAAGGATCGTAGCAATTCAGAGTCTTAATACAACGTAGCTTTCAGCTTTGTGAAATCCTTGACCAATTCGCCCTCATTCCACACACCTTCGACGTACATCTCGCGTCCCGGCTTGCCGTTTCTTGGTAGCTCATTCAACCAGCCCCATTGCGCTTTCTCCTTCAGCGATTCTTGTTGCCAATTGTTGAGATCCTTGTCCGGTTGATCGTTCAAGAATGGCAAGACTTTGATGAGCGTTGGATCGTGCGCGATGCAGACAAGGACGTCGGGATGCTCATCAAAGCGTTGCAGTTCCTTGATACTTTTGGCAGCTTGTTCGCGATCGAGATATGCTGATTGCGCAAAGGATGTGACTTCAAAGAATGGCGTCGTTTGCGACGCCGAGGATTTCGGGCCTGCGGGATGCGAGTCCGTGAAGATAGAGCACGGGCATGGGTGAGGTAATTGTTGGTCGAGATGTGAGTTTGGGACCGGATCTGGAAGCGGTGTGGTGGAAGTTGGTCTGAAGCTTCCACCAAAGTGACAAATATCACCACCAAGAAACACGAATGTGTTTGGCGTAGTACGCGCCAGACCACAGATATGTCCTATCGCATGACCAGGAGTGTCGAGGAGATAGAAAGAGCCATCGCTGAAGTAATCGTGTGCTCTGAAATTGCCTATTTTGAACTCATTCGAGAAGCTAATCTCGCAGACTGGGCGGCTTTCAAAGTTTGCATCCAGGAAGACTGCCCCGGGGATTGTGGGGTAGCCAGGCATGAAGTTGTCCTTGAAGCCAGGGCCAACCGCAATCTCTGTCTTTGAAGCATACTTCTCTGGCGCGCCATGGTGATCGAAGTGCCAATGACTCCAGATGGTTGCATCGAGCTCTTCCAGGTCAATTCCAGCTTCCTGCACGATTTCATGCACGTCCTTTTCTATCTTCAGGCCCTTCACATTCAAGTTTAGCCTTTCTTTTATGCGAGGAGAAAGGTTCTCGAAGTCTTTGCGCATACCGCAATCGAACAGGACTTTCTTGTGCAGTGTCGGATGCTCAACGAGAAACGTAATCGACGTCAAGTTCAAGATTTCGAATCCAGGAACGATGGGTTGAATGAATCCCTTCGCAGAAACGCTCATCTGCGTCTTCGCGTCGATCGCGCGGAGACGTACGATAGAGTCAGAGGACGGAATGTTCAAAGACGCCATCATGCAGCTCGTCCGCCCTAGCCAAGTATGAGAACAGCTAGGTCAAGGAAATCCAATGTCGAACAATCAAAAAGTATGACAATGAAATGCACATGCAAAATGATTAGTCTTTAGTCTGAGGGGCGCCAGTTCATCGAAAGCGTCAAGCTGCAAGTCATGGCGGGGTACCTACCTCTTCCGCCTTAAGCTCATGCCTATCCTTGCTGTGCGAAAGATAGGCATATCAGAAGTCGGCGAACATCTGCTTCTATTTCATCGGCTGTCATCTTCCGCATCGCTTCGCATACAGCCGACAGATACGGCCGCGATAAAGCTTCAGAGGACTGCGGTTTTCCATGGTGTAGTGAGCTGAAGTGTCGTCCTAAAGGCAGAACCTGAGAAAGGATGGACAGACTGACACGACGCGTTATGCACGACCCCTGCGCGGCACCCGGAAGACAGCCCGCCAGTCCACGCGTTTGTTTACAACATGCCGGGAACAATAGCGGGTCCAGCCGCCACATGTGGCTAAATGAGGCCGACGATCGAGATTTTGATCCGTGTAGCTGCGCGAGGACGTCTTGCCAGCTTACCAATACGGAACGAGAACTCGCATCCTGCAACGCGCGCGACATGCGCGGGCGGCTGTGGCTCGCTCGATGTCCTGCCTGCGCTGCAAACACGTTCTGTGGCATTTGACAGCTTGGAGTCCGTTGATGAGGCTGGGACCGTCGGTCTAGTGCGTTGGACTAGGGGAATCGTCGGCGGAAAATCCGCATCCCCTAAGATCTGGCCAGCGACACCGTGCTTCTACGTGGAGGACAAGCATTCAATCTCAAACGCCTGTCTTCCACGTTCCCTTCATGTCAAGGGACTTGTCAGCAACTCAGCGATGCGCGTCCACACCAGGTTTCGTCCACCGATAGTCACCTGTTCTATGCATGTTGGCAGCTGGGTTGTGGTGTCGGTTACAGGCAGCCCACTCGTATCTAAAAGCACTTCGTCGCATGGACAGCGCCGATCAGTCCATAATTGATAGAAGGCGCGTTATCGAGAATCTTGGATGTGCTGGGAAGTGGAGAGTAAGTATATGAGCTCGGCCATGTAGTACCCAGGGCGTAGCGTGAGACGGCGCGATTACACTTCCACTCCCTGAGTAAAACCTTAACTCGTCTCCTTCCGCACCTTTTCTCCGAAGTCCCACCAACTCCACCTCCCCCACTCAGCAGCCCCCACGAACCACGATACGGGACCGCCTTTGACTCGCTCTTTGAAGCCGGAGGATCGTGCCGTTGAGATCGAACCTTATCTGCGTGGTTGTGAACCTTTACCATGGAGTCGGTCGCCGCGCAACACGGCAGAATGTCGCTCGACGAAAAGGCCATTGCAGAATCGTTGGCGAAGAGCAGCCGAAGCAGCGACAATGGCAATGTCGACCTTCCCTTCTGCTCCAAACAGAGCTATACGACGAAGATGGACTGGCGACTGATTCCTATCCTGGGCTGCACCTACACAATCCTGTTTCTGGATCGTACCAATAGTGAGTATCGAGCCCCACTTTTCTTCTGCGAGCCACCACTCACGTGTCGTAGTCGCCAATGCCAGGATAGAGGGTATGGAAAAAGGATTGAGGATGCCAGCCAACGGCTACAACACCGCGTTATGGATTTTCTACATTCCATTCGTCCTAGTCGAAGTGCCGAGTAACATGATTATGAGCATGCCACGCGTGAGGCCAAATATCTTCCTCGGGATCAACATGCTCGTGCTTGGCGTAGTATCGACATGTCAAGGCTTGACGGCTTCGTATGCTGGACTTCTCGTATGCCGCTTTCTGATGGGTATCTTCGAAGCGACCCTGCCCGCAGGTGAATAGCTCGTCTTGTTAGTCTTCGCGGTGAGCGCTAACCAAAATAGGTGCTGCCTTGCTTGTTGCAGAATACTACACCCGCAAACAGGCGTCTCTGCGCTATGCCATGTTTTTCACCTTCGGTGTCTTGGGTCCTTGCGTAAGTGGTCTCCTGGCATACGGTATCCGCAACATGGATGGTATCCAGGGTAAAGAGGGGTGAGTGGTTGTGTCTACCTTAGTACCTTGAACATAAGCTGACCATCTTGCAAGTTGGCGGTGGATCTTCATTTTAGAAGGGATAATCACTATCGTAATCTCTTCCCTCGTTTTTCTGCTCGTTCCAGACTTCCCAGAGAACAGTAAAATTCTCACATCCGCGGAAAGGGAGCACCTGCTGGAGGTGTTGCGCCTGGACAAGGGTGACCAGAAAATCGACATCAAAGGAACAAACTGGCTCAAGGTCATTTGCGACTACAAGATTCTTTTCCCGTAAGTCATTAACTTGCGGCTCGAATTCGAAACTGATCAAGTGGCTAGCACTCTCATGTTTTTCTGCTGCGACATGACAGCTGCGAGTATGTCAGCCTTCATTCCCACTATTCTGACGGAGCTCGGATGGACGGCGAAGACCGCGCAGGCGATGTCCATTCCAGTCTGGGTTGCCGGTATGGTTTGTCAAATTCTTGGAGCCTGGATTGCCGGAAGAACCGGGTTGCGCTTCCCATTCATCTTGTGCGGCATCTTGTCTGTCTTGGTTGGCTGGTCCATCAACATTGCGTACTCCGAGCGTCAGGGCGTTTCTGCCGCCGTGCGCTACTTCAGCTTGTTCGCCATGAGCTCCGGGACGTTCATTCAGATGACCATGACTACCTCCTGGCTTGCCAATAATCTTCGTGGACGCGCAAGCCTGGCAGTCGGCACGGCAATAATCCTGGGTATCGGGAATTGCGCAAACTTCGTCTCCAGCAACGTCTTCATCAAGCACGAAGCTCCGCACTATCCGACAGCATTCAGGACAGGTATGGGTCTCACCATCGCCGGCGCGGTGTTTTGTTTAGCTTATGTCGGGCTTCTATGGCGCCACAATCAGAAGCTGGCGAAGAAGAGGGCTCAGGTCGGCGGCATGGATGACCATATAGAGTACATGTACCAGTACTGATATACAATTGATGAGTAGAAACGTGGTGGTCGGATGTGCGAATGTAGAGGTTGTAATAGAAGTACGTGCCGCATTACACGGCAGCAAGGGCTTACCGCTCTGGCCGGGGCTAGGCTACTTTTGTAAGCCTCGTATGTCATTGGTGTGCACCTCGCCTTTGGTATTATCATAAAAGATGCGTGCCCCCATCCGCTGATTCGTCGTCGACGCCAGATTGGGTACTGTCGTGCGCGCTTCGGTTGACGAGTCGACGTGATTGCTCTTGCTTCGCGCAACTCTCACTTTGCACTCGCGAATTCAGATGCATCCATGGATCTTCTAGGTTTTATCCACACGTGATCGGCTTTAGCTCCGCTTTCACCTTACTCTCACTAACGCAAACGACTAGTACTAGTGTCTTTGCTTCCCGTGCATACCAAAATTCTTCCTGATTGTCTCCCCTTCGCCTGACCCCTCCCTCTCAATTTCATAGCTGTCGACTGAGCAAATTCGCATACCGAGATTGAACGCGACAACATCTATACATGAAGCTTATCTGCTTAATGCTGGCGGCGTTGCTGGCAGTCAACGTGCTGGCAGCAGTCCCACACTACGATCGACGCGACATGGGCAAGTTTGAACCTTCTGTGGGGTACTGAGATACACGCTAACCTTCATCAAGAGCTGCCACGAGGCGCATACTGGGATGAAAATACACTCGTTATGCCAAACGTCGACGACACTGACTCCGAGGATGAAGATGAGGAAGCCAAGGACTACCCGGAACATGGCTTCGAGGTGCGCGCCACTGTTAATGATACGAAAGAACTGTCCAATGCTACCACTGGCTTGACTTTCTCCAATGCCACCACTGGCTCGACTTCCAGCACTGGCCGCCACGATAAAGACGACTACGTTGTCGACCTACGGGTGAGCGAGACCTTTACCCACATCGGTAGCATGAGCAAGCAACGGTTTTGGTGGAAGATGTACGACTGCCTCAAGTACGTCGGTGTCCAAGGGAACGGTAAAAAAAAGGGAAAGATCGACGAAGATCAACCAGAGAGATGCTCATCTAAAAAGATGGACGTCTGCGCATCCTCGTGTAAAATCGAGAACATTGTTTACCAGGACAAAAAGTCGCGCGGATACCGTAGCGGCGCTTGGGTGACCGTCACAGCATGGTGGTCCGAATTGCACGAATCACATCATGCTGGGATCCAAGATCAGGCGGTAAGTGGATGCCGGATGCGATAAAAGCCAACACTGACGTGAAACCAGTTCAAGTTTGTCGCAGACATCTATAAATTGGCCACCGAGAGTCAAGAGAACTGTTACTATGTCGATCTGGAGGGCACGAGAAGAATGAAGTTTTGCAACATCCCGGCCAACGTTCTCGTCGTCTGGCCAGCTCGCAACGACATGGACGTCGAGGCTCGTTTCAACGTTCATGTCGCATTCAACGGCGAAACAACATCCAAGCAGTATTACTGCCTGGGAATGCGTCCGTACATCAACGAGCATTACCAGAAGAAAATCCAACCCGAACTCGAGAAAGTCATGGGCTGGGATTTGAGCAACATCTACTTCTACAACACATGTCAGAAACAGGAATGCTTCGATGTGCGCGAAGGCTACAAGGACGGGAAGCCATGGAAAGAGCCCAAGGGTTGCGATGAGCTGCAGTAATCAGGCCAATTCTGAGTGTCTTACGGCGACCTAGACTGAGCCGCAGTCACGGCGGTACAGCGAGCTCCTGTAGATTATGGATTAGCTACGATGTTAGGACCAGACTATGCATCTTAGGTCACAATAAGTCTTAGATCACAATAAGAAAGCCCCAAGGCGATAATTTGCATACATAGATTCAAGGGAGCCCCAGCCATGGTTCAATGTGCGGATTGCACGCGTGCCCACATGACGTCGAAGAGCTGACCTCTCCCACATCGACATCCTCACGTATTTCGCATAGGCTTGAGGCAATCCACAATGAACAACAGAAGTCTAATATACTATCATCTCCATCCGGATCAACCGGAAGCTTCTCCTTTCACAATAGTCCTGCAACAGAATACCATTACTGTAATGCATAGAACCATCAGGCTGAACAGAAACAGACCACGCTCCCTGCGCCATTCGTACGTCCCCCGCTCCAAATTTTCAGCCTTGTCCATACTCGTACCTACAGCAACGCCCCACTATGCCGTGTCCCATCGGTATCACTGGAGGGAAGCAGATCAGTGAAGGGTAAGCGAGCCTTGCTCCATATGATTGGATCGAAGTCAGATCTCCACCCCCAAATATTAAGAACCTTTGCACTCCAATGTACCGACCACATGTAAAACGTGCACGAATTTCCGACCCCACGATAAATATGTTGCAGTATGGCGTCCCCAAATCTGCGAAGCCAAATAAGGCTGCCAACTTCAGCTCGCTATATTGCCATGGATCCTCGCACTCTAGGCTGCGAATATTCAGCTTTTACACCCCTACTAGCTATACATCCCAAATTGCCCCGACTCATCTTCCTTATTCTGCTCCCTTTCAGCCACGCATCATGCTTCCTGCCCAACGGCACCATCAGCCCCTCCCTCGGCGCCCAACCCTGCTCCTCAGACCACCTCAACCCGCTCAACTCTACCTGCTGCAACACAGTCTGGACCAACCCGCCCGGTTCGGATGTAAAATTCGGCTCCACGAAAGATATATGCCTGCGCAACGGGCTATGTCAGAACACGGGGTTCAGCACGATCGTCGGCAAAGAACAGCCTCCCTGGACACACTTCTACAGAAATTACTGCGCGCATAAGGAGGGTGTGGGGTGTCTGGGGGTTTGTGATACTGGGGCAAGTGCATAGGCGGGAGGTGGGGTAGGGCTAATAGAGCACAGTTGAATGCGGAGAGTAATGTGCAGATGACGCCTTGTGATGGGACGGGAACGAGTGAGATGTGGTGTTGTGGGGATACGAGGGATTGTTGCGAGGGGGTCGGAGCGCATAAGGCGGTTTTTGTGACGAGGGTGCTGGCGAATTCTACGCTGTCTAACTCTACGAGCAGCACAACGTCCGAGCCCACAAAATCTTCTACACATCGACCTAAGAAGGATGCGAGGTCGTACACTATTGGCGTTGGTGTTGGTTTCGGATTGGGTTTTCCGGTTATGTTCGCGCTTGGTATGGCGCTGAGCGCGGTGAAGAGTAAACGGAGAGGGGCATTGGCTGCGGAAATGCAGAGTCAGGACGTGAAGGAGTTCCATGGGAGGCAAGCTAAGGGGGATGCCGTAAAGGAAGCTAATGTAGAGGAACTCGAGACGCCGGTAGGTGAGCTGTACGAACAGCGTACGCAGTTGGAGTTAGATGGGTGTTCGGTGTAGAATGTTGGTCTGGTAGATTGCCTTATTGATCTGGGAGCATGTAATATGTAATATTCTTCTGGTTATTGCAGCCTTTCGGCTTGATGAGAATGTTGGAATCTTTGTCATTGCCATCGCGAGGCAGATTGAATGATGCGTGCAAGCTCACGCGATGTGTCGTACTTTCTATCGATTGGGCTTTCTGAAATGGATTTAGAAGTATTTGGCTTTTGATGAAGACGACGGAGTGATTAAAAGTGCTCGCAGTAAGATCCCCCTTTTGGGGCAGTGGCAGTGACGCACGGGCCTGCGCTGAACTGCGCTACACTTGCGCGTGCGCTTCCGATGTCGCGTCTTGGTACTGACGCATTTCCGGTGCATCTTTCCTTCATCACCAAACTTCAGTGGTCACATGAGTCAAAGGCTTCAGATGAAGGCTGCACGAAGAGTCAAGAGCTGGAACTGAAACATGAATTAAAGCGCAACTAACTATTAAAACCGAAATTCGTAGCGACCGCGACCGCGCTCGTGCCAAACACCGCACCAGCCACTCCCTGAAGCAGAGTGACCAGACCGACTAAAGCCACCTCATCCAATCTCGTAACCACACATCCTCATACTATAAGCTGCCACCTACATCTAGTAGTAGTACGGCTTGTTCGGATCTGTAAGATCAAAGATGACAGCACTATGCGGCCACGCTCCACCCCTCTCCGGGAACTGGCTCAGGAAGTCAATGCTGCGGTTGAAACTCAGACTGCCATCCGGCAAGATGTCGATCCACTGCGCCTTGAAGTCTGCCGGCGTGTTTACGATGCCAATTTGGCCTGTTTGCACGAAATAATCGGTGACCAGAAGATTCTTCTTATCAGGTGAAACTTTTATGTAGTGAGGTCCGACAATGCCCTGGTCGAAGTTCGGATCGTCGAGGCGCTTGACGTTGTTCAGGTCGCTAATGTCGAGCGCTGCGACGTGGTTGCCGAGTGTAAGCGTGAAGTATGCGAATTTCCCGTCGTCGGTGATGTCGGAGTAAATGGCGAGGTTGTCGCGCGCCTTGGGGCCGAGGTCGAAAAGAAGCTCTGCAACACCTTGCTGGCCTTGGGCGTTCTTGCGGAACGGGTAGATGATCCAGACCTGACCCGGTCCGACGGCGGTGGCGAGGGCTGCGGACTCTTTGTTTCCAGGGATGAACTTGACGTCCTGGATGCCGGCGCCGTTGGGGATGGTGATGGTGCTGATGATCTTGCGAGAGCTGAGTTCCCACAGACGGAGGGTGTTGGCTTTTTGGATGCCGGCGATGCTAGCGGGCTTGAGGATGGTGACGGGGACGACGAAGTCTGAAGTCAAGATAATGTTGTTCTTGTAGTCGATGGACAGGCCGTGGGGACTGAACTGCTCGCCAAGGACGTTCAACACCGAGGGAACATCTTCAGGCCACTCGTGGATGATGTTGAAGTCTGCATCGGTCTCGACGAGACGGCCTGGGGAAGTGCCGACTGCGGAACCCATGTAGGTGATGAAGAAGCCTCCATCGGGCTTAGCGCGGATCTCATCCGTGATGGAAGAGAGCAATGCACGGTTAGACTTCTTGAACTTTGGCTGGTAGGGGTTGGTGGTGTCGAAGTAGTAAGCAGTGTCCTGCAGGGGGTGAGTATCTTGTAATAGTCAACGTGGGTTGAAGTGCTTACCTGTGTCTTCAGCAAGGACAGTAGACCGCCACCAACAAGCGTCTTCCCATCAAGAGACGGGCCGAGATGATGTGGTGAGTTACCACTGCTCGGGACATCGGTGATGGCAATCAGAGTTCCGAATGTGTCATCATCGAGAGAGTATGTAGCAAGGAAGTCCTTGTGCTTGTTGTCGCCAGCAGCAGTCCAGAAGTACCCAATCTTCTTGGGCCGGATCTGCGAGTTCACCTCGTGAGGCGGGCTCTCCAATGGAGGGGTAGGAATTTGGAGAATGGGGAGCGGTGGAGCATTGTTCGAAAGAGGCTCAGTGACGCCAGGGATGCTTGGAATCAGTGGAGGGAGGGAAAGCGCACTTGCTGTGCCAGCAAGCAGCGCACTCAGAATAGTATTGGAGAGCATGATGAGACAAGGATGTGGGGCTGTTGAGAGGCTTTGAGCAAGTTGTGAGCTGGTTCTTTCCATCAGGGCTCCAATCCTGGTACTTATACTTCATCGACAGTATCCTAGTGCTGTTCCTCTTCTCCTCAGCTACAGCACCGCAAACTCGCCGTCCACCTGGAACCCTCAGCCTGGTCTCTCTCATCGCCGACTTGGATGGTATCATCCAGCCCAACTTTGACGAAGAGTATCGAAAGCCACCTCGATTCACGATAGGATCGACAGGAGAATGAACCAGCCGAAGCTAGCAAACAACTACTTCAACACACAACAAGCGGTATGCACTTTCCAAGAGCATGGGAGTCGCCAGAGCAGCGTTCCGTGATCACGAAATAGAACACGAGAGCTATCTGATGTGCTTGTGAAGAGCCAAATCTAGTACCATCTCTTCATTTCTTTTTGGATCATGCAGCAAAGTGGCTCGATTCTGTCGATAGCTTGTTGGTGCCTGGCCAAATGAGGAAATGATGGGAGCGTTGTAAGATGAATGAAGGCAGATGCCGTCCTACTTGCGCGAGAAGATCTTGCTAAGTATGTGGGTAGTTTGGTTCACTGAGCAGGGCCAAGAGTGACATGATTCAACTGTACCCCGTACTCCAACACGAATGAACGAAATCGCCGAGGATTCGAAGTCCGCTATCACACCGAGACTGTTTCTCTCCACTCCTGTGCGAACATTAGACTTCAGGGCCGTTCACAGCAGAATCGACCACACTTGTCCCCGAAGTCTTTCTCGGCGGTTCAGCCATGAATAAAGTTAAGAAATATCGAGTACCACCCTCACATGCGAAGCCTCCTCTGCATCCTACCCATCAATGCTTAAACAACCCCCCGGACCCCTCTCCGTCCCGCCAAGCCTCCCCATGAACTGGTGGAGTTGAGCAATTCGATGCGCGAATGGCACCATCGGACTAGCGCTCCCGTTACGGGTCAGATCAGCGATCTCAACACCACGATTTGGTGTACATGCCAAGGATAGCGACATTTCATCCAATGTTTGCGAGTCGGCCATCGTCATTTCAAATCGGGGTGCTTGGCGGCGGGTGATCGCCTCGTGTGATTCTTGTTTGGATGTCGCCTTCACGTGGCTTGTTTGAAGGGACATGTAGAGGGAAGGCTGCATGTATATAAGCTGTGGTAGCGCGATTGGTGGTTTGATATTGCGAAGTCACTCTTTACACGATGAAATTTCAATCTTTTGTTGCGAGCGCGTTGTGTGCGTCAGTTTCTCTGGGGGCGGTCGTCAAGCGTGAACAGTTTTCGCAGGGCCAGCCAATTGATGACAAGGGCAAAGGCGCTCCAATTCTAGGTATGTAAGTCCATATTCAACAGCGGAAATAACACTGACGACAAGAACAGGCGGAACTGACCGCCAGATCGACCTAGCCAATCCTTCAAACCTGGGTCAGCAGAGCACCGACTCCGGCACCGTTCCAAACCTCAAATGGCGCTTTGGTGATTCTAAAACCAAGATCTATCCAGGCGGATGGGTTCGCGAACAAGTCGACAATGACCTGCCCGTCAGCCACGACATCGCCGCTGCTCAGCAGCATCTAAAGAAGGGCGCCATTCGTGAATTGCACTGGCACCGCGTAGTACGTCCTCCATCTCTGTCAAACACCGACGAAAAGCCAGATGTTAACATGCGATCAGGCAGAATGGGGCCAAGTCCTCTTCGGCCGCGTGCTTGTCTCCGCCGTCGACGAGAACGGGCGCCATCAAGTCACCGAACTCGGCTTCGGCGACATCTGGTATTTCCCCAAGGGCCAGGCACATACCGTGCAGGGTCTCGATGACGAGAATGAGTATCTTCTCGCGTTTGATGATGCGGATTTCGACAGAGCTGGGTAATTGAACTTTTCGAAATGCAGCGTCCTCACGACTGACGAATGCCAACAGCACAACATTCAACCTCGACGACTGGCTGTCTAAAACCCCGAAGTCAATCCTGGCTAAGTCGTTTGGCTTGCCGGAATCTGTGTTTGCTAGTATCCCGAGCCCGAACCCGTATATTTTGAATTCTACGGCGAAGAAGGGCTCGAATTATACCGTCACTGGTGGAAATGGTGAACTGACCGGCGATGCGAGCTACGTGTACCGGACGTTCAAGCACGCGCCCGAACCCGCGCCAGGTGGTGGTGGTCAGTGGTGGAAGATTGATTCGACCAATTTCCCTGTAGCGAAGACCATTGCGAGTACTTATGTTGTTATTGAGCCAAAGGGCGTCAGGGAATTGCATTGGCACCCAACTGTAAGTTGTGTCTCAACCCGAGGTGCGCAAATGCTGACGACATATAGTCTGAGGAGTGGTTATATTTCCACTCGGGCAGCGCACGCGCCACCGTCTTCACCGGCAACGCCAACTCGCGGACTTTCGACTTCAAGAGCGGGGACACGGCTGTATTTCCGGATAACTCTGGTGAGGCTATTCTTCCACACTATCTGGATATGTCAACTTATTTGCTTATCAGGGCATTACATCGAAAACACATCTGACTCGCAGAACTTGACGTTCATCGAGATATACAAGTCGGAGCGCGTGGCTGATGTTTCGCTTACGCAATGGCTTGCGCTCACGCCTGCGGATATTGTGGCTGATGTGCTGAAGATTCCGATTAGTGTTGTGCAGGGGCTGAAGAAGGAGAAGCAGGTGATCGTGCATGGAAAGCAGTAATTTATAGTTGCGACGGTTGAGAAGTTACCGAGAGATGGGGCTTCGTACCTTGGAGTCGACTAATTCGAGTGATTAGGTATAAAGTTTCGACCGCGTGAAGCTGCATTTTTATAGCTTGTGACGTTTAATTAATCTATGAGGAACACAATCCGCTCTTATGTGTTTATTTCTACATTTATGGGCGTCATAAAGCCGTAAATGCCCTGCGGCTATAGTTTTTGCGATTAGGGATTGCAGCCAGGCTTGTCACACCACAGCCCTCTATATTTATACTTCCACCCCTTAAAATCTATACTAGAGCATGGTGAAGGCTGCGCAGTAACCGAAAGATTGAATGTATCTTCAGGCCACTTCGTAAGCCTTGGCGCACGCAGCTTCGCGACTTGATTGAAGTGTTCTTTCACACGATGCAGCAAGTTTTCCCTACCTAAAAAGTCTAAAAAACCCTTAGCATGCTTTCCCATAGTTTCAAAAAGAACTAAAGCAAAAACATACACAAAATAGTCCCTAAAAACCCAGCAAAAGAAAACCCTCCCTCCCCAATCGGGGAGAGCCAGGATAAGAAACTCTTCTTTTCTTAATTACCCAATCTTTTGCTCCTTCGATTCTAGCTTCTTGTACTACTTCCCCTCCTAGGCTTCTGCAGTCTGAGGAGAGTTCTTAAAAGAACTCTCATCTAGTGTATGGTAGCCTGAGCGCTTTGGGAAGTATTCGAACCGGGGCCATGTAGCGGAACACCCCGAGACGCAAGGATGTGAAACGGAAGGCGATTCACGGTAGGCCGTGAATCTGAGCTAACGGGTTTGATATTGGTTCGATGGGAAGAGGAGGATTTGGTTGGGATTTGTAGAGAGTGGCGTGGCTGTTGGGGGAAATGGGTGTGTTTGTGCGCTGCGGGTGAAGTTCAATTTGGAGTATGGTGGAGGTGAAAGAAACCTTTTGGGCATGTGTCGCCGTCACTGCCAATAGCGTCAAAAGAGCGATTTCACTGCGATGGCTCCGTCATCTTCGTCGCGAACCAAACTAGCCAGAATCTTTTCAGTATGACGGTAGATGAGACTGGGGATTACGAGTACTGGTATTTCCAAGTTTGCAACAAATATGTCGTATATTTCTCGCATCATATCTAGCCGACAGACTTTGAAACAACCCCATCTTTAGCTCCATTCTTCTCCCCCAAACTCAACTTCTCGGTCATCTCTTCCAGCCCCGCATCCCTATTCCCACCTTTCCCCCTCCCCTCCTCCTCCAACTTCCTCTCCAACCGCTCCAACCTCTCCCTCAACCCCCTCTCCGTCTCAGCAAACCTCTTCTCAAACGCCTCATCATCCTCCTCCTCCACCGTCGGCGTCGGCGTTGGCGTCTTCTCCCCATCCTCCCCACCTCTCCCCCCTTCATCCGGATGCTCCCTCGCCCACCTCTCCAAACAAACCTCCAACCTCCTCAAACTGCTCTCGGGCCACATCTTCCTCACCTGATACATGCCCCTCACACTCCTCGCGCCCTCGGGCAACATCACCCACTCAACCTTACTCTCCACAAACGCATGCACATCCGGCTCCATGAGACTCGGCCAATCCAGGGTGCCCACGCGGACATCCGCCACCGCCGGCCCAACAGAATTCGTGCTCCAGAGTTCCGTTTTGCACGACGGGCACTCGACGTGTCGCGAGATGAGGCCGGGGCGCTTGATGACTGTGGCGGGCACCGGTGGAGTTGGCGATATGATGAGGATGTGCGAGATCTCGATGTTTAGGAAGTGGCCGAAGACGGTGCCGCTGGTGCGTTGGCAGTCGGTGCAGTGGCAGGCGTAGGAGAAGAGGGGGGAGGTGAGGAGGCGGTAGCGCACGGTGCTACAAAGGCAGCCGCCGGTTATGCTGGGGAAGGGGATGGATGTTTTGGGGTTGGCATTTTGGGGGTTTGGGGAAGTTTCTGATTTGTCCTTTGCTGTTGGGGCTGATGACGCTGGAGCTGGAATTGATGGTGTTGTTAAGGTTGCCTGCGTCGATGTTGACGCATCTGCATGTGCGGTAGACATCTTAGAGTACCTGGTCGACTTCCGTAGTGTCAATCGGTCCGAATTACAGGGCTTAGCGTAGTGTCGTGCAGCTCGAGAATGTGCGGTGGAAGATCTGCAGTGCATGACGTTGTGCGGGGTGAATTGTGTAAAGGCACGTGCTTATACACGTGATCAAACCTAACTTCTGCAACATCTCTAGTTCACGCATGAAATGTCTAGTTTCAGAGATCAGATACAGTGTGTTGTACACTTCATTGCAATACGTAATCCTACAGACCGCTCTAGGCTACTGCCTCTACCTCCATCTCTGCCTCGTCGGTTCTTTGTGCCTCAAGAGTTTCAAGAATGCGGCCAACTTCTCCCGCCCGCTCCAGCTGATAATCCTCTACCGAAAGGAAGGCAACGTTTTCGAGTGATTTCCTGAGGGGCAAATCTTCGTGCTCGATAAGTTCCGGCCACTGTTCGGCTGCTGACAACGCATCGCAAATGTCGGCCCACTGTACCCGTACGCCTTCGAGCGTAAAGGGCATGGGTAGCAGCTTCCTCGCGGCTTGAGGTAATACGGAACGATGGATGTAGTGACTGCGGTTCTCTAACTGCGCCTTGGCATTAAATGCTTCTTCCAAAGCTGCGATCTCAGCTTCATGGCTCTTAAGCAAATCTCGGTCCATTGTCTGGTCCTTCGGCGATCGTATAGGGTCAGCGTTGGCGACGGTGTCTCTCAGAAGAGAGGCCTGAGTCTTGAGCTCATCTAGCTTGCCGTCTGCGCCGAACTCGTTTGCGGGCGCGGCCTTCTTCTCCAAATCTGCTTGCACCGTCTTGAGCTGCTCTGCCTTTCGTTGTGCCCATTGGATCTTGTGTAGCCGTTTTTCTTGTTGGATCTTAGCGTTCTTCAAGCGCTGCTGGTCCTTGTCATTCTGGTTGTGCTTCATGTTGAGCTGCAAAGTCAGGGACCGGATCTGATGCTCGAGCCACTTGACATTGTCGGCGAGTTTCTCCTTGGCTGCTGCAGCTTTGACGAGAGCGTCCACCTCTGCCCACTTTTCGTCCAAGACTATAGCTTCCCACTCCTGCCGCTTGCGGAGAGCCTCTTCCATTTTTTCGGCGCGGACGTCCTGTTGCGCTAAGACCCTGGCAAGATCCACAGCCGTGTTGGCACGTTGGTCCATAATCTTCTTCATGCGAGACTTGACGGGTATCCTCTTCCACTCGGGGTTTGTCTTATCCCACGCATATTCATGAACTTTGCGGAACTCGCGCAGTCTCCTGAAGGCGCTGTGGCCTTGTGCGGCATTGGGAAAGGTGACGACACAGTGTGGCGTCCATTCGTCTGGTCGCAGCACGGGCGGTTTCGAGTGCTTGCCGATGAAGGGCAGTTGTGCAAGGTGATGGTCCTGTTGTGGTGTGAGCAATTATGCAGTGAGTACGTTCCAATGCTCTGAAGCGTACAGTAAGCAGCTCAGTGAGAGAATATATGATCTGGTTGGTCTTGAGGTTCCGGAAGATGTAGATGATCTCGCCATGCCGCGCTTTGCCGTCGGGGTCCACGATATCTTTCAACGTAAAGGGCTTGATGGGATGGATAACGGATTGCTTGGTCGCTGGCAGCCGAGCTTTTGGGTTTGCGACGACTTGGAGCCGGACATGGCGGGGATTTGACTGGCGATTGACAAATGCCGTCACTCTGTTCTCCAGATAACGGCCAGCGAGGGGGCGGCCATTGCGACCGTGGAAGGCAATTGGCACCGGCGGCTTCCGGTACTGCAGCCGGGAGAGTGTGCGAGGCATGGCCGTGGGTGCCTGGGCGATGCCGATGCAGTTGAGCGAGACTCGTGATGCATGCCAAAAGATTCAATGTTGGCCGCACGCTTCGGGCCTAGCTCTCCCGCGGCAACGCCAGCTCCTCCGCGTGTTCCAATACGATAGCTCCACGGCGATTCACTCTCAACGGGTCCTCGATCTATCATGCCGTGTTGGAGCTTGCCTGTTGAAGCGACTGCAAAAGACCCGGAAGATGCGCCCATGAGAAGCCACATACTCGAACTGCAGGCGCGTAGAGAAAGCGCCGGAACAGCTGGGCAAGCTACGTAACATGGCTACATCGTCGCAAACTCCGGCACAGTCCGAGCCACCTCCACCAAGAGAGCGGCCATGGCTGCTGCCATATGTATGTTCGGAACGGTGCACTGGAGAGCTGGCCTGAAGCTGACTGGGACAGAACCGCAAGCTCAGGCACCTCCAAGGCATCACTATCCGCAACCTCACGCTTACCTCGACCCCCTCGCGATCGCACGGAAAAACAATTGACGATGACGCGCTGCCGAGTACACTCAAGTCGCCCACAAAGGCGCTGGCGCTGCGAGAGAGCAAAGGTCTGGCGCATTCGCGGTCCTCAAGTGACCTGAAGCTGCCCAAGGGCCCCGACCGACACAGCAATAGCGCACTACACGAGCCGACCACCCCCACCAAGTCTCCCAGGCCTGGCTTTGGCAGAGGGTTAAGAAGAAGGTCCACGCTAGAGTGGACCAATGCGAGTCCGTTGACACGACAGAAGAAGCTCGAGGACATTGCCGCGGATCGCATGGCCGACACCTTCTTCACCCTGCATGGAGAGCAGCACGACGAGCCAGTGTACATATCGGAGATCGCCGAGAAGGCCATGAACCCGAACTTCCGCTTTTTCGATCTCGCATCTTGTGCGCCTGGCGTCACGCGCCTTGACAGGCTCACAATCAGGATATGGGCAAAGACCGAGAGCATGGACAAATGGCAGTACCTCATGGACTATACCGTACATCTCAGATCGCTACAGTTTATCGGGAAGACGCTGGGCAAATTCAGACACCCCCTGCCGCAAAACTGCGTACTCTTCCACATGACGGACGGCATATACACCAGCTTCACAGACCTACCATCCCAAGAGCGCGTACGGAATGAAGTACTTGCGCCACCCAAACAAAGCTCGGGTGGTCAAGTACTCACTTCGTCCTCGTACGACGCTTTGATGCGCCTTTCAACCCTGGACGACTGCATCCAGGATGCACTGGTGACGCGCGACCGCATTGCAAATGAAATCGGGACCATATTGGAAGCAAATAAGGAGTCGATGTCGGCAATTGCCCAGGTGCCCGAAACTGAAGAAACCCTACGCACCGTGGAAGCTGCTGTGAATGCGGAGAAGCGCCGGGTCAATGCCACGCGAAGGAGACGTGACGAGCTTCAGGCCAACCTGCAGCAACGCAGAGAAAAGATGCAAGCTGGGCGAGATCTGCAAAAACAGGTCGAAGCCGATCTTCCTGAACAGCAGGCGAAGTGCAAGGAGATGCGCGAGCTGATTGAGAAGACACAAGATGAGATCACAGGCCAACGCAGACGAGTCTGCGAGGATCTTCTGCGGCTCTACCCCATCGAGCCGGTACCTGGCAAATCATTCGCGTTTACGATTCGAGGGCTTCTCCTTCCAAACTCCGAGTTCGACGACGTGAAGGAGGATGTCACAGCTGCAGCGTTGAACTACGTCGCGCAGGTTGTGAGCCAGCTTTCACCATACCTGTCCGTCATACTACCCTATCCGATCACCCTACACGGGTCGACCTCGACCATCGACGACCCTCTTGCAGTGAGTCAAAGCAACCAGAACAATCTGCGCACATATCCTCTCTACATGAAAGGAGTGGTACGATACCGATTCGAGTACGGGGTGTTCCTACTCAACAAGAACATCGAGATTCTATCAAATGCGCTCGGCTTGCGGCCCATCGATATCCGTCAGACATTGCCGAATCTGAAGTACCTGCTCTACGTTGCGACAGCCGGAAAGGGCGAACTTCCGGCCCGGAAGGCTGGCGGCATAAAGGGGTTGCTGCGACAGGACGGTATTTCTTCGAGAAAAGGCAGCATGGACAGTATATGCACTACAAGCAGCGCAGGCACTCCGATTGCTGAGTTTAAGAGGAATCTGGATAGTGCTGGTATGAGAAAGGGTGCGCAGCCGAAATCCAATGGCACGCCTGTGTCTGCTGTTGGAAGCCTAAAGTATAATGCTACCATACACACCGGCAGCAGGTTGAGGCCAGTAGAGTGAGGATAGTCGGAAGCTCTCGGGTTGCTTGGTCTTGCATGCTCGAAATTAGGATGCGCGCGAAATGGAGTTGTTGATAGGAAAGAAAGTGTAGTTGGTCGTCCAATGATGCGCTTAGCTCCCGCTTAGTCCAACGTCTTTTCCATGTGATTTTCAAGTATACACAGTACCGCCCATCTTATGTCCGTCAGACGGACGTAAAGAGTGAAAATTCGGGGTCTCTGTGCCCTACAATCTGAGCTCGCCTGCATGCAAGTCAGCGAAGTGTATCACAGCGTTGCTGACCTAAACCCCCTGTGGTGATCGGCGCTTCCTCGGCAAGCTTGGCATGCCCGATCGCAAATTGCGGACTTTCAAAGGAGCCGTTAGGTCTGTATTTCTTCGTTCAGACTTTCTTCTGCCGTCCACGACACTACATTCGTGTGGATGCTTCGCTTCTCTTCAATTTAGCAGTGTATTGTTCTTGTAATACTTCTTTCACCATGACGGAGCCGTTTCCGCCGCTCAGCGACACGCTGGGCAAGACGAGCACCAACCCCATCGACAACATCCGCGTACGGAGGAGGCAGTCTAGTGGGCTGGGAGGAGACATTCGCGGCGACGTCGATGTGCCGTCGTTTGCGACGGCAAGGAAAGGCACGCCGCCGCTGAACAGCCCGACCAGCTTCGACATGTCGGTACGCAGCCATAAAGCACCCCCGCGCACCTCCGCACTGTCCTAACCAACCTCGCAGAAGTCAGAGAAGGCAGGCCGTCGTTCGAAACGCCGCTCGGTCCGCCGCGCCCTCTCCAAACTCCGCCGCCAATGCATACGGCACACATGGCTCGGCCCGCTGATCCTCAGCGTCTTCATCATCTCGCTATATCTCGTATACCCGTACCCTTCAAATCCAATCGCCGCATGTCTGTTCCTCTCATATCCGCTCGATAGCCAGGACCCTCTTATCCCAGCGGATGTGCGCGCCGACCCGAATGGACCAGTCCACTATGGCAAGGGAGCACGCGACTTTGCGTTTGTCGGGTTTTACATCATCGTCTTGAGCTTTACGCGGGAGTACTGCATGCAGCGACTGATCCGGCCGATTGCGATATACTATGGCATCAAGAGTCGCGCGAAGCAGTCACGGTTCATGGAGCAGGCGTACACGGCGCTGTACTTTGGTCTATACGGCCCCTTTGGACTGTGGATCATGTCGCGCACACCCGTGTGGTACTTCAACCCCATCGGCATGTACGAGGGCTTCCCGCACCGCACCAACGAGGGCGTTGTCAAGGCGTACTACCTGCTGCAGGCGAGCTACTGGGCGCAGCAGCTTATCGTCTTGCTGCTGATGCTAGAGAAGCCGCGCAAAGACTTTAGCCAGCTTGTTGCACATCACTTCATTACGATCAGCTTGATTTGGCTGAGCTATCGGTTTCACTTCACCTACATGGGAATCGCCGTGTATATCACACACGACATTTCCGACTTTTTCCTGGCTGTAAGTTTGAAATCTTTGAATTACTTGCAATTCTTACTAACAGATTATTAGACATCCAAATGCCTAAACTACATCGACGCCCCCTTCGTCGGCCCCTACTTCTTCGTCTTCATGTGTGTCTGGGCCTACCTGCGCCACTACCTCAACCTCAAAATCATATGGTCCATCCTGACCACCTTCAAAACCGTCGGGCCCTACGAGCTCAACTGGGAAACCCAACAATACAAATGCTGGCTGTCACAAATCATTACTCTCACGCTCATGGCTAGTCTGCAAGCTATCAACCTTTTCTGGTTCTTCTTGATCTGCCGCATCGCGGTAAGGTTTATTTTGTACAAGACGGCGGACGACGATCGCAGTGAGTACGAGCCGAGTGAGGAGGAGACGGAGGAGAGGCAGAGGGAGTTGAAAGATTCAATTAATGAAACGGCGAATGCCGCGCAGGGTGTGTTGGCCGAAGCTACGGGCGTGGAGAAGAGTGAGGTGAAGAAGAGGAATGGCGCTGCGAAGTCGTAACGTCGCATCAATTGACTGCATTGGATAAAGGGGCAAACTCGCTATTTCTGGTCACATATGCTTAGGGATTTTTATAGGCGGGATTTGGCTTGCTACTGCGGTAGGGCTGGTGGGATTGTGTATAGATAGGTAGGGACATGACGGTCGCTTCTGACGGAAGAAAGCAACGAAACTATACATAATAATCAGAATTAATCCATGACACTGATAGGCGTGGGTGCATTGCATCACTAGTGACTTTATACTAGAGTTTCAAACACTATTTCGTGGTCCGACAACCTCGCCTTCTCTTGCTCCCCATTTTCTACCCTCGCGCGAATTCCTACCAGAGAAATGGTCCTGCAGCTCACTTCCAAAACATCCCTCAATCTCGCGACGATTTTACTCGTACAATCCGGAAAGCTTCTTCAACAATTATAAAAATCTACTCCATCAAACTCTACATGCTCAAAACTCTTCATCTCCGTGAAGCGCAAGTCTCTCGACGTCGTCTGGCGTACACACATTTGCGTACACTAGCTGCAGAAACGGGAATCTGACTTTAAGCCCTTCTCCTTGCGCACGTGTGACGTATGTCTGGTAGAACTGACTACCAACGACAAACACCCGCCCATGGTTGTGGAGTGACAGGTGGCGGGACTTGTTGAGTGGCGTGCGGCGTCTAGAAGGCCCGCTGAGTCCGGGAATATGCAGGGCCCGGGGGCCGGAAGAGCCTCAGGGCAACATGCTCAAGCACATATCAACACCGCAATAACATTCCACTGCGTCGAAAAAGCGACAAACTTCAGTCTCACAAGTGAGTGAAGTCAACAATTCGTCGATGTTTAGATTTATGTGTCAATGCGTCGCGAAATCCGGGGTACGTACCGATTCCGCCAAGTCCATCCGCAAATAACCCTGCACGGATCGCTCACCGCCCCTGGACAGAAATTTATCCACCGGATTTGCCTCCCCTATCTCGCCCTAGACTCCACTGTTTCGACTTACATTTAAAGAGTACCCACCCGTGCGCCTCGCTTCCCCAGATTCTGACATTCACTCTTCGCGTTCATTCACGCTATACGCTTGCATTCGCTGTTTAAGACGATTTCGAATTTGTAACTTCGTTGGCTTGCACGCGGGAATTCACCACGTGGCTTGATCACTCACTCACACCGCCACCTGTCGACTTCGCCTTCAACAACTTCGCTTACTCCATACCAATCGCAAACATGTTCGCACGCCTAATAACCCGCTCTGCGCGCTCCGTGCGCTTCAACTCCTCCAGCTCTTCGAGCAGCGCTGCGCGCGTCATGCAAATGGCTGCGCAGGCTGAGCGACCAAGTACGTCCAGTCCCTCCCCTGCAGTAGTGGATGTGTGTTAATGTGTTTCGTAGATGCCACCGAAGCCGCTGTACCCGTCATGTGGGCTGTCTGCGGCGCGCTCACGTATACTGCTTGGAACCGCATGGACGAGAGGACGGCAGGGGGGAATGTGGAGAAGTTGATCATTGTTTGAGAGGTTGATATCTATCTTTTGAGGTGTGGGAGGGTTGGGATAGACTTGGATGCGGCATAGCATGCGGCTTGTGGTTTCGTTGTATAGACTTTGTTTCTTTAGGTTTGGGATTGGCAGTGGGAATAATGGCCACGGCTAAGGATATTGGAAGGGAATTGGTATGGACCTGGCGTTTGAAGCTATCAAGATTAAATTTCTGGGCTTCGGAAGCTCGCTTTATCATTCTCTCCATACTACGAAACATGTTCCTTTGGTTGTCGTGTTACCCTGTCGTCCCCATCATCGGCCCTCTAATCCTCCGCCAGCAGTTTGACTTGCATCACACATGTCTTCTCTGAGCCCAGCGCAAACGACCAGGCTTAGCTACTCACTCGCACTGGTTACCAGATGCAGCAATACTTCGAGCGAGTTCTGTTTGAATTCAACCTACTTTAAGAGGGTAACCGTTATCTGATACACAAGCCGGAATAGAGTCAATGCTTAATTAGTACGTTGCGAAGACACAGAAAAAACCTTGGAGTTAGACAGCTTAACTGAACTGCCCTATGGTGCTCAGGTTCGTGAGGCACAGCGCGCACGCATTGTTGCAGCACATAGTGTAGCGCTGTTAGATAGCTGCTGAGATACACTATGTCGATTCACAGACTGTTCGTCGAATTGGTACAGGGAGTATCGATACAACACTAGAGGCGCCATCAAATCTAACGCAAGATAAACTTATCGAAGATGTCTACTATTATACCGCAGCGCGTTATAATATAGAACAGCAGTATTTAGTTCAGATAATCTTCAAATTTGATAGCGAGGTTAGCTGGGCACAGCGTGGCCTTGTCGACGACGGCCACGTTTGTCGAGTCAGGCTCACTGCCGCACGAGGAGAAGGACCGGAAACGAATCATGTAAGCTGGCGGGCGTGCGTAAAGCCACTGGTAGCCTATCGGCGGCAGCCTTCAGCTCAGCTCAACCGGTAGGACATTATCGCGCAAGGCTGAAACCAACATCGCGGACCAGCCTGTTCGAAGGCACGCGAAGCTGAAGATAGTTATCGCGCACCAGGCTGAGTTGCACACAAGGCTGAGAAAACGAAAACAGGCCAGCAATGTATGTAGGTGTGAGGCTGAAACGTTTCGTCTTTAGCAGGAGAGCAGAGAGCGAGAAGACAAGAGATATACAGTGATGTCCAAGTAAGCTGTCGAAGCATGAGAAAGCGCAGTTGGTCGTCTGACGAGGCTAGCTTGCTTGGCATGTTAGATGGAGAGGAAGTTACGACCGCAAGTCCATGTCCTACTCTAGAGCTCCCACAAACCTCGTAAAACTCGTCCATGCTTAAGCAAATAGAGTCCGTAACTTCTGAAGTCGGGTAGAAATCGCCCTTCGCCTTTTGGAGGGCTTCACTCATCAACCATCTCCCTCAACGCCCCAGCACTCCCCTTCAACTTCCCCTCTTCCTCCCCACTCAACCCCACCTCCACCGTCCTCACTACCCCAGCCCTCCCCAAAACAGCTGGCATACTCAAGCACACCCCAAGTCCTTCCTGCCAATGACTAACCGGTACAACATCCCTCTTATCAAACAGGATACTCTTGCACAAACTCGCCACCACCGCGCCAATCCCGTAATTCGTGACACCCTTGTTGTTGATGATTTCCGTCGCTTTGTTCTTCGTTTCCTCCCCAATGGTCTCTTTGTCTAACTTCACGCCTTTAGGCAGCGCGGAATCTAGTGGTACGCCGCCGATCCGCGCCAAACTCCACGCAACGAATTGACTCTCGCCATGCTCGCCCAACACATACGCATCGACCGCGCTCGCCGCTACATCAGCCTTTGCAGCCAGGATACCGCGCAAGCGCGCAGAGTCGAGGAAGGTGCCGGAGCCGATGACTTGGTTTTTCGGCAAGTTGGAGAATTTCTGGGCGAAGAAGGTTAGTGCGTCGACGGGGTTGGCGACGAGGAGGAGGATGGTGTCCGGGCGCAGGGGGGACATGTCGTTTATGGCAGATTGCAGAATGGATTTGTTGCGGCCGATGAGGTCGGCGCGGGATTCACCTGGGGGTGTTAACTGAGGGTAACTGACCTTGCATGGGATGATGAACCTTTCTTTTGCTTTGCGCCGGCGGTCATGACGATGATATCGGATTGGCCGGCGTCTTTGTGTGTGCCGGCGCGGATGCGGGTGCTGGTGTTGCCGTGGAAAGTGGCGTCGGAGAGGTCTTGGATTTGGGCGTCGCGGACTTCTTCTTTGGGGTCGATCATGAGGATTTCGCTGGCGACCGGGTCCATGATGAGCGAGTAGGCGATTGTAGCGCCAACATCGCCGGCGCCGACAATGGCGATCTGTGAGGTGAGACTGGTATTCGGAGACATGTTGGAGGGGTGTATGGGTTGGGGGATGTTTGAGGACTGAAGGAGGGATATTCCACACGGAAATAGAGTTCTTGATAGCTCTTTCTAGTCTCTCTTATCTCGCAGGAAAATTGAAAGACGTCATCATGATGACGCTAATGCAAATGCACAAGGAAAAAAGCTGCCTGGTACATGCACTCAGAATGTGATGTACAGATTTCTCGAGGCCTCCAGTAAACGCCCTTTCCATGCTGTGTCGTAAATCGTTGGGTATCACACGTCCGTCCCTCTCGGTCTGATGATAGCCCCTTCCAAATGGCGGCTCAAATCTCCTCGTAGAACGACCGCAGTGCGAGTCTGTTCGACCTGCGAGCGACTGGCTGCGGCCTCTTACTGGCTTTCTGATGTCTTTTGGTACGGCTTCAGTGAAGATAGCAAACAAAAATCGAATAAAACAACAAATCCAAGTACAGCTCAATGTACCTTGGGTGCTACCGCAGTGGGCGATGCTATGGCTCTCTCCTTCCTCGGCTGTGTTGCCAGGCCTTTCTTCAGTAGCAGAGGAATGACGTCGGTGATCTTGTTGCGGTTGATGAACTTTCGACAAACAGGACACTGGGAGCGCTTTGGTTCGCCGGGGCCCGAGCGGTTCTCGCCAGCAATCAGTGCTTCCATCAAACACGTGTGGCAGAACAGATGACCTGGACTCATTAGTAATCACCAATTATATGTCAGGGCTGAGAACGCACCACAGGCTGTCGCTGTAAGATCTGTAGGCATGTCCATGCAAATGACGCAGTTGAACGTGTTGAACGTCGTGGGCTTCTCTTCTGGCTTCGTCTGGGCCTTGACGGCATCCTCGCGCTGCTTCTGGAGAACGTCTTGAACGGGAGCCTCTTCGGTCAGATCCACCTCTTCTATCTTCATCGCCCCACTGTTGCGTTTCGAGGCAGCGCCATCTTCGTTTTTCTGCCGCTTTGATGATGGGCCGGGCTCTGCGGACTCTCTCTTACGCCTCTGGGGCGGCGACACCGGGTCCGAAGTGAGGTCGACGTAGCCATTGGGCAGCCTGGCTGGACGGGAGCCCTGAGGGTTTCCGCGTGTGGTGGGCGGCATGTCGTAGAAGTTGCTGGGTGATGGTACTGGCGGCGGCGTCGGGCGATAGCCAAAGGGCGAGAAGCGGTTGTGGTCGAGGCCGGCAGGGTTCAGGATGTTGTCGAGGAAGTTTGGCGGCGGCGGGGTGACGGCGCGGTAGGCGTCGTAAAAGTTGTCGAAGTCGATGCGGTCTGGCGAGCCTGGCGGGGGGTTGTATGGCGGCAGCAGGCCGTCGAGGAAGTTGGGGTTGCGGCCGGTGAGGGGTGACTGGGAGGGTGAGGCGTCGTCGGCCGTGTACGTGTATTCGGGCTGGTGGTGGTGCTGGGGCCGAGCGTGGCCGGTGGCGTCGTCATTGTCCGGCATCGAGGCAAGCAGCGCAGAGACGGCAGGCAGCAGCAGATCAGGCGGAGACGGGCGCTGCAAACATCACGACAGCAACAAGAGCAGTACGAATGGCCTGCTGGGACGTCGGGGCGCCATGACGGAGCGCAGGGATCGCCATAGGACGACGTGCGACGGCGGGTTCCAAGGCGCCTCTGCCACCCAAAAGCCAGCTCGGCCCACTGCCGCCGGTAGGGCTGCATCGCGCTTGTAGAGGTGCAGATTGCCAAGAGTTTTATTATTCTGAGCTAGACGGCCTTCATGACGACAGCAGCGCAACATTAGAAGAAACTCGCGATAGCCGACAGTTGAACCTCCCCCCGCCATGCCCATGCGATAGCGCGCCGTCCTCTCGCCCGATCATGCGCTGCAGCTCCTGCCGCACGTTTGCCACGAATGTAGCCCACCGCTCACGGCCCACCACAACACACACGCCTTTCACCGGCGCATCGCGAAGATGTATTGCCACAGTAAAGAAGAAGAAAGCTAGCAAGAAAGATGCGACAGGCTTGAGCAGTATGCGCCACCAAAACAACCTCTCCTCCGCAGTCGTTAATATCGGATAGTCCCCTCGGAAGCCCGCTTCAACGAAATCGGCGTCCAGCAACTCTCCGACCATGTCCACTCCCAAGTCTTCCCCGGCGCAAGCACTTTACCACCACGCGAACTCGTCGCCCTCTCCCAGGACCACCTGACTCGCCATGACCTGCTCGGAAAGAACCAGGACTCGACCCCGCCCGTGGGCTTCGATGTGCCCGAGCTACAGGGCGCCACGCTGGACGAGCACTTCTACAAGCTCGGCATGGACGCCGCCGAGCCGTATCTCACCATGGCAAAGAAGCTGGCATGGGCAAATCCCCCACCAAAACCGCGCAAATGGGTGCGGCGGAGTGGCTGGACCAAGTACAACAGCGACGGCACCACGGAAGCAGTAGACGCACCGGACGAGACGCTGCTCACTTTCGACACCGAGGTCATGTGGAAAGAGACGTCTTTTGCGTGCATGGCATGCGCCGTCAGTCCAACGACATGGTATGCATGGCTGTCACCATGGCTGCTGGGAGAGTCCGAGTCGGATCGCCACCTTATACCCCTCGGCGACACATCGCAACATCGGATAATAGTCGGACACAACGTTGGATATGACAGAGCGCGGATAGCGGAAGAGTACAGCATTGTACAATCCAAGAACTGTTTCATCGACACCATGTCACTACATGTCGCCTCCAACGGCATGTGCTCACGGCAGCGGCCCTCGTGGATGAAGCACAAGAAGAATCGGGAGCTGAGAGACGAGATCGCCACCAATGAAGAAAACGCTGAGCTATCGCATCTGCTAGACTCTGGAGCGATACCAGACGAAGAGGAGGAGCTCTGGATCGGACGAAGTGCTGTCAACTCACTCCGAGAAGTCGCCAGGTTCCATTGCAACATCACGATCGACAAGCAACGGCGAGAGTATTTTGGCGAGTTGGACAGGACCGGTATTTGCGAAAAGTTGGACGAGCTCTTGGATTACTGTGCAGCAGATGTCGAAATTACACACCGAGTGTACCAAAAAGTCTTTCCCCTATTCATCGAGACGTGTCCACATCCTGTCAGTTTTGCTGCTCTTCGTTTCTTGGCTGCCGAGATCCTCCCCGTCAACGAAACGTGGGACGCTTACATTCACAATGCGGAAGCAACATATAAGCACCTCAATACTGCCGTTCGAGAACGTCTGGTGGCCCTGACCGATAAAGCGCTTGAGGTGAAGGAGCAGCCAGAGGCATACGAGAACGACCCATGGCTAAGTCAACTGGACTGGTCAGGCCAGGAGATCAAAATGGTCAAAGGGAAGAAGAAGGGAGATCCGCCGCGGCCGGCAGCAAGACAGAAAATGCCAGGCATGCCCAAGTGGTACAAGGATCTCTTCACCAAGAGTGACGGGCCCATGAACTTGACCGTCCGAACACGAATCGCGCCCATCTTGCTCAAGCTCTCCTGGGACGGCTATCCACTTGTCTGGTCAGACAAGCATGGCTGGACGTACCAAGTCCCAATGGATGAGGTATTTGCTTACAATGAAAAGGGCATGAAAGAGCTAGACATGTCCGAAGAGGAGAATTTGAAGCTGCGTGATGCTAACCAGCATGTATACTACAAGATACCGCACAAAGATGGCCCACAGGCTCGATGCGCGAACCCCTTGGCGAAGGGCTACCTGCAATATTTCGAGAAGGGCAAATTGACGTCCGAGTATGCATATGCCAAAGAAGCTCTCGAAATGAACGCCTCATGCTCCTACTGGATCAGCGCCCGAGACAGGATCACGTCGCAAATGGTTGTCTACAACAAGGAGATTTCGGGTGCACCGAAACTGACTTCTGCGGAAACCAAGGGTCGTGGAAAGAAGGTGGGCTTCATCCTCCCACAGATCATACCAATGGGTACCGTCACTCGGCGAAGTGTCGAGAACACGTGGTTAACGGCAAGCAATGCCAAGAAAAATCGAGTTGGTTCAGAGCTCAAGTCTATGGTCCGCGCGCCAAAAGGCTATTGCTTCGTTGGAGCAGATGTCGACTCGGAAGAGCTGTGGATTGCCAGTCTGGTTGGTGACGCAACCTTCAAGCTGCATGGTGGTAATGCTATCGGCTTCATGACACTTGAAGGAACCAAGGCAGCAGGTACCGACTTGCATTCCCGAACAGCTGGCATTCTAGGCATTTCGAGAAACGACGCCAAGGTCTTCAACTATGGCCGCATTTACGGTGCTGGCTTGAAATTTGCCTCTACGTTGCTACGGCAGTTTAACCCCAGTTTAACCGAATCTCAAACTTCAAAGACTGCGAACGACCTCTACCAAGACACGAAAGGCAAGAAGACAAATAGGAAAATGCTGCACGAACGTCCATTTTGGCGCGGCGGTACGGAATCTTTCGTCTTCAACAAGCTGGAAGACTTTGCCGAGCAAGAGCGCCCACGAACACCAGTCCTCGGCGCCGCCATCACGGAAGCCTTGCAGCGCCGCTACCTCTCCAAGGGTGGCTTCATGACCTCCCGCATCAACTGGGCCATTCAATCGTCTGGCGTTGACTACCTCCACCTCCTCACCGTCTCCATGGACTACCTCACGCGCCGCTACAATCTCGACGCCCGCCTCGCCATCACCGTGCACGACGAGATCCGCTACCTCGTCAAAGAATCCGACAAATACCGCGCCGCCATGGCCCTCCAAGTCGCCAACCTCTGGACGCGCGCCATGTTCAGCCAACAAATGGGCATCAACGAACTGCCCCAATCATGTGCATACTTCTCCGCCGTCGACATCGACCACGTCCTGCGCAAGGAAGTCGACATGGACTGCATCACGCCCTCGCACAGCACGCCCATCAAGCACGGCGAAAGTCTCGACATCTTATCGCTGCTGGAAAAAGGCGAAATTGCGCGCCTCGATCCAGCCATCAAACCCATCGATCCCCCGCAGCCGCAGATATACGCAGCCTCGTACACACCGCGCACGCCTGTCATGTCCTCCCTCGGCGACGCGAATCCCACATCCCCGGCGTCCATCGCGTACGTTAAAGCGCAAATCTCGTCCTCCGACAAAGAACTCTGGGATGCGATGAAGCCCCTGCGCCCCGCCGTTGCGAAGAAAACTAAAAAAGTCATGAAAGAAGTCGAAGATGAGGAGATGGAGATTAGCAGGGATTATCAGCAGATGGCCCAGCTCATGCCGGTGGGTATGGAGGTCGAGCAGGCGTGGGGCGAGATGTATAAACGCGTGGGTAAAGGGAATGGGAATTGGGGGAAGGGAAGTGGTGTTTGGGGGAATTATGGCGTGCACCCGCGGAGTTCGGGGGTAAGGGTTGCGCGGGTTTGATGGGGGATCTTTTGTGTAGGACTTGTTGTATGATAAGGATCTTGGAGTGGATGGCGGGTTTTGTTCACGGGTTTTGGGTATGAGGGAGGTGGATTATTGCATTGTCTCGGCGCTTGAATATCCGCACAAGTAATTATCTAGTAATGAAGTTTGAGTTCAACAGCACATTACCATGGTCATCACCTCATCGTCCGTGAGTGGAAGCATCAGACTTTGCCCCTCACATTTCCCCCCTACCCCTCTCGTCACACCGTCCCTCTCCAACCGCCATCAAAAGTGCAACCCATCGCTTCCCAGATACTCACTCATGAACCCGACATCTTACCGTTTGTCGTGCGAAGTGAACTTATTCCACTCAATCCGCAGCTGTCACCTACTTCATCGCCACCACATTCATTCCTAGACTTGCCATCTCCCAGGCCTTTTTCCCCCAAATGCAGCGGCGTGAATGCGCAAGGTCTGGGAGCGTTGCGGGCATATATGCTGTACAAGTCATTATCTTTCCCCGTGCGTATTCACCGACGATCCGGCATCGGGCGGGTATGCACGGAGTATGCGTGGATCTGGCGAAACGAGATTGGAAGTGAGTAGATTTAGCGAACCGCGCGCATGTACACTTACTACGCTTACGATTGTCTTTGGGCGGAGTGTTTGCTTGATAGTTCGCCGCGCGTACGTGGAGATGGCAGTAGATCTTGCCAGACACGTTTGTTCTGTTAATCGTGAAAGAAAGCCGTGTGGGTGATTACTGCGTGTAGCGCTCAGTATCTACTGCTCCTGGCGGAATCACAATCATGTTTGTGTTTTCATTCATGGCTGGGATTGTGTATGTAATCATGGCTTTCGGCTCGTCGGCCTTGCAGGGTAGTGTTTTTGGAAAATGTTGTAGTAGCAAATATGGAATTAAAGGTCTCGGCTCGTCGGGGTTGCGGATTGGGAAGTTGTGTTAGGCGCCGGTGAGAGCTAGTGCGATGGAGTACCATGGATCCATACAGGATAGTCGCAAAGCCGAATTCTTGACGCAAGGTTTTACAAAGGCAGGTGGATGGATGGTAGAAATTTAGGAGTCTAGAGAATAGTGGATGAATGTGAGTGTGTGTAAATCCAATATTTGACTTTGTCCGAACCTCCAGGCGTTGAGAGACATGGAGACCCGTTGTCAACGATGTATGCATAGCGTCAGTTGCAAGGTACTCTAGTAATTAGTGCGCCTCTAACGACTTGCTTTAAACAGCGATGTCCGTTACATGATATGTTCGGGAAGTGGGGGAATTGCCATTGCCCATGTCCGGTGACATCTACAGTGCAATCGGGGGTACATTGCGGTGCGGAGCATAAGTTGAAAGCCCCAGCAGGCGTCTTTCCCTGCGCATGTCGTTAGTAGTGGACTTTCGAAGCGCAGTGTACGAAGTAACTACCTCAGTGCTGTGCTAGTGGGGATTTGATGGCGCTAGTAAATTTGATACTCACTCCTTTGTTGCCCAGAGCATTAAATTTCAGTAGCGAGGTAGATTTCTTTCGAAGTTATTCAATGGACGGACAAGGAATGCCGGCTGTAACGAATTTGAGATAGTACCATGTATCTCTTCAGGCTACCTTGATCGAGGGCCGTATGGGGTGATGAGATAGTGGCGTGTATATCGTTGGGCTACCTTATGCGATGGATAGAAGGGATAATGGGATAGTACCGTGCATCTCTTCAGGCAACCCTATGCGATGACCGTTCGAGATGTCCACTTGCACTGCTCTGATTCCCGAAGCTTAACGAGTAAATGGAATAGTCCGTATAGTAACCATGGGTCTTGCTCTACTAGCGAGCTGCTGCGTTGCAATTATGCTGAATTTTTGAAATTTTCGAGGAGTATAAAAGTCGTTTTCACATTTTGTGAAGAGTTGAAGCAGATTCGACATACCCATTACAGTAGTCTCAGCAAGAGTTAAAGTATATTTGCATTACCTCTTCACAGATTTCAGCAACAGCAAATCAACTTTCAAGCATTCTAATAGTGTGTTAAGTTGTATGCCTTCAAAAGTGTATCTTCAGACGCTGATATTGAACCTAGACCTACTTTACCTTCACTCTACTAGCTAAGCAAGCAACATGTCAGATCCCTGGCGTTCGATTTCACACACGCTGCATAGGCCAGCGCATATATACGAGAATCAGTGGCGCAGTAATGTCGGGCCTAGTTCGACGTCTACCAATGCATCAAGCCAACGAACCTCAAGTGGCCCTTCACTAATAACGGCTCCCGCTTCTACTACAGCTGTGGCGTCTCCCCTTGTTCCCAGTCCTGCGGGATGGCAGAACTCGGTTGCCCAGTCATCCGCATTCGCATCTTCTCAGTCCGTCTCTCTTCCGCATTATCCCCTGCTTTCAACAGAGCAAGATTCGGGTCGCTTGTCGGCCAGTCGTCTTCCGGCTCTCGCGGACGATATCCGCTTAGCTGTGTCGCAGCATCCACCTATAGGTACACCTGCATCTATGCTACCGCCTACTTCTTCGCAAACCTCCGGGATTTTCGCGCGCCCCCCTGGATTCTCCCAGCCGGCTCAAGGACCGCCGCCTGGCTTCTCTTTCGGACCCTTTTCACAAGTCCAAAATCATGGTCAACCAAGACCAATCCTACCGCCACCTGGGATCCCTGTGCCCACTCAACAACCCCTTCCCGTTCCACAGGGACAGGGGATTCTGACAACAATGGACAAAGGCCCAGGTCCAGAACGTCTTTACACCCTTATCCGCGTCATCGAGAGATCTACCGGCGGCGTAGATTATCTCGTTTGTGATAATGAGAACGGCAGCCTCTGGCACGGCCACTTCAACGGCCCCAAGATCTACTTCTACATGCTCGATAACCAAGACAGTTTCCCAATCGCTGGATTCAGAGTTGGGAACAGCAAGATGTCTCCTGCACGTCCTGACATCGTGTTCCCACTCTTCAACCCGACGAAGATGAAGGAATATGTCCCAGGCATCGCAGGGCCGCCAGTTCAAGATACCGATAACCTGCGACTCACGTTGCCCGACGTGTTCGGCGCACTGAGAGCCGGAGAAGGAGATTACACATGCCGCCATACGTTCGCCAAAGAACTCGCCGTCAACGCGCACTTGGCTGTGTGCTCGCAGCCCAACCTTGCACTATACAAGGGCGTCGTTGTCAAGGACATGATTGGTGGTCCACGAGTCACATCCATCGTGTACGACAAGTACGACACCACATTGTGGGAGTTTGTCAAAGTTAACAACCTCCTGCAACTCGGCCATTTCGAGCCTATCACGACAGGCATTCGACAAGGCATTGAAGCTCTGCACAAGAGAAATGTTGTGCATAGGCAGGTCATGGCAAAGAACGTGTACCTCACTTACGTCGTGCGAATGCCTTTGGTGGTTATCTTAGAGGTCAAGCTGGGCAACTTTGAACAGGCGGAGCATTGTATGACTGGACAAGAGCTGGAGTTCTTGCAGGCAAAGCGCCATGACGGTTCCCGCCAGGTTTTGTTAGAAGAGTGGCTGAGGTATGTTCTGCGCAGCTCGGACAGGTTGCTCGCGGATCGCGACAATTACATGAACGCGAAAATTCAGGAAGGGCTTTTTCGAGGCAAAGAGCTGGAAGAGGTGGAAACTTTGTTGGATGCCCAATTGAACCGATCGGGTCCTTGGAATAACACTGCGAGCGATACGGGAATATGGGTGAACGGAACCTAGACATATGTCTATAGTGGGTTTGGGCGAGTTGTTCATGCCGATTCTGCGGTTCACCTCATGCAATCAGTATGAGGGCCTGTTGGTCCATAAATTTCAGGTTTTCTTCTGATTGTTTCCGTATTGCTTTCTTACATCTCTGTACGTTTCGTTCCTCTCACGACCCACAGTGGATCGAGGTGATCTGGCAAATGCGGCGAGCGGATGATTACTGTACCATGATCATCCGTCACCCGCATGCCACTTTCATCTCGAGCGCAAAGGTCGACAATCTCGACGTCTTTCCAGCCCGCAAAGTAGAGATAGTCTAGTTAAGTTGTTAGTCCTAGAATTTATTCGCAATGCAGTGTTTTGCTACTCACCTCCAACAAGCTCTAAGCGCTGCTGTTCTGACAGCATCATCCACCTCCGCACGACCTTGTTCGGGAAACATCGGTTACTGATGACGAGATGCACTTTCCCGCCTTCGTTCGTGGCATCCAGCAAATTACGACATGTTTCGAGTGGGTTGTTGAGGTAATCGATGCTGACGACACAAGTAGTCGTATCAAACTTCATCTCTTTCCCGTCGTCGCCCCATCCTGCACGTACATCATGTGGCGCCTTGTTCAGATCTAGTACTCTCCATTCCTTGAGTGCGCCATTGAGTTTCATCTCTTCGGCGTTCAAGCCCACGCCGTACACGTCGAGCTCTTTGCGCTGCACGGCTTCCTTAATTTCAAATGGGTAGAACGATTTCCAAGACGTGCACATATCCATGATACGGCCTTTGGTAGCTAATACCGTGCCGTAGTACTCTGACAGTCGCGCTATGCTTGGATCATCGATATGTGTGACGAGTCTCGGTTGACGATAGAACACTCCATCGTCATTCTCATCATAGCGCACGAAGTCGGAGTCTTCATATGGCCAGGAGTCGTATGTTGGCTTATACGATGTCGCTGGGAACGACCCTGTACCGAAAGATGCTGCGCTCGCCATGCCGAAGATGGAAAAATAATTGAACGGGAGCTTAGACGAATAGGCGCGTACGCGAGGCGAGGTTTGAAAGACTGGCCGAAGAAATTGCGACCATCGTGGAAATGACATTGATGTGGTTTAGGCCAAATCGTGCAAGCGTGAAGTCGCCATCGAGAAGTCGCGTCGAGGTCGTGATGTCATGACCACGACTTCACGTGCGCACGTGTTGAAACCCATGCAGATAGTCACGGACCATCGGATTTGCTGTCATTAGTACCAATTTATATTGCTTGATACCACTGAAAGATTTCAGATGATAAGAGCAGATGAAAATGGCTGCGCCAAACATTCTTTCTTCAAGACGCGGATATCCTGTTCCGAGTTCCGAATGAGCATTTCCGACCATGCGGGGCGCTCTGGAGAAGAGCTCAGTACCAGTAGCAATATGAGCTGTAATTGTTCCTGAAAGCAAATCGATTTACTGTTGAAGATGACTGGAATACTCACAACCGCACGCCTCGTGTTCAAAGATACTTCAGCTCGCGAAAAAGCCATTGAAGCATTTCGAAAGATCATCGCCTTCACAACACCCAACGAACCGGAAGTACTGCAATATGCCTGCGCATTGCCTGTCGATGATAATTTGGGGACAGAGATATACATGATAGAGGAGTACGTCAGAAGCTCATACCGACGTGGACAAGCAACTCATGCCCGTCCAGATATGCCAACCAAGCAGCAAGCGATGCGCACCTGGCGACAAAGCCTGTGCAAGATTTGATACAACTATTCACCGCAGGAGATGTACTCGCCGGGCCACCCGAAGTGCACAACTGCCCCGTTCTACACAAAAAGAGCGTAGGACAGCCGCTTTCGGTATCTTCTAACCCCGGAATCGTTCTTCTACATTCGACATCTGTCAGAGCCGACGCTTGGGCAAAAGCGGTTGGGAATATCAACGAATTAAATTTCGGCGCAGTCGTGGAGGATACGGAAATTAAGGGAGTACGATTGGAATTGATTTTCAGCGGTTGGAGTAGCTATGAAGCGTTCGAGAAGAGCGATGCCGCGAAGGGTACTGAAAGCGCTACAAAGATCCGGCCCATTGCTGGCTTTCTGGGTCGCGAGGATAGAAGCAAATTGTAATGCTAAGAGTTGCCATCCTCTTCAGCACAACTACATACGCCAGCTCCCTGACATTTTGAGTCTGGTATCCACATCTCCATCCACATGCTGAACGATTGACTAGGCCATCCGCGTGAGTAGAGTCCTCTAATTACATGGTGAGCCGAATGAGTTGAGTAATTCCAGTAGTCACCAAGATCTGCTCGCTTGAGGTAGTGAAGTCCCGTCTTTGATTCTCTGTGCTCCTGGTAAAACCAGCCAAACTGGCGTATTTTCTGGTCGCAGAATTAGCAAGATGCCATCTTGATCTTCTTCGATAAGTCAGGGCCTTTTCGTCAGTTTGGCAGCCATACTACGCTGTTACGTCCTCTCCGTTACATCCATTCTCGGTCTTCGAGGATCAGCAGGACGTAGGTGGAGCGAGCCAAAGAAGGGGCGGTGTAGACATTGCGCTGCTCGTCGGATGGCAGCCAAGTCGGAGCGGTCGACTCGGGCCGCAATGCATTCGCGGTCCTGGAATTCGCATGATTTCTGGCCATTGGATGTCGTGTGTAACGCGGAGATGCGTCGACAGGCGCGGACTTACCATAAGCCATCCGCGCTGGAGTACTGGCTGTGACAGGTTCAGCTTCACGCTGACTTGCTGTATTTCACCTGGGAGTTCGATGATGCCTGAAGCTTTTGGAGGAGAAAAAGGATTTTACTCACTTGATTCCACTTGTGTTGCCTTCTTATGAGCCTATCTTGAGACTCATCGTTGATTTCCCCGAGTTCTTTGATAGATATGCTCGTTGGATTATCTTCTTCATCCTCAGCAGGCCAGTCGTTTGACCGCAAAAGGCTCAGCTCATTTTGTAACCACAATCCTCTGCGATCACCCACTAAGATGCGTTCTTCACACCACCTGTCCAGCTCTGCACATTCCCAAGAGGTGACTTTGCCCCAATGCCTTGCCATGCTTATCGTGTCGTACACAATCGGTAGATCGCATCCGCATTCCATTACGGAAAATCGGATCATGGACAAGTCAGCACCTCTACCGAGGCGGCGGTTGTGGTTGAAAAGTTCAACTGCGTCCAGATTGCGCTCTCGCATGGCTTGACGCCGACCTTCAACAGTAGCCTGCAAGGTTTCCGTGTCGCTCCAATCAACACTCATGCTCGTGAGCCATAGCAGGAATCGTAGGAACTGTACTTTATCCGGTGTCCAAGGTCCACAGAGAAGCTTCATAGGGAGTCGCGCCTTGATGAAAGCAAACTGCGGGAGATGGCTTCTAGAGAACACCATGCTAGTCGCGTTCTCGAAATTCGGAGGCCATTGTGCATCAAAGCAGCCTCCTTCTGCTGTCCTTCCACACAAACAACCAATGGGAGCAAACGTTCTCGAGATCCATGATCGGAAGAATGCCCAAGTCATCCATTTGCTGGCGAAGATGTAGGTTTGTGCAGACGCCTGGACAGTACGATCTAGCCTTGTTGTCATGAGGTAATACTTGCAAGTTGCGTCATAGACATAATCGCTGGAAAGCCTCGCTGCGAGGCGTGGTGAGGCCTGTAGGAGAGCAATATTGTAACCGGACGTGAAGAATATCGGCTGAAGTAACTCGACGGGAAGACTTTCAATGCCTGATAGAGGCATCCTGGATGTTTTGAGTGGGCGTTGTAATCAAAAGGGTTGCAAGTTGAGGTCAGCTGGCTGGTGCCAAACTAGACTCTGGGCAGGTCAGGGTCGAAATCTCGAATGGCGCCTGGTCTGATCGGTTGTTCATGAAAGGAACCCTGAGTACTATCAAAGATCAAGCTTGAGGCTACATAGCGATATCAGACCAAAAAGCCGAGGTTCATCGTGGAGCTGTTGCCGACATACGTGGAGGTTGCCAGCTCCTCGCCCCGCGTCATCTTCCCGAACGGGAAACCCGAGGGAGAACTTCAGCTTTACAACGTCGCAACGGCTTCCCTGCATGATTGCTCTTCTCGGGCCTTTAAAGCGCCACGAACATATTCGATCGGCAACTAGTTCCAGCTTTACGTTGATTCACACAAAAGCGTTCACTCGGCTGCACAACCCTCTGTACCTTCAATCAACATCAGAATTGTCTACATACCCCTAGCCATGGCGGAATTAGACCCAAGCAATATTTTCAGTGTCAAAGGCCTTGTTGCCGTCATCACTGGAGGAGGAACAGGTACGAAACCCGGTCTCGCGAAAGACACGTGACTGACAACTTCATCAGGCATCGGATTGATGCTAGCGCAGACTCTCGAAGCCAATGGTGCGACCGTCTATATCCTCGGAAGAAGACTGGAAGTACTTGAAGAAGCTGCAAGCACTGCGGTGCGTGTGATCTACTAGATGCCCGAAGCTTATGCTGACGCATCGCATAGAAGCATGGAAACATTCACGCCTTCAAGACCGATGTGACTTCTAAGTCTGACCTTGCGGCCGCAGCAGAGCACATAAGCCAGAAGTCTGGCTACGTCAACTTGGTGATTGCCAACTCAGGTATCCAGGGCCCGACGCTTGGAGGTCTCTCACCAGATGCGTCGCTCATCGAGTTCCGAGACTATCTGCAGAGCTGGGATGTCGAAGAGTATAATCGTACATATGCTGTCAACACCACAGCAGTTTTTTCGACACTAGTTGCGTTTCTTGTGCTTCTAGACAAGGGCAACAAAGCTGGCAACATCGAGCAGCAAAGTCAGTTTATCGGGATCGCAAGCGCGGGCGCATTTAACCGCGTTCCGATGGCGGGCTTTGCATATTCGGGCTCAAAAGCAGCAGTTGTGCATACCATGAAGCAGTTCGCAACAAAGCTCGTTCCTTATGGGATCCGATGCAACACCATTGCACCAGGACGTAAGTCGCATACACCATCTCTCTTGCGTTGTACACACCATAAATAATGGATTAACTACTGACACCCTCGTAGTGTATCCTAGCGACATGACCACCAGCTTGTTGTCGCAAAACCCGAATGGAGTCTACCCCAGAGATTACATACCGGCGGAAAGAGTTGGCGATATCAAAGACATGGCGGGAACGATACTGTTTCTTGCTAGTCGCGCAGGAGGATATGTGAATGGCAATGTGCTGCTGACAGATGGCGGGCGTTTGAGCATTCTGCCTGGAACGTACTGAAAATGCTTGCACGTGTTGCGCTGATGGGCTACGGGCCGAAACTAATCGAATTGTGGGATTGCATGCAGATGCACTCCAAGGCTCATCTCCGAGGTTGGAGCGGTCAGCTTCCCCACCATTTGTACGACCTTCGTTCCTCTTCCCACCAGGCACAAATAACTCATAATGAAGACTTTTACTTTCACTCACGTATCTCGTGCGCTTTTGGTAGGAATAATTGGGGTTGCTTCTGCAGAACAAGCCGCGCAACCGCGCCGAGATGTTTTCTATGTTGGTGGAAAGTACACCAAAGTCACGGTAAGCCAACGAACAGATGATGAGCACAAGAGCTGATTTATCAGACTGGAAATACCACTTCTCAGATCATGACCGGCCAAATTTATGTCGAGAGATTGACTCCGTCAAATGTCACCCAAGCAAATCCTCTTGTGTTCATCGCTGGAGCCGGTCAGACCGGTACCAACTTCCTGGAAACTCCAGATGGTCGACCAGGATGGGCGTCCTTTTTCCTTGACAAGGGCTACGTCGTATATCTTAGTGATCAGGCATCTCGTGGTCGCTCCAGGTGGCAACCCTCGGTTGGGTCGATGATTGCGAGCAGTACAGAAAAAGTGGAAGAGATATTTACAGCGCTTTCAAAGCACAATCTTTGGCCCCAATCCAAGCTTCACACCCAATGGCCTGGGACTGGAGTAGTCGGCGATCCAATCTTCGATGCATTTTACGCTTCGCAAGTCCAATACATGCCTGATAGCGACATCTACGAAGATGAAAACACCGCCGCTTACTCCGCACTGCTCGACAAAATCGGTGCGGCACACATTTTTACTCACAGCCAAGCTGGCTCGTATGGATGGCGCATAGGAGATGCACGACCGAAGTTGGTGAAGAGCATCATAGCTATCGAGCCAGCTGGACCGCCATTCGACGGAAGACCGCCTTTCACCGGTAACAAGACATGGGGCGTCACGTACGAGAAGGTGGAGTACGAACCTTCTATTCGGAATGATTCATCGCTTCTACAAACAGTACGAGTACCAGCCCCGGATGCGGATCACAATGATTGCATCGTGCAGCGTGAACCGGCGAGGAAACTCAAGAATCTCGCGGACATCCCAGTACTGGTGGTCACTGGCGAAGCAAGCTACCATGCGCCGTACGACTACTGTACTGTTGCGGTTCTGAAGCAAGCAGGTGTTCAGGTAGAATTTGCCGATTTGGCTAAAGAGGGTTTTCATGGAAACGGGCATTTCATGTTCATGGAGAAGAACAACCTAGAAATTGCGGAGCATATCCTCAAGTGGATCAGGTCGATATAAACAGCAGGGCTAGCGAATCGCAAGTCATCCATCAGCAAGGACAAATCAGTAAAATTTCGTCGTGTTGTTCATTGATCCGCTCAAGCTCACAGGGCGTTGCGGTAGAGTGCAACCTTGCAGCCATTCTTGCTCTTACACGTCAGCTTTAGTTCACCCACCCAGTCTTCCTTGTCGCGACTCTCAAGCACTTCAAATTTCTCTGCAAGCCTTACAAGCACGTACGCTGCCTCGACCAGCACTTTCTGTTTCCCCAAACATTCCCGGTTGCCGCCGCCAAAGCCCATGAACTCCCAGTGCGTAGGCTGAATTGTTTCCCATCGTTCAGGCAGGAAAGCTTCGACATCTTTACCATAGACGGCCGGATCTCGATGAAGTGCGTACCAGCTCATATTTGCAACTGTTCCTTTGGGTATGAATATCGGCTCATCTTGGTTGCGGCCCCCGCCCACCGGCAGTTTGGTGTCTTGTGTCGCAGAACGGCCCATAATGGGGAAAACTGGGTATAACCGGAGGGATTCCATGAGGATGTTCTGGACTACGGTAAGGTTCAAGAGAGCGTCGAAGCTCAAGTCGTTCACATCATACCGCGTCACTACTAGCCTTATCTGCTGCCAGTACTTAGGGTGCCGGGACAGCAGGAAGCATGCATTTCCGAGGAGAGCAGATGTCGTCTCTTGTGAGGCCATCATACCCTGAAGTATCTGACTGCGAATGAAGAGCCGATCCCCAGTCTGGGTTGAAAGGCCGGAGAGAAGACTAGGTGGCCCTGTCCGATGATTTTCCGGTTTTGTCTCATCGCCCACGCTCAGTGCCTGATCTATCGAGTAATCGAGATAGTCATGTGCAGTCTTGCAAACTTTCAGATACCTCTTTTGGGGGAGCAAAGACCAGAGTCGACCCAGAAGAAGACGGAACATGGTCAGGGATAAGGCGTCGTGGAATGAGTGTATGAACTCCTCGGAAGTGTGTGGCGCATCTTTCAGGCTCTTCGTCGGGTCCACGCCGAGCAGGAATTTGATAGAGGTGTTGAGAAACTATGCTGATCAGACTGATGCATGCTCGCTTGCAGACATGCCAGAACCATACCATTGTGTAAAACAGCGGCTGCAGATCTACATTCGTACCATCTTCTGGTAGCTGGCTGAACATTCCATCGAGTTGTTCCGACAGATAGCTCAAATCTTGCAGATTGTTCTTTGCGAATGTCGGCTTCAGTAACTTCCTAGACAGGTGCCAAATGTCTCCATCCGTCGTGAGGAAGCCACGCCCATAGAAATATTCCATACCACCAAGTCTGAAAACCTGCACGCCCCACTCTTTGCCAGTTGTGATTGCTTTGATGTTTACCGGGTCGATGGTCGCAAACGCCGGCTGAGCCACAAGGGGGCTAATCTCGAATGTCTTTCCGTAGCGTTCATGGTAACGATGTACGGAAGGTATGTCCATGTGCATCTTGAGAAGGAAATCTAGGCCAACAAAGGGCTCTTTAATTGGGTATTGTGTGACAGAACTGCAGCCTTCCCCACGCGCGGCGCCATCGCGACTACGCCGCCGTTGGTGGCGATAGACGGCAATCAGCAATAGGCTCGCAGCAAGTGAAAAGACGGCTTTGATCATTCTGCTTTTAGGTGTCAGACCGTTCCTGGATTTGTTCGTAATTCGAGTTCACAGTGCCGAAACGGCGCTGTTGCAGCTGACAACACATCATCGCCTACTGTGCCGCAATTTGGGAACTAGTTTTAGCGCTGACGGGCGTAAACTCCATAACCTTATCTGGACTGCACTAGCAAGTTTATTGTTGAAGCGGAGCCTTTCGATGCTACAAACTGATCGACTTTGTCGCACTAGGACAAAGGCGCATGATGAAAAGCGAAGCATAGTGGACTGCCGATCTTGTATGAGAAAAGAGTACATCGTGGACATTCGTCATGCGACCGGGCCGAGTCGAGGGACGCTTGCCTTCACGTAAAATCATTAGTCACAGAAGTTTATACACCCAATCATCGAGGTGAATAGCTCATCGTTGAGGAGCAGAGAGCCTCGTGGCCGCATTGCTTGTATTTTTGAAAGTTGTAATACACAATGAGCATGCAATTTGATCCTATAACTCCTAACATCTCCTCATCTTTCGCCCCAAGAAAGCATACTAGAGTCCTTGACACTGCATGCGTCGTTATCAGGTTAATCAGTGCTTCACTTCCACAAATTTTGTCATGATCGGCGGCTTGTCCCAAAGTGTATAACCTCTCATGTCGTCCGTCCACTTTTCAAATCCGGGTTGAGGCACGACGTCAAATCTCCACAGCAATCTAGCCAAAATGATGCGCAACTCTGCGTAAGCTAGATTTTTGCCAATGCAGTTTGCTGGACCATGAGAAAACGGGTAGAATGACTTCTTGTTATCCTTCGCAAATGATGCATCGTAAAGTGGGTTGTCCTTCGGCAAGAACCGCTGAGGGCAGAATTCATCGGGACGATGCCAGTTGCGAGGACTGTGGTGGGAGGCGTACTGGTGAAGATAGACCTTGGTCTGTTTTTCGAGGTCAGCTTGGCCATCAAGGTAATATGGTTCGTAGAGCTTACATTCTTGGGGATATAGTAGTCGCCTACAAAATCTCCCGGAGATACTCTGGTCGGTGAGACGACCACAGGAGGAAAGATGCGCAGACTCTCTTCGATAACCGCTTGCAGGTAGGTCAAGTTCAAAGTCGACTTTATTGTAATCTCATCCTCGGAGTTGAAGTTCGAACGTACTTCGTCGACTAATCTTTGCATGATTGGAGCATTCCTGCCGAGATAGTATATGGTTCCAGAGAGGCAGGTCGCAGTCGTCTCACTCCCAGCTATTATCAAAGCCTCGGAGTTTTTGTGAATTTCCGTATTCGACATGCCCTTTTCGTCATTATGCTTCAGGATATGCCTAATTAGTAGATGTCAAGTCAGCGTTTGTTGCAAGAACAGATGGGATGTTCTTACGACATGAAGTCCTTTTTACCGCGACCCTCGGGCCCTAGGGCGATACGGCGGTCCGTCCTTTCTCTCGTCAACGCTTTATGATCGGCTCGTGTAGCGGCCATTTTCTTTCCAAGAAGGACATTCACAAGTGGGCGCGTGAGAGTATAGCTTTTGAAGAAAGTTATGATGACGCCAGCACGGAGAGCACCGAAGATCAACGCCACCCAAGGATGCATCTCACTTGATGCCAGACAATCAAATGGCTCACCATACATGAGCTCACCAATGATATCAAAGGTAGTATAGTCTGTTTTAGAAGCTACAGTTAGTGATGCACTTCTGAAAAATGAATTGAGATAATGCATTTAGGCGACGTTGACTGTTAACGCCATAGAGGCTTGCAACGAAAACGGGCGCGCGAGGAAGGCATACGTACTACACTGAAGTTAGTAAAATAAAATCAGGCGCACGAATTGTAGCTATTGCTTACCTGAACCATCTCACAATGTCGATCTCAGTATCTGAGGCTGCAAAGTCGCTAAGGCGCGAGATAAACAGGTCCACATAGTGCTTGATCAGGGGTTCCTGCTCGTACATGGCGCTTTGCGAGAAGGCATGTGAGATTACGCGGCGTTGTCGGCTGTGACCTGCGCGATCCGAGAGAAAGAGGCTGGCCTCTGATGATCCGTCCGTTGATTGATCGAAGAACTCGCGATCTCTCGCAAAATCATCCTTGCCAGGGCGTCTGAATCCAAAAACGTCTTCCCAGCCTGGATCGCCGTCGACAGCGATCTCGTTGGGGCCCATTCTGAAGACGCGACCGTATTTTTCATGTAGCGCAGGCACATCTTTCCACCACAGTCCATAGAAGGCGTGACGGATACCCCTTGGCACACTGGAGATTGCTAGGAGCTTTGGACCCGGGACTTTTGCGAGTGGATGGAAGAACAGTCGGTAGATGGTGACTGCTATGAAGTAAAATACAGGCTGGCGATGTTCAGTCAGTCACGACATTGGTCTGGGAGTCAATGTGTCTGCTCACGAGTATAACCAGGCCCAACAGTGGGATCGCCATCTTTTCGAAGGGAACAAAAGATAATGGTTGTGTGTACAGACAGAACAGCGGCGTTGCGCGATATTTCTATTGAGCTGATCTCTGGGCCTGTTCGTTCGATTCGTCCGTCTTGGGCTTGCGAACAACGTTGTGGCCAAGGAACACCCTGTCTGAGGCCTATTCTGCATTGTTCAAGGCCGTCCGGACGACTAAGCGTGGAGCTGTTACATCGCAACGGTGCGGTGTGGGGTCTCGATGATGCGCGGAAAGCACTGGGCCATTGTGCGTCTCGCGTACTAGAAGATTGTATCCACAAGGAGGAGGTATACTCGTTTATTTCGTCCACAAGCGTCTTCGCCATAAATCATCCAGGTGGGGATGGCACGGTATTGCCCCAGCAGCTGCATCTGCCCAGGTTGCAGACCCATTACGTACCCAGTCTCGAAGGAAAGTGTAGAGAGGCTAGCAGGGGCGTGCCCTCCTGTAGGTATTGATAGCTGAAGCACGGAAGCGGATGTTGAGGCCATCCGGACGGACGATCGGGGATGAGCGTCACCCGTCTTTTGTCCATTCGTGGCTGCCGAGTCGGACCGAGCGCCACATAGACTAGATCCAGATGCGATCACCGTACTGCATACGGTAAAAGCGAACGGTCGGACTCCTTCCTTCCGTTGTGTCTCGTCGTCGTGATCATAACGTTGGAATGTCATAAGTACAGATGCTGCTTGTTGGAACACGAGCAATGTGCAATGTAAGAGCTTGGCAGCGTGAACGTTGTACCCGAGCCCTGGAGTATGTCATGACTCGTGACTTGTGAACAAAGCACAAGCTCCAACCAAACTTCAGAGCCAACCGATTCCGCCCCATATAACGCCGCGCGTTCTTTTCTTGCTCAATCCGCCACAATATCTTCCTAATCAGCGCCTGTTTCTGCTAAGTTTGCGTGACCATGTCGCATACAGCATTTCCGTTCCTCAGTCTACCCAAAGATGTCCGGTTGATGGTGTACGAGCAGCTTCAACCAAGCAACAAATACGTGCGCCTCAGTAACCAGTCAGATCAAGACCCTGGTTGCGCTATTCTTGTAGCTCGGTCGATCGATGTTTCGATTATGGGGACCTGTAGAACCATACATGATGAAGCGCATGGACTACTCATGAAGATCATGCAGCAAGCACTTTCCAGAAGCTCGGTGCAGATCCTTCTACAAATGCGGGGAAATGCTGCAGATATGGTCATCTTGTTCCTCAGCGCATTAAGAGAGCACGTGAAGCGATTGTGCCAGACGTACGGTCCCAGGGGAATCCGAGATAAGTACAATTGACGCTGCCGCCATCGTGGGAGTCGTGCTGAGTCAAACACAGCTGGGCAGAAATTCGGCTTTTCGATTTCCTTGCTTTGGCATTTCGGACAGAGTCATGATGTTCCATGTCAGTCGCACTGCTTATTGTCTATGGGCCGGGCCTTTGGAGGAAGTCCACGTCATTCCAGTCGTGCGCTGCAGCAAAGCCTGGCTTGGGACACGAGAAGGCCGTCATAAGGTAGATGGTATGATCGCCAAGCTCCCAGAACTCTAACGAGCAAGGTCAAGCAGTGGGTAGGACCTTTGAGTTGGAGTGTCCGGACGCCTGGTCTGTTAGCGCTTGTCGAGAATAACGTCACACCTTTGCACAAGGCACTTCGAGGGTCGATCAACGCTCCGGGCAAACAACAGAAAAGTCGGAATCTAAGGATACATGGCATGGATCCTCTTGAGTGGGAAGTAGATTAGTTGGAATGACGAACATGATTCACTGATCAAAGGTGAATGGTTCAAGCGTTTGACATAAGGACTAGATAATCGATCGAGAGACGCTACGAGTATGCGGACAGCCAGAGTAAGTAGTCACAACAACTTAATCAGTGGTACAAGTCACAGTCACGGAAAGGTTTCACTCAGTGTGACATCAATCCAGTTATTGTCGCACGAACCGTGTGCTGGAAGTAATACTCACAGTGTCGGTGCCACCAATCAGCACTGACACTCTTGCCAGAATGATGTCTATGCACCATAAGCTGTTAAGTCATAGCACAGCAAATCTTTTGACTATATCATTACTTACCATTTATGAATTTGAGGGATTATAAGGGTCATAGTATGTGCCATTATTAGCTATAAAATGCAGCAGGTTTGACCTCTTCCTCTTCCTACAGCAACATTAAATATTTTACCCAGAACCCAGCACTTAAGCATATAAATCATAACTATTCAGTGTGTGGGCTAGATTTTAGACTTCAGCGGCTGACAGAGACTTAGCTCAAAGCTTTCGCTAACTCTCGAAAGGTCTCCCAACTGAGAAGCCATCATGTGTGAGCATGTTCCGAAGACGTATTCACAGAGCTATTGCACAGGCGCCGAAATCAGAAAGTGCCCTACAGTAACTCTTGAAGGTCCTGACTAAGTGTGTCCTGTGTCAGCCTAGCACCTTAGTTCACACGGTACACTGTGAACTGCACCTCACGTGACTCTGTTAGTCACCTGCTTACCCATCCGGTTGTGTATATGATCGCTCTTTATAGCTCTCTCAATACAACAACCTTCTTCCTCCTTCGTATCTACACTGTGCTCCCACATCCAACATCCTGGTCTCCCTCTAGTAGCAGAACCGAAACTCGCAGAAGTTGTAGTGTGGCCATGCATTTATCACAAAGATAACCCAATCTGGAAGCTAGAACAAAGTGCCTTGAGCAAATCCTAGATAAATATAGGGACAATAGCAAGGATGGATTAGGCGTTATGGCAGGAAACGAAAGAACATCAGTTGCTATTGGTGTACTTTTAACGACCTCTTACATATTCTTCTCAATGATTAAGCACTATGTGAAAGTTGTGTTCGAGAATTATGTTTGATGAACTAGAAATACATTCGTGGTACATATTAGGGGGTTTTGACAGTTGTCAAAATTTTGTCTCTTGGGCCCAAACTAAATGGAGACTTATAGTAGAGTTACAAGACGGAAAGCGAAGGCAGTGAGACAAGCAACTATTTGTGGCGGACAAATCTTCGATGCTCTTAAGGCAGCATACTTTGTAGCTGGACTCGGTCCGGCGAATGATGATGACCTCGCTGCATTTGCACCCTTGTGAAATCAGTTATTGTTGTTACCAGTTTGCTAGATAGGGACGCGAACTTACCCTACAAGTAGGACACTATTCAGTCTTTAAATAAAAGATCTTGGGATGCTTAGGGTATATGATTTGATAGGCGGTATAAAAGCGCTTTTTGCGATCGTACCGACAATTACCATGCCTGCGCATTGGACAGTGGTGAGTTGTTGTTCCTCCTACCGTTGGCATCTTAAAGTCGGCTTGGCTTGGAGTTAGTTTAGTGTCGAGTAGTACGAGATATCAACTGTCGAGAAGACCTTGTATGAGCGTTTGTGCAGGAATGATGCTAGAAACTTGCTGATTTATATTGCCTGCGGAACTGTTGGGAGTCACTGCAGCCTTACACAGTTGGGAACAACGGACCAGTTGGGACCTGGAAGGCGTGAATTGAATGTTCATATCTCTAGGCCTTGCAGTTATCTATTTGGATCTAGCTCCTACCACGATAGGTTAGTAAATATGGTAGCCTGAAGTGAAAGCGTGAATTGTCTGTTCCCAATTGTGCTGTCTTCAAAAGATCTTTAAACGTAATTCCAACATTGTTTACAGATGTGAGGACGTCGAGCGGTCCATATCTTGAGCCAGTGACATATGTGCGGGTGAGACATAGCATGTGTTTTGCCCTGGATACGAATGGAGCGCCTCATACGTGGTCGATGTCAAAAGTATTGTAGCTACCGCCGTCAGACAAAGCGCACAAAAGGCTATTCACCTAGTACTGCAATAGTCATCACAGTCGATATACAATGATTTTGGTGAATACTGGCTTATATGACCCCGCCCAAAGGCAGTGATTGATCGTGCTGGGAAGGCGCTAACCATTTGATTTGTCCTAGCGTCATTGGCTATTACATATTGTTTGCGCCTCTCTTCCCACCCACTCTTTCCCCCTACTATTATTGGACAAACTCAACTCTTTTCTACTAAACCATGGCGCCCACAGATAAAGCGTTCGATTTCACCACTAGCTCGGTACGAACACGAGACGATGTTAGTTTCGAGGATGAAAACGAGTACAAACAACCTGAACTAGGTGTAACATCGGATCAAGCGCCCCACGTCGCCTATAAATCGACCACAACATAGAGCGAAGTTGAGCTAGAGGACGGTGACGAGCTCGATCAATCTGATGCAGTGTCAGACTCCTCCACACTGGTTTACGATCATGAAGCATTCAATACGTTTTGCCATCAGGTTGCAGAATTCGCCCTTACGCTTTGGGACGGGGCAAAGGCAAGCAACATTGAAGTCACCAGATTGTCTGGGGACAGCTTCAGTCGCGTCATCGGTATCACAAGGACCATCCTCAGGCAGCAGAAGAGCCTCCTCGCCGGCAGCTTCAAACGGCTCTGGACTTTATTGCAAACAAATTCACCAAAATGCGCCATGCCACGCGTCAGACCATCTGACTCGACTATATCTTACGGATTCCACGTTTCGATGCAGCACAGCTGGATCGAGATGTCGCTGCGTTACGCTACGTGCAGAAGCTTGGGAGCATTCCGGTCCCTGACGTTGTGGCGTTCGACGAAACCCCAGAAAACAAGCTCGGCAACCCTTACATACTGCAGAATCGATTGCCCGGAACCGATCTTCTACATACATTTCCTGAAATAGATCACGACCAGAAATGCCGCGTAGCGGAAGAGTTCGGTCAAGTGTTCCACGCCATGTTGTCAAGAAAGTGCGCAGTAGCTGGAAGGCTCGTACTGCCTCACACCGTCAGTAGCTCCGAAGATGATGGGGATCAAATCTCTGTAGAACCACTCTTCCAATCTGAGCTGCCAACCGGAGACCAAGTGAAGCACAGCCTTACAACAAAGGATTTGCTTACTAGAATTTTCAAAGAACGCAAACGAGGGTTCGAAGACATAAGCAACAAGTCCGAGGCGGAGTATATGAACCGGTTTTCCGCCATGACGATGGAGCTGCATGTGGGGGGATGGTTTGCAAACAACGACATCTCTGTGTGCCATCTGGACTTTGAACCTCGAAACGTTCTCATCGACATCACCAAGGATGCTCCGTAGCCGATCATCAGTGGCATCCTGGACTGGGGTAGCGCTGCCGTGGCTCCAAGCTTCATGTCGTGCAAGCCACCGCTTTGGATTTGGGCCTGGGAAGATGATGAAGAGGAGGAAGAACGGACAGCTAATGACGAACCGCCTACCGAAGAGGGAAGGGTTCTGAAGCGGAATTTTGAACAAGCCGCAGGGCCCGAGTTCACTCGTTATGCGTATCGCTCGGCCTATCGACTAGCCCGGCGGCTTTTAAGCTTCGCCATGGACGAGATGAGATCGACCGAAGACTTCAATGAAGTAGATGCGATGCTTGAAGAGTGGCAGAATTGCAAAATTCTTCGGTCACCGTCGACACTTGATGCGAAGGTTCATTCAAGGTCATGGTCATGATCGACCACGAACCTCGTTTGTCTGGGAGGGAAACGGTACAAGAGCTTGTCGAGTCTCTCAAATACAGTCTAGTATAGTCATAATAATATGAAAACGCCTAAAATACAATGAAATGACACTCTTTTCACTCTCATAGGCCCTCCTGCCCATTTCAGGCGCTTGCACCCTCTTCAACGCATCTTCTAAGCCTTCAACCATGGAGAATTTTTCAAGTGAGCGTTCCTTCCTGGTGCTCAACAAGCTAAATATTCACACTTGTTTCTGTAAGTGAACAATGGATGTTGTCCAATGTCCCGGCGTTTGTCTGGGAACATGTGGCACGTGTTATATCGCCGCTGTGAAGAGCCTTGCGCGTCAAATCACACGAATGCAGTGGCGCTAACTCTTCCATCACTGCATCCCTTCACACATATCTGTCGCATCAGATGCTCATCGGCGCACGAAGGCACCATTCAAGTCATCAACAACCTCGAATACGACACTGCTAGTCCACCGCCACCTACAGCCGATCACAGCCACCAAGTCCAGACCATACTTGCCAACAACCAGACTCCAAAACGGCACCAACACCTCGCTACTATGTGCCACTACATCAACAACTCCTACACCTGCGGTTACCTACAGCGAGTGCTTATAACGTGCCCAGCTTCTGCCTCTAGAAAAGATAAACGGTGCAACGGAAATATTCCTACATGAAAAATAAAGAGCGTCAACAGGTCGTGCGGACGCAAAGCTTGGTCTTGCCCGAATAAGCAGTCCACGATGCCGGTGCAGGGTTCCATGACGCCAGTGCAGGCAGCAAAGGCGGGGAAGAAAAGGAAGATCTAAGTGTGGCCGAGAGTGAACATGGGCGGATGAGGACTGATGGGTATACATTTGGACTGTTACATTTCAGGCCTGCGAGCCTTGTTACTCACCTGAAAATTGGTGAATACGTCATACTGTGCCCCAAATTCGATTCAGCGAGCACAATGCAAACATAGCATGTCTTTCATGGTACAGGAAGCCGTGCGGGCGCAGAGGTTGGCCTTGCTACAACGTGAAGTCTAGGATGCCAATCTAGGTGCGGAAGAGGAGTGTGATTCTGTCAGATTGTATGGTCAAGATGGTAGTGATGTGTTATTGATCATGTTCATTGTTCTGTTCTTCTGTCCCTTCGCCACGTATTCTGTTTCTCTTTGTGTTGTTACAGTCGAGCTTTGTGTCACCCGACTATCCCTAATATTAAGGACAGTAACGCGCGACAACTGCTATCTGACAGCAACTGGTCCTGTAGTACGCGACGTATCTGACAGATTCAGTGAAGGGAAGTTTAGACGGGGGATGCGGTCGATCAAGCGATGGTCAATTTCAGTTTTTACTATCACTAAGCTCAAATCTTTGGACGTTTATACAGTCTGGCAGTAAGAACAATTCAGCCACTAAACTTGATTTTCAAGCTCTTCACCCATCCATCTAGTCTCCAGCCCTATCTACCCAACCCTCCATGTCCCTCCTCGGCTTCACCCCACCTCATCTGCACTTTCCCCTATGGAATAATCCTACTCTTCACAGTCTTCCCATCCATAAACGTCCTCTGCTGCGACATCCCCTGCGCCAGTTCCATTCCCGACTCATAAAACAACCTCTGGTCGTTCTGTCCCGGTATCTTGCCCTGGTACGGGTGTTTGTAGTCCCGAGAGCGCCTCAAGTGCCTCGTCCAATCTCGCTGGCGCCTCAGGACGTGATTGTTAAAGTCGACGACGTATTGATCGGCAGCAGCTAGGACCTTGTTGTACGATTTGCGATCGCTGATTTTGGCGTTCTTATCTTTGACTTTTGCGTTGCGGAATTTTCGGCGATCTTTGGGGTTGGGGTCGTTGACGTCTTTGCGCATTGCTTCGCTGATGCGTGTGCCGGCGAGTGAGCTAAAGTCACCCGGTTTCCTATAGCCGACGCCTCGAATTGGGAGCACGAAGTGCTTGTCTTTGTGGTTGGGCGGCTTGTACTTGGGCAGGTCTTGCCGACGCTCTTTGTCACTGCGTCGTAGTTTGAGTTGGTTGCCTGGTTGGAACTCCTTGTGCCGTAGAAAATCGGGGTGGACTCGTCCTCGTTGAGGTATAGATCCTGTTGGATGTGGGAGCACAGTGTATATATGAAGGAGGAAGAAAGTTGTTGTATTGAGAGAGCTATAAAGAACGATTATATACACAACCAGATGAGTAAGCAGGTGACTAACAGAGTCACGTGAGGTGCAGTTCACAGTGTACCGTGTGAACTAAGGTGCTAGGCTGACAGATCCTGGAGACGGTGTTTGTAATTTGGAAAATGACTTGGAAACGACCTTGGGCTTCTTCACTGGACCGCGAGTCCTCTTGGAAGCTGGACCTGGCGTTGGCGTATGCTTCGAACCAGTCGGAGCATTGCGCTGGGAGTTAATTCAGAATGGCATGATATATTTAGAAACCTGTGAGTGAGATGTGTAGTTTGCAGGTGTTGGCAAGTGTATATAAATCAAGAATAGATACCGGTCTATGTTGAGAAGATGATAACAGACGTTTGGCGAGCGAAGGTTTGAGGTCTAATAAAAGAAGTAGAAGCTAAACAAAGCATGTCTTTTATGGTACAGAACCGTCGCTTATTCAGTCGTGAACGTGTGAACGTGAAGGTCGACGTTGAATAGTACAGTGCCGATGCACAGTAATATGAGTGTCACAAGAATAAATTGACTCAGTCGAATACACGTGTCTCGCGAATGACACAGATGTGAGCTAATTTTGAGAGGGGGTGACATGCATATCAAGGTACATGACTGGTTGCGTACTCGCCGAGAACACATTCCGAAAATGCCATGTGGAATCGCTGAAAGTGCATCGAAAGTACACCTCGTAAATTTGAAGGCACCGAGGAACACACATCGACCAACTTAAACAATACGCTCATATAAGAAGGTCCGACTCATGCGCGCGAGTCACTATGACTGTGGAGTAGGTGCAGTGACTGTGAGGTAAGTGAAGTATAAAAGGTCGACTTCATGCGGCCTACTCTTGTCCTCATACAACAAACTTTAAAGAACAAGAACAGCAATCTCCAAATACCAAAAATCTTCAACTACCAACATACAAACACGATGTGCATCATATGGAGGGTACAGTGGCATGGTCCGATAGGAGAAAGCTGCTCATGCATAACAAACCATCTCGACACGCACGAATGCCCGACAAAGAATTGTAGAAAGCCTAAAGAGAGTGACCCTCCAAGACTAGAGAGGCGGTTTGGTTATTGCTGGCATCATGCTTTCCAAAAGCACGTGCCGTACTCAGGACCAGAACCTTGGAATAAGTACGCCCCATTCGAGGATGAGTAGCAACCATGTAGCAGAATCGTGAGGAATATATGGACGAATTACAGGTAATTTTGAGTTTGCATGTGAAGGTGAAGCAGCAGTTGCGGTACTCTCACCTGACTAATCTGTGGGTATTTCCGGATTGCTGAGCGGAGTTTGCGATGAGAGACGCTTGCTGTAAAATTAGTTTGCTGAGATATAAGACATGACAGTTAATCAGTAGACTCGAGGAATCCACCACGATCTTTTCCTCCAAGGATCACAACATGGCAACGACCAACACTATGCCTTCGACTCCTCGTGCGTTGCGAATCCGCGACACTGCTTCTGCAACAGCATACTAACACACCCAGCCAACCCATACTACACCATCAGCGCCCTCCCGAAAAAAGGCTACGGCTGCGTCGCGACCGCCCCCATCAAGCTCGGAACCCGCATCCTCACCGACACCCCACTCCTCATCGTCCCCATTACCAGCTACCTCGCGTCGGACATCCAAGCCGCCTTCGACAAACTCACTCCCGAGCAGCAAGCGCAGTACTTCACCCTGCACTCAGGCCACGGCCAAGATCCCAAGATCTGGCCCTCGCACATCCACAAGAGCGTCGAGCCGCGCGAGCGCCAGCGCATCCGCGAACAGCACGAAGCACGTGTCGGCAAGTCCGCCAGCCTGATCTCCATCTTCCAGATCAACTGCATGGAGCTGGACAACGGGGCTGCGATATTCCTGCACGCCGCGCGCTTCAACCACGCGTGCAATCCGAACGCGACGTTTAGCTGGAACGCGGCGATTGGCAAGGAGATCATTCATGCTATGAGAGACATCGAGGTGGGTGAGGAGATCACGATTTCTTACTGTGATATGACCCATGAGCGGCAGTTGAGAACGTGGGAATTGAAGCACTATGGATTTGTGTGCGATTGTCGGAGCTGTAGGGGACAGGAGGGGGATGAGGTGGAGGACACTTGGGCGTATCAGAGTGCGCAGAGGAGGTTTAGGTTGGGAGAGTTGGAGAGGGAGACGAGGTTCTTGCGAGGTAAGATGCAGCGTGAGGGTGTGGGAGATTGGGAACTGATGAAGGACAGGCAAACGTCTCGAACAGGGCGCACAGCAGTCTGACTTCGTGGGCAAGCTGGTCGAGATGGCTGGGCTGCACATGCAGGAGGAAGAGAATGGTGTGAGACTGGCCAACATGTGAGCTTGCTACCAGTCAAGGTGCTGGTGATGCTGATATTGGCTAGCTTCCTCGACATTGCGCTCGTGTGCGAGATCAAGGGAGACTTCAAGTCTGCGGTGGAGGCGGCAAAGAGGGCAGTGAAGATCAAGAAGGACTGCCAGGGAGAAGACTTCCCAGATTACGAGAAGTACGTGGTCGTCTTGCAGCGTGCGATCATGCTGCTGGCCCAGAGCAAGCAGAAGGCGTAGACGGATAGTGATCGGGGCGTGACAACATTCGGCGATGGAGTTTTGGAGGTAACAAAAGTGAGTCCATTGTAACAACTCGACCTAGATTCAAGAACCTCACGATGTCAATGATGGTGTTGAGGACGCATCTGCAGTGTGACGACGTGATTGAGACGGGTTAGCGGCAGAACCGTGCTGGACCCTGAGTGAGACACAACTGAAGCATCGTCGTCAGCATCAACCACACCACAACGCCTCGCAAAATGCTGCAACAAAGATGCGCGCGTCGCAAAGAAGGATGCCAAAGAAACAAGGACAATCAGACTTGGAACCTGCTTCATTCACACCCAATCAAAGCTCCGGACTAACGTGGCGGGAAGTAACGCCGAGGTTTGGGAGGTGACGTCGGTCTGTCCAAGCGCTGGACGTGACCTGAAACTTGTTGCGCATGTCGCGAGCGTACCTGAAAATATCCCTCTTAGAGACTGCCGCTTCACTGACAGACCATATATTCCTGCTTACGGCACAGACTCAGAACCATTCACATTCCAGCTCATATACGACAGGGCGTTGCTCAGCGTCCATCAAGCGATCGGCATACCACCAACATCCCCTAGCTTCGGCAAAGTCGCTTTCCGTGAATCTGCGCGCCGCAATATCTACGCGCCGTCAGCTCGACTCTACTACGAAATACACCGAATTGCAGTCAGTATGGAGAGCTCAGATAGCAAACCGAGCGCTTCTGCACCGCCACCTGGCACGACATCTGCGCAACCACAAGCAGTCGCAAGACCTCTCTCCCCACCAACATCAGAGTCAGCTTCCAAAACTGAACCCAAGGTATCAACTTCTCAAGACGCGCCACGCCTCTCCACGCCACCTTTCTCGCCCTCCAGCCAGACGCCTATACTGCAAAATGAACAGGAGGAGTTTGAAGGGAACGTGGATGTCAACAACGACATTCCAAGTCAAGAAGACCTGCAGAAAGTAGGCGATCTGCTTGTGCTGGACGCGGAGGGCAAAAGTCGACCTTTCAAGGAGCTGCACAATGCGCCTCATGTTGCACCACGGCAGCTGATCATCTTTATCCGGCACTTTTTCTGTGGAGTAAGTGTCACAATCTGACTACAGAATATTCGCTGACACCCTCAGAACTGCCAGGAATACCTGCGCACGCTTTCTTCCTCGATCACCGCCGAGGCTCTCCTCGCCCTTCCCACACCTACCTCCATAACCGTAATTGGATGCGGAAAGCCTGCGCTCATTCCCATGTACGCCGAGACCACGAAGTGTCCCTTCCCAATTTATGCCGATCCAACACGCAAGCTCTACGACCTGCTCGGTATGACGCGGACGTTTCAGCTAGGCGCAAAGCCCTCGTACATGCATACGAACATGCTCATCAACTCCGTGCAATCTATATTTCAGGGTCTCAGTGCAGGCAGGAATGCAACCAAGGGCGGCGACATGAAGCAGGTGGGCGGGGAGTTCATCTTTGAGAACGGCGAGTGTACCTGGGTGCATCGCATGAAGAACACACGGGACCATTCGGAAGTCGGTGAACTGAGGAATCTGCTGGGTCTGGACGGCACGAGACCCCCTATGAGGAAGCGCTGGAGCCACAACGTCAAGCAGAACAAGCCAGATCGACGCAGCATGAGCTGGGGCAGGTTGCGGAGCAAGAGTCGAGGCACGAAGGAGCTCGAGAAGGATACGAATGGGAATCCCTCGCCTGAAAAGGTGGAAGAGGAAGACCCGAAAAAGATGGCCGTCAGCCCGACAATATGACGAGTGAACGGCGGAATTTGAGGATCTGTACAAGGTGTGCGGTGGTATGTTAAGCAAGCAAGGAGTTACTGGTTGCATTGCCGGCGTTGGAATATCCTAGTGGGCTTCAGGAGCCCTCCCGGCAGTTGCGCGTGAGATACCTCATTGTTCAATTCATGAAGCGTTTCCTCACAACAATTGCTCCAAAAAGAAGGTGTCAGTTAACAATCTCTGAAATCGCATATCATCGGGATTCATCTCTTTGTATCTTTATCTCTTCTAGTAACATTCGCACAGGTCTGCCATATGCGGCAACTTGTTCCGCGTCATTGCCAAGAGAACGCGTCCACTGTCCGACTCCCCACATTTGGCTAAGATGCCCCGGCCAACGCGCCAGCGAAGAGCCAATTGTAAGCCACGCGCATTCAGACGGCCCAAATAATGCCTTGTCCGAGCTGAGGGCGAACTTGAGCCTCAAGCGCGAGCCTGAAGCGCAGATACACCGAGCGTAATCCGCGAATGAGGGGCATTGGAGGGGCAATGACGGTCGTGGTCGAGCCAACCCCACACGTCCGAATAAATACTGACGGAGCCGCACTCGCCTTTGGGATCGTTCTTTAGTCTTCTTTCCTCCTCTTGAACCTCTCCATCATCTCTCTTCATACACTTTGATACCCATTGATATTACCGCACAGCAATCATGTCCGCCGACACAGTAGGAAAGGTACGTCGAGCTCTAAACACCATGCGACGTCATAATGGAGCTATATCTAACATGTGTATTGCCAGACCATCACTTGCAAGGTACGTTCAGACATCAATTTTCGCTTCATGTTGGATTCGCGTCGTCGTTCGAGCTCCCTTCCACAGTCTTCATCACCAAATGCCGCCTTGGCGTGCGGAACCGCAAAGACGTGCAGCTGCAAGCACTGCGCGAAATTACAGGGGTAGCGGAGCTCGCGGACGCGATTCGACTGGCGGATGATCATGACGACACACGAAGTAATGCAAGAGAAGCTTGAACTGACACGCTTTAGGCTGCAGTCGCCTGGGAAGCTGGCAAGGATCTCTCCATTGAGGACGTTGAGGTTTCACCACCCAGGGCCCACGAGGTCCGCATCCAGATTTACTACACTGGTGTCTGCCATACCGGTATGTCTAGCATCTCCAGTCTTCCAGACTTCACTCGAAGACGACAACTCCATTCATAGATCGGTAGACTAACATAAATTAGATGCCTATACACTTTCCGGAAAGGACCCCGAGGGTGCCTTCCCCATTGTCCTTGGTCATGAGGGTGCTGGTATCGTCGAGTCCGTCGGCGAGGGAGTCACAAACGTAAAGGTCGGCGACCACGTTGTTGCGCTATAGTAGGTTTGATCTTTGCCCCCTCAATTTATTTGACTAACAGTCCGCAGCACACCAGAATGCAAGGAGTGCAAGTTCTGCAAGTCTGGCAAGACCAACCTGTGCGGAAAGATCCGAGCAACCCAGGGTAAGGGTGTCATGCCCGACGGCACCTCGCGCTTCAAGTGCAAGGGCAAGGACCTACTCCACTTCATGGGCACATCCACATTCTCGCAATATACCGTTGTAGCAGACATCTCCGTCGTCGCCATCACTCCGGAGGCGCCTATGGACCGCACCTGCCTGCTCGGCTGCGGTATCACCACCGGTTACGGAGCTGCCGTCATCACTGCCGGCAAGGGCGGAGTCGAGGAGGGCTCTAACATCGCCGTCTTCGGTGCCGGCTGTGTCGGTCTGTCCGTCATCCAGGGAGCAGCCAAGAACAAGGCCGGCAAGATCATCGTCGTCGACGTCAACGACGCCAAGGAGGAGTGGTCCAAGAAATTCGGCGCAACACACTTCGTCAACCCCACCAAGCTCGGCAGCCAGAGCATCCAAGACAAGCTCATCGAAATGACCGACGGCGGCTGCGACTACACCTTCGACTGCACGGGCAACGTCAACGTCATGCGCGCCGCTCTCGAGGCCTGCCACAAGGGCTGGGGCGAGTCCATCATCATTGGCGTCGCCGCCGCCGGCCAGGAAATCTCCACCCGCCCATTCCAGCTCGTTACTGGTCGCGTGTGGAAGGGCTGCGCGTTCGGCGGTGTCAAGGGCCGCACACAACTCCCCGGCCTGGTCGCGGACTATATGAAGGGCGACCTCAAGGTCGACGAGTTCATCACGCACCGACAGCCGCTGGACAAGATCAACCAGGCCTTCTCGGATATGAAGGCTGGCGACTGCATTCGTTGCGTTGTTAACATGCGGGAATGAGTACGCTCGGGCCCCCAAGATCAAGGTTTGAAAGCGCGCTTGTAGACATCATGCGTGTTGCAGCTTGGCATTGGTGTGGAGTTGAGGGACGCATATGGAGGCGTTGGTGATGATGAAGAGCGTGTTTATTCGTCGTGTGTATACGTGTTTGGACCAAGAGGTCTGGGCTTTTGTATTTAGGGTAAATGTAAAAGTCACACAAGTAAATACTGTCATGTTGCCTCGCAGTCACGATCGATGACTTCGACCATGCTCACACTTTCATGACTTCAAAACCCAAGTCTTTATAAAAGCTTCTCCTGGCGATATGCTGAGGTCTTCTCATCAAAGTTTCAAGCTAAACGACAAAAATTTCCCCCATAATTCGAACATGTCTTCAAACGCACCCTACGAAGAGACGTCCACTCCCAAGCCATCAGCAGACGACACTGGAAACAACCCCGACAGCTCAGAAATCAGCACCGTCGCTCCAACTCCAGGCGATACTACCATGGATAAGGCAACATTCGACGAGGAGGAGAAGAAACTGGTGGAGAGCATGCATAGGCTTGGGAGCTATCCAGAATGGTTGCGCAAGAAAAATGAGAGACGTGGTAGATGATGAGTAGTGTATTTATCTGTTTACGTTGATGACTAATATGGATTTAGTTGTGTGTATATGTATTTGGTCTATGTGTTGGTAGGCCTTGTACGATAGTACTGGTGAATAACAACAACGAGGTTCTTCTGGTGACTAGTATTGGTATTACTGATCTATGAACGTGGGTGCTACGAAGGTATACCTAAGCTCGGCGCAGGTCGGACCGATGCAGGACCGAGGCGGGCATCTTGCGCGCAGCGTCAGGTGACCGGATATGTGTATCCCGACACTATGTCATAAATCTAATTACATTGTGATCTCTGAAAGCATTGCTACAGCCCCACCGGCTGCAGCAATAATTCGTGCCCACTATAAATCGCAAGCCCAAGCCCAAGCACCACGGAGCAATCTAGTCAAGCTATCTATCTCCAAAGTTTTCCTCGCTGTCACGGTAACGTACCCTGACACCCCAGACTACTATACTCGACGGTACCACACTACACAGGTGGCTACTATACTCTGAAGCACTCCACAGTCCTGCTCTGCAAAAGGCTCCGATCGCTGGCAACCGCAGAACCGCCGGTGCGCCTCCTGACTATCTCCGCGTAGGCTTAGCGTCCGCGCTCGAGCCATCCCCTGTTTATATTCCTTTCTGCCTCCGTACCTTGCTCTGTTCTGCACACAACGTCTTGTATTACACCTGAGACCTGTACGTAGTATACCAATCAAGCTTCCCCGCAAGCTCTGACGTTCCTGCTCGTTGCCTCTCGTGACACTCGCTCCTCAACGCACTAATCAGTTATTAAGTCTTAGAATGACAGCTCCTCTCTAATTAAAGATTGGGTTCACACAGAACGCGCACAGATTGTTGCTGTACCTGTTGGTCATATTTGTTCTTTGCTAAATCTACAAACTTAAATATCTGGTTGATGATTTCAAAGTGTGCCGCTCAGCCTTGGCTAATTACTGACTCCCGTTCGTGGCATAGGGGGACTTGAGAGCCTGCTTGGTGTGTAGCGACACTTTTTGGGGGATGACGGCGGCAGTGCTGTCATCGTCCTTTACAGTCACCGTTGCGATATCTTTTTGTCACACTGATCACATCCACTAAATGATGACTCTCATACACAATCCATACATAAAAGCATTACGCAGCTACGTCCTTCTTCTCATACAACAATTGATCCATTCGAACATCCCTCATCTATGTCTCTGCCCTCAGCCCGCGCAGAACCGACACTCGCCAACGCCGCCGAGGCAAATGGCAACTCCGAAGAGTTCTTGAAAGTAACAATGATGTACTCCTATCTCCAGAGCCAGAGTCGTACAGTGCGTCAAACGCCGGTACCTTGTGTGACCGCGACTCCCAAGGCGAGTGTGCTACGGGAGGGTAATACAAAGAAAATATTCACTCCGACTCCGAGAGAGGCGGCTTTCTCTTCGGAGGAGGATTTTTAAGAGGAGGAGGAGAAGTTGCGGGAGAAGATCTGGTGGCCCACGCGGCGAGTGTGTGTTGGGTTGTGGCTTGGGAGGGGATGGGAAGGCTGGGTAGTGGGATTTAGATGGGGATTGTAGTTCTGAAAAGAGCGTGAATCATTCTGCTCGTGGTGATGGTTCGCTAGGTGGCATAAGATCAGTATTCGCGTATGATAGGGTAGTTTGAAAATGGATTTACGAACACGATGGCACGTTGCGGCGCAGGTGATGAGATGTGATATGTGTAAATTATTCAGGGCTGTTAGGTAAGGTTAATGGCTAGGTCGAAGCTCTTCCTCTCATCTCATTCATGCTGATCGAGGTGGTATTAATGTGATTCGCCGAATAAGGCAATGTCATGAAGGAGACCTTTGACTCGATGAGGTGAATTTGACGGAATTACATGCGCATCGTGCGGTCTTCATGATGTGGCAGATTCATATCAGTGCATTTCTCTGACTTTCAGACATACAGAGAGCCTTAGCTTTTGACTGTACATGACTGTAGAAGCACTATAAAACCTTCGGGTTCGGCGTATTCCCAGCAAATTCATTCACACTACAGTACCAAGCTCCAACACCTCTTCCCACGCTTCTACAGTTGTACAAACAAATACAAAAAGAATCCACATATACCAGTAACCATGGCGATAAGCGAATTGAAGCCCCACGTGATTCAGGCACACGCCGTAGCTGTAGCGCAGGCAAACGCCACAGCTGCATTGCAGGCAATGGCCGCACCTACATTTCAGGCCCAGGCAGCTGAGGAATAACGATTACGGGAGGCTCGGGAGTTGGTTGCACTGCAGCTTACCAACGAAGTCGCAGGTTGCGTGGCTTCTCCACCTCTGGCCTCGCCGTTTTCTCTCGGTTCTTCCATGGATGAATCGCACTCAGCTAGCGAAAGGCACTCGCCGGGGAGAGAGGATCCGGGGGTTGATTCTGATTAAGAGATTGAGGCTTTTGTGAGCCAATGTGGAAGCCCGAGGAAGATTGCTGTCAGCCCGTCTTCGGATAGTAGAGTTGATTCTGATCAACAGAGCGAGGCTTTTGTGAGCCAATACGGAAGCCCGAGGAGGAGCGCTGTCAGTCCTTCTTCGGATGGCGGGGTGGAGCTCGGAGAGGATGATTCGTCGGATGGCGGGGTTGAACGGGAGGTGGGGCAGAAGGGAAGGCGAAGGGTAGGGGTAAAGGAAAGGCTGGGAAGTAGAACGATTGTGGGTTAGTGGTGTGGTGAGCATGTTAGGGTTATGTTTGCGAGACTAGTGAGTTTCTTCTATAGCGGGATAGATAGTGGCTTTTTAGCAGTAGTTACATTATTTGGATTAATCGAAGTGTCGTGGTCGGTGTTTGGTTCAGTGCTCCAACTTGATCACACCGGCATAAACATGAAAGTGTACCAATGTTGTTCTGCGTTCCGATAAATACTTTCCATTTCTGAGCTACACATTCGTCCTCGCGGACAACATTGAAGATAGCGTATGATCGTATTGTCGGCGAACGCAAAATGTCGAGAGTCAAAGGGCCACACTGACCACAACATGGCGTCAGTCAAATGCGATGAGCAGATCCATACCGCAAGGATGACTTCTGTTGTGCTCTGTGTGCAGTGAAAGCAACGTTGCACGATCGCATGACGCTATCCGGGCACGAAAGCGACCATTGCGGTGAGCATCTTTCGCTCCTGGGCCTGAACATAAAGTTGTCATGGAGCACAATGATATGACGCACTATCTAGTATGACGAGACTTAATGTATATAATGTGATGCTCTCTTTCTTCTCTGCTATATTACAATATCATATTCAATTCCGGGAGTACAACAAAACTCACGACAATCAGACTCGATACCCCCCAAAGGATTTATTTTCCAAAGAACCATCAGACATCTCTAACGACTCTGCGCAGAATGGCAATGGAAATGGCGCCAGAGTCAACGGCAACGGCAACGACAGTGCCAACGGAACAGGCACGACAGGAAGTAGCACCGCGGCTTTCAGCCCTACAGACCTGGCCCATATTCACAGAGTCGGGGACAGAATTCAAACCATGTCCAATAACAGTCAAGCAGGGAGTGTTCGCGACGCTCGTGCGCAGGCAAGGTCGGGTCAAGCAGCTCAGGCAACGACAGGGTCCAACGCTGGCACCACCGCTGCAACCACGTCGACAAATGGTCACAGTACCACTAATGGAGGTACTACCAATGGTAATGGCTCAAGCTAGAGGGATTGGGGGATTGGGCTGGTGATGAGGGTGGATATGGCCAATGTATACTCCGTGCGTGCAAAAGGTGAAATGTGCATATTCGACCCTACCCGACAGCTTTTCCACTCAAATCCACAAACTTTGAAGGATCAATCGTACTGCGAATTTAGAAGATATCTGGTTATGAATTTTTTGCTATACAATTCCCCCTCCGACAATGTTCGCATACATACTCCATACCGAATCTCACGTCGCGAGCCAAGCAAGCCAAGACAGGATACATGCAGGTGAGCTAGTTTCCTGTAATCACGACACGTTCATTCGATCCGACAATTTATTTACTCTCCCTCGCCTGTCAGCTATATATGGTGTTGTGGGGAAGCGCTAGGCGAGTGAGCGAGTTTCAATAACAAGCTTTTCGCCAAGCGTGATCGGCGGGTGAATGAGCACGTTTACGGCAGGGGAGGGGGGAGTGAGCATGTTCACACAGGGAATACCATGCAGCTGAAGTAGAGATTGTGGGTTTAGGATGGAGGATGTAGGGCTAGATGAGCGAAGCATTGTAAGATTTGTGTCCGACGGTGTCTGATCTTTTGTTCTTTGAGATTTGCTGTCGAAGGTGTCTATGTCAAGATGAAGACGCCATTCTTCACAAGTCTCCTCGCTCTGTCGCTATCAGAAGCAGCTTCAGCTCTCGTCGGCTATGGAATCCCAAGTAAGCATCCACAAAGACTCCCCCAACCTTTCTAACAAGATTCAGTGTACAAACCAAGCTGCGCCTTCGCATGCCGCGACCAATTCTCCAGCGCGCATCTGTCCTGCACATCCATGACCCACGGTAGCGGCGGCCATCACGGCAGCGGTCCAACATCCAAGGAATGCTACGCCTCAAACACGCCCTGGCTCACTACACTAGCATACTGCATCAACGCGACGTGTGCCAATGTGCCGAAATACAAGCTAGAAGCGTACTGGGCCGAACGCGCAACGAAGAACGAGAAAGGGAATAAAGTCGCGCCGAAATGGACATATCAAGAGACGCTGTTCGAGATGGCGAATATGCCAGTGCCCACGAAGGAATTGGGGAAGAATGAGGAACTGAATTTTACGGCGTTGTTTGATCCGGTGGCATGGGAGGCGGGGAGGGGGACGTTGGAGGTTTTTGAATATTCGGAGACGATGCATTCGAAATACGGGTAAGACGTGTGAATGATTGTCGAGATGCAGGAGCTGACGTCGTTGAATCAGGATTCTTCTTCTGGTCGTTAGTTTCGCCACGCCCATCTTCATCACTTGTCTATCGTATCTCCCGTACATGTCCGGTGTTATCGACCGACTCAAGCCCCGCCTCACCTGGCCATCTTTATTTGGAACGTATCACGTCCGCGTTCTTCCCTTTTCTCTCGGCAATGCTCCCACACTCGGTCAAACATGGTACATTGTTCTCCTCATCGCAACCAACATCATCGCAACTGCGTCGGGATATCGTTCATTCCAAGTTCCGTACAATGCGTGGTTCCCGGATCGCTGGCAAGAAGTGATGGCCTATGTTTCGAATCGCACAGGTGTCCTCGCATTCGCACTCGCGCCATTAACAATTCTGTTCTCCGGTCGGAACAATATCCTCCTGTGGCTGACGAATTGGAGTCATTCAACGTATATGCTACTACACCGGTGGGTCGCGCGTATCTTCACGCTCCAGGTCATCCTGCATTCGATTTTAGAGTTCATATTGTACCACCGCAAGGGCGTGGTCGATGCCGAGCAGAAAGAATTGTACTGGATTTGGGGTGCCGTTGCCACTGTCGCATGCTGCATTATGGTCGTCATATCAACATTGTATTTCCGCCGTAAGAGTTACGAGCTGTTCCTCATCTTACACATCCTCTTAGCGATTTTCGTCATCGCGGGATCGTGGTATCACGTCGAGTTTCGGTACGAAAGAAAGTGGGGTTATGAGTTCTGGCTATACGCGACATGTGCAGTGTGGTTCTTCGATCGCCTGATGAGGGTTGTCAGGTTGGCGAAGAACGGTATAAGGAGGGCGGACGTTACGCAAATCACCGACGATGTTGTAAGGATTGACATCAAGGATGTTCGATGGGATGCGACTCCCGGAAAGCATGCTTATGTCTACTTTCCAACGTTGAATCCATTAAAGCCATGGGAAAATCATCCTTTCAGCGTTGTTCCGTCGGCGCTGCTCCATCCGAGAAGACGCGAGGCTACTACGTCGAGTTCAGTGTCGGTTTCAGGGCACTCAGGAGACGACATTGAGAAATGCGAGGCGGCTGGAAAGAGCGATGCTATAATGTCGATTGCTGGGCCGACAGCACCTCGTGGGAGTACAGCGGACATCTCGCTCTACGTACGCAAATCGACTGGCCTTACGAAAGCACTTCAGCGCCACCAAGACCTCGTTACGCTCATTGATGGGCCGTATCAGAATAATTCGACTTCCGGCGTCCTCAAGACAGACAGATTAATCCTGATCGCTGGCGGCATTGGCATTACGGCTACTTTGCCCTTCATCGCCCGCCATCCCAATGTCAAGCTGTTCTGGAGTGTCAAGGCCACTAGTCAGGGTTTGGTCGATAGCCTCAGTGAGGTGTTGCAGGGTCTGAGCGAGAAGGAAGTTCGGGTAGGGAGCAGGTTCAACATACGAGATCTGCTGGAACGCGAAGAAGCCGAGGAATGGCAGAGGATCGGCGCTGTTGTATGTGGACCTGGTACGCTCTGTGATGATGTGAGAAGCCTCGTTGCGAAGAGGGCTCGCTCCGGTAGTGCGTCATGGGAGCTCGACGTCGAGGCTTTCTCTTGGTGAATAGAATGTCGCCTCATTTGGTCAATCACAAACCTAAAATGCGACAGAGTAGTGTCAAAGTCAAATCCTGATGTTATCACAGATGAAGTCAATCACCCTCGGAGCTACGTCGAATGTAGCCTAGCGCGTGATCGTCAGGCACCAAAATGACGACAGGGTCCAAGAGCTTGATCCGTAGCTCCATCCCTTCGCACGCGGCGCAACCCAACCAGTAGTACTGTGTAACCCACGAAACATGCCCGATCCAACCGACATCTCCACCTTTGCCTCCTCGCAGCTTCTCCTCCTCGACGCCGAACTCCAAGCTGAACTCTCAGAAACCAATGCCCTGCTCTCGTCCCACACTCCGTCCGCGCTCTCACGTGCCGGTCTCGCAATCCTGAACCTTAATGTGTCTTCTATACGGACAGGGCTGGGTGGAAAGACCGTCATCGAGCTCGGACTCGACTCGGCTGTTGTGGCTAAAGGCGAGAAACCGGATATCCCCGAGCATGGTATACGTGTGGGGGATATTGTGGGGGTGCAGGAGCAGCCAAGTGGGAGTGCGAAGAAGGCAGAGAAGCGGGAGGGGGTAAAGAAGGGTGCTGAAGGTGTGGTGCTGAGGTTGAGGAGGGAGAATATCGAGGTTGTGTTGGACAAGGACGATGGCGAGGTACCGGGCGCAGCGAAGCTTTGGATGTTAGTGAGATCGATGCGCATGTTTTGTGGTCGAGGGGAGCTGATATGTGCGTTAGAGTCAAGCTGGCGAATGACGTTACTTACAAGAGGTACGTCTGAGCCGAAATATAATTTTTGTTTCTTCGACGCTCATCCGTGATAGGATGAACCAGACCATGACCAGGCTCCAGAAGTTCAGCGACCAGGAGTACACGCCGTTCATGCGCGTGCTGTTTGGTCAAGCTTCACCCACGCCCTTGCCATCAGACCTCAACGACCCTTCGAGCCCTCTCCACAAGCTCGAATGGAATGACCCAAGCCTAAATGAAAGCCAACAAGAGGCCATCAGATTTGCGCTAGCGTCTCGAGAAGTCGCTCTGGTACATGGCCCGCCAGGGACAGGAAAGACGCATACTCTGATTGAGCTTATCCTGCAATTACTGAAGCAAAAGTTGCGCCTCCTCGTCTGTGGCCCGTCAAACATCTCAGTCGACAACATTGTCGAGCGCTTAGCTTCGCACAAGGTGCCCATGGTGCGCTTGGGACATCCCGCGCGGCTACTCCCCTCCGTGCTCAATCATTCGCTAGACGTCCTAACACGGACATCAGAAGCTGCAGCACTGGTACAGGATGTCCGCAAAGAGATGGACGACAAGCAAAACTCTATTCGCAAGACTCGCAATGCCAAAGAGCGTCGCCAGGTCTACACTGAGCTGAAGGAGCTTCGGAAAGAGTACAGAGAGCGAGAGAAAGGCTGCGTGAACAACCTTGTCAGTGGAAGCAAAGTCGTTCTAGCCACATTGCATGGCGCGGGTGGCTTTCATCTCAAAGGTCAAGAGTTTGACGTCGTCATAGTAGATGAGTCTAGCCAGGCATTGGAAGCACAATGTTGGGTACCGCTGCTGTGGGTCAAGGCGAATAAGCTAGTGCTGGCTGGCGACCACCTACAACTGCCACCCACTATAAAGTCCTTAAACTCCAAGGAGTCCAAATCAACGAAGAGTAAGAAAACGGAAGAAGGCGCAAAGAATGCCGAAGCTCCGGCGAGACCGGTGAAAGGCATGACGTTGGAGACGACGCTATTCGACCGTCTACTTGCACTACACGGCCCGTCTATCAAGCGCATGCTAAAAACGCAATATCGGATGCATGAGAAGATTATGCGGTTCCCCTCTGACGAGCTATACGAGTCGAAACTTGTGGCTGCAGATTTTGTCAAGGAGCGGTTACTCAGTGGCCTGCCGTACGATGTCAAGGATACCGAGGATACACAAGAACCGTTGGTGTTTTGGGACACGCAAGGCGGTGATTTCCCAGAGAAGACGGAAGACGATGCCGTGACTAAAGGCAGTAAAGGCATGAGTCTCGGCGACAGCAAGTCGAATGAAGCCGAAGCTGCATTGGTGAAGCTGCACGTTAATCATCTAATCGAAGCCGGCGTCAAAGCAGAAGACATCGCCGTAGTTACGCCATACAATGCGCAGGTACGTACGCATCTTGCAGACCCCCGCTCATCTTACAAACTTTCTGCATGAAATTGGGGTTTCCTTGTCGTGAATCGGACTAATGTTTCTCCTGTACAGTTGGCATTGTTGGCAGGAATGCTTAAAGAAGCATATCCCGGGATAGAACTCGGATCTGTCGATGGCTTCCAGGGTCGCGAAAAGGAAGCTGTCATCGTAAGCACGGTCCGCAGCAATCCAGACCGCGAGGTAGGATTCCTGGGCGAGAAGAGACGACTCAATGGTAAGCATACATGCTGCAACACCGTGTGAGGCCATACTGACACGCCTCTCCAGTTGCCATGACGCGCCCAAAACGACATTTGTGTGTGATCGGAGATTCAGACACCATAAGCAAGTACGTGCACTTTCCTTTGCTGTCACACGTCACGGGCCTCAAAAACGTGGGTAACCGGGAGCCAAGTTGTTTTTTTGTGGCACACGAAACCCCATACGGCAGGCTGTTACACGAGACACGACAGGCTTGGTACCCCTCACGTTCCGCGCCATTGGGTACCGTCGCACAGAACGACATGCATGCTAACGTGCATCTCAGGGGCAGCAAGTTCCTCAAGTCGTGGATGGATTTTCTGGAAGAGAACGCTGATTTGAGGTACCCGAATTTGGCGGATGTATACGTGGACGAACAGAATGGATGAGAACGATTAAAGGATGGACAGCTGTAACGTGCATGTGGGGGCCTGCGTGGCACTCCCCGCGGCAACCTCCAGAAGTAGAGGGAATTAGAGGCGGCTCAGCCACTTAAGCGAGACTGTCACGATGCTGCACCTGGCACAGTAAGCCAACAGAAGATCAAACGGCAGGCTCGCAGTAGACACAGTAGGATGAGGACCGGTTACATAGATGAACGCCTCCCTCGGGCCTTTGCAGCTTTCAAACGATGGCTTGCGAATTGATGCTGCTAGCAAAAGATGGTGTGCTGGCCTTCGAAGTCGTTCCCAATCAATCAATGGCTTACTATCCGTAGCGGCGTATTGCCCAGCGTCCGTGCTTGCCACCTCACCGTCCTCACGTGCCCCGCCAGCAAGCCCACAAACCTTCACCACTCATCGTCCATAACCAACTAATTTGTCGCATCTCAAGGCTGTTGAGCTGCACGCACTGGAGTCGCCGTTCGTCGTCTGTCATCGAGCACGGCGGACCCCTACCCGCATTCCCACCAATGCGAGTCAGCACGGCGGCACTGAATGCATCGACTTCAAACACACCACTGCAGATGAACCTAGGCACGTCAGGGTCCATGACATGTTGGCCTCGTCCAGTCTCGCGCTCCGATGAGGTCTCTGAGAGGAAACGCGTGGGTCGTCAGACGCCATTGGGAGCGCGGCATGCTCGCTGGCCTCCAATTTGGGCTGCATGGCGCTGCGCTACTGGGTTTCAGAGTTTCCCCCAAGTCCCTCTATGGACCGCCATAGCGAGCGCGCGTGCAGGCCGACGATGTGGTTATCGATTACCTTAGCCGTTTTGGCCACTTGCATGCATCAAGCAGCCCGCCTCGGTCGTGGGCCTTCTTCCAGCCGCCCTTCTCGTCCGCTTGCTTTGTGTGCTGCTGCACCTTCTGCTTATAATTAGCAGATGGACACGGAGTGCCTCAAAGCATCCGGGTCATCTTCTCCATTGGCAAATGCGCCATCAATAGGCCTGGCAACCCTTCCCGCGCCCCGCTACACCCCCCTGTAGACGCGTCGAACTGGTACATGACGCTCTGGCCTGTTTGATACTTATTCCATCGTTGTCGCCGCCTCCCTCAGCGCGTGTTACGTCTGTCGTTTAACCTCGTCGCTCATTCTCAAATCTTCTTCTTGCTATATCTCCGCCCGCTGTGCCGGCTCTTCTATTGCGCAATTGGCTTCCACGTCACTACTAGCGCACTATACTAATACATTCCGAACGTTGGCGCATTGCACGAACGATATACACTAGGAGCTTGGAATTATAGTGTTCCGCAATTTCGGATTCGCTGCATCTCTCGGGCATGACTTTGTGATTGTTTGATTCGCTCTGGTGGTGGTGCGAATTATCTCTCCGGGACCTCCCTGCGGCAACTTGGGAGCGTAATCTCATCTGCATAACATTACTGCAGCTTTCCTGCGCTCAACGTCTCTCACTGTGGCCATCGACTTTGCATCAAGCAACAACTCCGCGCCACATGCTCACCCGGGAAGGTTTCGTGGCCGCAGACATGAACGGCCCAGGCAGTCTGCAGCGCTCGAGCTGGAAGGCCGAGGCTATCCGGAAAGGAAACTTGAAAATCAGCGGACCAATTCCCATTATGGAGGACACGCCGCTCAGCGAGGATGAGGAGAAGGAATACGCGGAGACGGGTGCGCTGAGCCCTAGCCACCCCCAGGATCAGGATGACCAGCCGGATATTAGACCGCAAACACCACCGCAGCCTGGACATGCACCACCAAGTGTGCCCATAGACCGAGGATCTCTCACATCGCACCCCATCGATGAGGAAGTACAAGAGGTATTGCAAGCTCGCCAGTCCAGATCTCCGCCCAGGCCACGGCAAGTAACCGAGATGGCACGTGAAAGTGTCATTGAGCCGAACACGCCCTCTCGGGATACATTTCGTGCGACACCTGATAGTACGACCAAGTCTGCGCAGAAGAAGAAACGCAAGAGTGGGCTTCGTGGCGTATTCCGGAAAATGTTCGGGCGCAAGGGCAGAGACGAGCCTGAAGAGGAAGAAATTATGCACAGAGGGCACAGCTATCACCACAGTGTATGTTGCGTCACATTGCGAACAGAATTTCAATTAATAGTACATAGGATCCGGGTATGCTACAGCAATCTCCACCACGGGAAACCAAGACGCCAGGTGGAACTCGCATATCAGATCTTCCGGTCAAGGAGCTGAAGCCTCTTCACCCACTAGGCCAGCATCTGCCATATCCAATGAATGTCAATGCGCCACCAGTGAGCCCACCAAAGGAGTATCTGACTTTCGATGTGGAACGACCGGACATTGGGCGCCGGAGGGCGACTCTTCCTAGTGTGCCAAGTGCTGGCATTCAACGGCGAAGTCTGGACGAACCACGTGGAAGGTTATCAGTATGGGACGAAAGACCAGATGAAGAGACGCTACCATCACCGGGCATTGGTATTGGCATTGCGTTGTCGAGTCCGACCCAAGCGACTTCAATGGCGAACAAGCGCAGATCGAGGAGTGCAGATGCGTTACGTGACCTGGTCAGAGAGAGCGCATCTATTGACAGAAGGAGAAGTGCGGAGATCAGGTACTGGAGGCAAAGCCATGCTTCAGGCAGCATTTACAGTCGGCCACAGACTGCACGGACGGTGGAGACCATCCGGAGCATTCAGAGGCAGGAGACTATAATCACACAGCCTGGAGACGGGTTTGCCGAGATGAGCGCGACCATATCACACGTGGATGAGCCATCACCGCTACCGATCGAGGTCGACCAGGTGCGAGAAGTTGAACCTCCAGTGTCAGCGTTCAACTTTGGCCTGAAAAGCGGTTTCTCGGACGATGCCACAACTCCTTCAGAGGCACCTGCGCCTGTCTCGCCACCCGAGCGAAACAAAAACCGCCTCTCCATCGAAGAACGTGTGGCCCATCTCGAAGGGACTTTTCAATCTATTGAGTCGTCGCTAAAGCGCATGTCTTCACGCAATCATCGGCAAACCATCATCCTCTCCGACGCACCGCGCAACCTCCGATCACGACAGCGGTCAAGCTCCACGTCCCACACCAACTTCGAAAATCTGCCCAACTACCAATCCAGCAACGACACGCTGAAATCCAACCCTGCATCACCAACATTAGTACGCCCCAACACCACCGAAGGCAGCAAAGAACAAGTCATCGAGAAGCTCTACGAAGCGCTCAAATATGAACGCACCGCCCGCAAAGCACTCGAGCAACAAGTCCACAATCTCCAACAAGACATTGCAGACTTGCACGCTCTCGTCAACAAACTCATCGCTTCGGCTACAGCGACGTCACCATCGTATCCGACACCCAGCCCGGATACCCTAATCGTATCGAGAGAAGACAGACTCGTCACGCCAAAAGCAGAGTACCGCGGAAAGGAGAACTTCGCGCGCATGAACAGCAAGGATAGTATGAGACAGGGTGACGACGACGATTGGAAAGAGAGTCCGAATGACGTCTGGGCAACGCCCAAAGAGGAGGGGTTCAGCGGAAGTGGGTTTTTCGGCCAGGATGGGAGGGGATATGCTTGATTGACCAGCGTTGATCTTTACTTGGTTGCAATCGGGAAAAAGAAGCGTGTTTTCCTTACTCTTCGCATATGGGATTTGAGATTCTGTACGATACGATACCCAGCGCTGGCGTTTGTGAGCGATGCCATTTTGCATGCAGCTTTTTTTCTTTTGCGGTTCAAACAGTCTTTTAGATATCACATCTGCTTTCCTTTTTTAGTTCTGGGGACGAGAGATGAGAGGCAATGCATGGCAAGGTTGTGTGCGAGGATTGTGTTGGCTTTGCTTATGTTGTGTGAGTGCAGTGATTTTGGGTTCATCGATGAGACTTTGGACTAGCTTCCGGGAGATATACGCGACTGCATTCAAGTTTGGGCTTTTAAGTAGGATATGGCGAATGCCTTCAGGCGAAGTTATGAGGAGAGCGGGTGTTGTTGGTCGTGCCTTCCTCGTTCACTAGCGCATGGGGAGCTTGGATGGTTTCTCTCACCTTACTTTCTTCTCTTACCCAGAGTAGAGCATGTATTGCATTCAAATATGAACAGACCAAGGCTACACTCCAACTTCAAACACCTACACGTCGGCACCACGCACTGCAGTCTGACATGCCTCGCCTTTCTGATCGGAACTTGCTACAGTGAGTGGAAAGCACAACATACCTACCGAAAAAAATTACTAACATGAGCAAAATGGGCACCAAGACTATCGCAGTCCGCGTCGGAGCAGAGCTCAAACACACTGACTTCAGCGTTCATGAGAGCCTGATCCGTCTCTCATCACCGTTCTTCGAAGCCGCTCTCAGCCGCGAATGGAAGGAATCCCAGGAGAGGATCGTGAAGCTACCCGAGGGTAACATACATGCGTTTCGCGTCTATGTGCACTGGCTGTACACCTCCCAGTTGTGCTCTAAGCTTCAGTTCAACCACGTCTCAGTCAACGATGGACAGTGGGAATGGGCCAATCTAGTCAAGGCATACTTGCTTGGCGACTACCTTCAGGACATTGATTTCGAGGACTCCGTCATGGACGCGATGGTTGACTGGACCAACGAAGCTGCGCGCGAGTGCAGCGACGCACCACCCCACTCCTCTGTCGAGATCTATCAGCAGACTGGAAAAGCATCCCCGCTCCGCAAGATCGTACTCGACTTCACTACGTGGCGCATCATTAGCAACTACCCAGTATCCATGAACGACTTCCAATTCCCATCCGACTTCCTTACTACAGTGGTCGCATGTTTGTCTGAGCGCATTCGATCCGGCAAGGTTGTTCGTCTGGGCTTCGTGGACAAGAAGTATTGTCACTATCACTGCCATGGAGATTGTACTTGCTACAAGGACAAGGACAAATCTTCTCTCCAGGAGGTAATGATACACTGATCAAGCTCTTTGGGAGTGTGCTAATTGTTATAGGCTGGCAATGACATCCTCGAACCACTTCGAACGATTCTCTGAGAAGGTACGCGAGACGATATCAGTGGAGGAAAGCAAATCGAGGCATAGTCCTGGACGGTTTCAAGACTGCACGTTCATATCAATCGTCATCATCATATATATACGACATGTTCAGCTCTCATCAATCCTTCTTCCCAACCCCCGAAAGTCTCACCTCACTCTGCGACCTCATCTCCTCCAAGCTCAACCCCCCCTCGCCTTCTCCACATCATCCCTCGTGCCCTACTTTTTCCCATACTCAAACTCTTCCGTCGTGAAACCGCCAATCCCAATGATGCAGAACATGCAAAACACCACGGAGAACCCTATCACAACTAAAACAAAGATAAACAAGCTCCACACCTCAGATGTGATATTCGGTAATAAGGCCTTACTCGCAGCCACTAACCACTTCTCCTTTCCCACTGTTTCATTGAAACCGTCGGAATACACACTCACAGTCGGACCCTCACAGTCACTCATATCCGAGTCCACAAACCCCGCCCTCACAATCTCATACACACCGCTCGGATCCGCAGCTCCCATTACCGGCCGCCGCAATAAAACCACCTGAAGCCCCTTCTGCCCTGCGCCCACAGGCCTCGACCGCCCCCAATCTCGTCGAACCGGAAAACTCGGGTGGTGCAACGCGTTCACCTGAAACTGAAATCTCAGCGCCGAGGGATGGTTCTGGATTGGCGCGATGGAGTATGAGTACGATAGACCGAAGGAGATTGGTGCAGAGTCGTTCAGATGGAGGTTGGGGATTGCGGCGACAGAGATGTTGGCGCGGACTTGCGGGGTCCAGATGCGTGGGAGGGGTACGGTGTTGAGGGTGAGGTGCGTGAAGGGGGAGGGGAGGGAGAAGGTCAGGAGCAGAAGGGGGTGAGTATGGGCTTCCGTTTAGGGTTGGAATTCTTAACTTGGTTCATAGAGATAGATTTGGAAGTTTTTTTGGTAACTTACCAACGCCGAACTACCGTCCTCATATCCATTAAATTTTGGATCGTCAGGACGCAAGATCCAAGGACTGGCCAAGGGTAGTTTGGCTATCAGATTGTAGGCTTCTGCTATGGTGGTTATGGAAGGTGATGAATCGGCGAGAATGAATTTCAGTAGCAGGACTGTTATGATTGAACAAAGTGCAAAGAGTCTCATCGTGGTGGTTGGTGTCGTAGGTAGGACATGCTCCTTGGTCCACCTTGATGATGCTGGTGGTGCAAGCCGGATCCGGCTTGGCGATGAGGAGGATGAGGGCACGTGAAGACGCGAGTTAGCGTATTCTAGATAGTACCTTTTCTCGAAATCGAGTTCGAAAATTCGGGAAAAAGGTTTTTAAGGCAAGATGGTGAGGTGTGCAAAGACAGAACAAATGAAATCTTGTGTACGAAAGGCGATGATGAAAGAGTGGAAAGTCTATAATATGTACAGTAATGCAAGAACGCCGAGAAACCAATACCTCCGGCCTGTTTACGCGCTGTCTCTGGGTATACATGCAAGCAATCGACACCATCGCCATGCCTTGTTCAACCTCACAGATCAGATATCATCCCGATCGCCACCAAGCACCTCGTCATCCCTCATCAACAAGCCCATGATATCATCCTTACCAAGACCCCCATCGAAAATACCCCCATCTTTAGAGTCCATCATCTTACTCGGCACATCAATATCGTCCCCATTGACCACCGCATCACCACCAACCTCGCTGACAGTACCTCCCCTCTCCTTCCCACCCATCCTCGCCAACGCCTCACGAATAACCCCACACCCCTTCAGCGCATCCTCACTCCCCCATTTCCGCTTCAAATACTCCTCCACATCCCCCACCTTCCTCACAACGTGCTGATACGCCATCAACCCCTCTATCTCCTCATCACTATCCGCGTGCTTCCTGACCGCCATCGCCCCAATCTCGATGATATGCCTACTACGCCGCAGACGCGCTGGATCAGTCACGCGCGTGAGATACGGCACGACATCCCACGCTGGCCGCACTCGTTTCCTCTTCTCATACCCCTCCTCAATCGGCGTGCCGATATGCGTCGCGCCAACAAGCGGACTTCCCGGCAGGCTATACGGGATAGTATTCTTCAAGCGCCGGCCAGGCTGGCTGGGTCCCTGGCTAACGCTCCTACCATGGCGTACATATGGGCCGGGTCGTGCGTTTTCGCCGGCGACGTAGGAGACGACGCGCGGGGCCTGGGCGCCTTGCAGGCGGATGAATGTTGGGTGCGGTGGGGCGATGCGGTCGTAGCCTTGTGGGGGCTGGGGGAGGGCGAAGGGGGAGGTTGGTTGGGCGCGGAAAGGGAGGGGGTGGTGGTTGAAGACGGGTTGGTGGACGATGGGGTAGGGTTGGGGGGTGCTTGGGGCGGTTTGGTAGGCGGAGGGCGGATGGGTGAAGGTGTAGCTGGAGAAGTCTGGCGTTGAGCTGGTGGATGGATCTGCTGATGCGGTGTGTGAGTGCGTGGAGTTGTCGACGGAGAAGTCGAAGCCATCGAGATCGTCGTCGACGACTTGAGTGAAGACAGGCTCGTTGGAGGTAGTTTGGGCGAAAGCCTCCTCAAGCTGCTCCTGGGTGTAAGTTTCTTGTTCGATCGAGAGGAGGCAGGGATCGATGGCAGCGTTCGTCCATGGGACACTGGACTGATACATCGGTTCAAGATTTCGATATCCGTGGAGCGCGTGATCGATGTTGGCTTCAAGGGGTACGGATTGCGGAAAGACGGTCACACGGGGTTGGGAAGATGCGGACAGGTTGTCCAGATATAGTCAATGATTCGTTTTTCCTGCAGCTGTGCTGAGACAAATGGACGTGGTTGTTTGTCGTGGCAGCATGGTGGCGTCAGAGCGGGCGAATGGACGGATACCTGCATTGAGGTTGGAAGCCAAACAAACATTGCGGAGATGAAGATAGCTTGTCTTCAGAATAGTCCTACAGCCGTTAGACGCCATACAGTAATTGTCTGCTGAACTGTGTATGTTTGGCAGCCAAGACTTGACTCAATACTGAAGACATTTGCATGTCTCTGAAGCACTGAGACTGGCGCCTGTGCTTGTGTCAACACTGAATCGCACCCGCCAACTGAGATTCGTTGCATCGAGAAAGACAGAAGAAGAATGAGTCCACTCTGGAGGAGACAAACCGTCAGGCGGTTCGCACTTGTCGATGTATGTCTCTTCTGCTTTGCATCCACAACCAGAACGGAATCTGCGTCATGCGAGAATAAGCCCAGTAGCCCAGTAGCCCAGGGAAATCCTGTCTTTAAGGAAGTTTTGCACAATTCATAAAGTCATTACCAATCCCAACCAGTGCAAAAACGCAGCTCCTCCACGCACTGCTTATGCTCCATATCGTACATTCATCTTGCATCGCATTCCCCACCACCCCTCTCTTCTCCACCCTACTCTTTCTTCCCTCCCTCCCCATCCCCACCTTTCTTATCCCAATTCCACACCTCCCAAATCTGCTCCCCAATCATATCCCAATACCCCTTCCCCTCCTCCAGCGCCCTCCTCTCCTCCTCCAACCTCCTCTCCTTCCACCCCTCCTTCTCCCCACCCATCCAAATCCTTCCAAACAAGCCCTTCTCCCCTTCATCCCCCCCACCAATCCTCCCCTTCTCCCTCTCCTCCCTAATCACCCTCTGCATCTCCCGCGCCTTGTCCGTCGGCATGGCGTCTATCTTAGGCGCGAATTGCTGCACCAGCCCCCGACCCGTGCGCAAAGTGATCAGGTGGTCGGCGGACAGGTAGAAGCCGACGCTGAGCGAGAATGTGTACAGGTCGAGTTTGCGCGGAGGGAGCAGGATTATTATGGGGCACGCGATTGCGCCGCCGATGGCGAGGTTGCGGACGATGCGGTTGTAGCGGGCGCGTTGTTCGAGCGCGAGGCGCTCTTCGGGGGGGATTGGGGGGGTGAGTGTTGGGTTGGACATTTTTGGTGGTGTGGTGGGATTGTGAGTTTATTTTGGAAGGTTATTTGGGTGGGTTTTCGGCTTGTTGTGGGTGGTTGTGTTGTATTATAGGTATGGGTTTGTGGAATTTGTGGTGAGGCAACTTTTGCCAAAGTTCAATGATGCAAAGACCGCGGTTGCGCCTCGGCTAAACTTTTCTTGAGCGACATAGCATTTGTAGAGGTAGTGTACACATTTCCGAGGCGAAAAGGTCATCGTTCTTGTCAAGTCATGATGATATTTGAGTTTCAAGAGCATGTTTACTTGTATCCCTTGATACTTTCTATACATTCTACAGCTTAATTTCGCCTTCAAATCCACCAACATGCATGAAATTCGCCCTCAACGGCGTCACACTCGTGAACCCCTGCGCGACCGCCCACCCATCATTCCCAGGCTCACTCTCCTCCACGCTCTCGTACACATCCTTGAAGCTCGGCGCCCACGTGAAGTGCTTGTGCGTATACCGCATATGCTCCTTGCCCGTCGGCGTCTCCGCACCCGAACCCGTGCCCTCCTGCAACACACCCTGACTATTAGATCGAAGCTCCTTCTTGCCTAGCTTCTCCTCTTGTTTGCGGATCTGCGACTCGATGTCGGATGGCGAGTGGTCAGCTTCAGAGGGGACTTCGACGACCTGGAAACACGAGCCGGATTTCCACTTGTTCTGGAGCATGTTTGTCCAGAGAATTTTGCGGTCCCCAACTTTCTCCACAAGCGGGACGTTGACGGTGTACAGGTGTGTATTCGAGTCCCAGTTATCGTAGAGGTGTTGTATGAGTTTTGCGCTCAGTTCAGAGGCGTCTGATATTATGCCCGCGTCGTGGTTGCGGTCGAAGAAGGCATAGGAGAGGGCGATCGACTTAACGCCGCAGACAGCGGCTTCCATTGCGCCACCGACGGTGCCGGAGCTGAGGGAGAAGACGGCCGTGCTGTTGCGCCCATAGTTGGGGCCCGAGACGACGAGGTCGATGGGGCCGCGGGCAGAGAAGTAGTGGTAGAGGCCGATTTGTACGCACGAGGCGGGTGTGGAATCGACCAGGACCCATTCTTCTTCGGTGCTGTTGGTGGGCAGAGGTGTGTTATGTGTAGAACCGTGGTTCGTGAGGCGACCGTCGGCGGTAGTTTGCAGAGGCGTAGGGCGGTAGTAAGTTGGTTTGATCTGTAGCAGATAGCTGTGAGTGGAAGTCCTTATGTCTACCAGTAAATGCTGCGCAGCACACTGTAGTATCGTTGAGGCGGACGTACCGATTTGCCGACAAGATGCGCTTTGCCTATCCACGACCGCTGGGTATGCGGTAACACTACGGAGACGGTATGTCCATGCTTTTGTAACGTAGACACGAGGGAATGTACATAAGGTGAGGACTCGTCTGACGGTGGGCCATCGTCGTTGGTGATCTATCCAGTCTTAAGAGCTGAACTTGCGCCAATGGATTGCATTAACTTACGAGGATATGCATGTTGACTATGAGGGTGTTATAGAGTATGCGCTTGTGTAAGGTAGTGTTCGGAGTTGTCGAGAAGCGCGTAGAGGGGCAGACATCGAGCGTGACGTGCTGCGTAGATCCGAGATCGCTATCGATAAGTAGGAAATAGACATCGCGTGGCTCCAGTCAGGTACCATCGTCCGATCCACTCCTAGTGCATTCACATACATGAGCACCAATCAATTCATGTTACAAGTTTTGAATTCTGTGAAGGAATACTCCTCAATTGCGGATATTGTGACCACGCTATATGCAAACCCGAGTACACCGTTCGTACTTTACACCTGTATGTGAAGCTGCAGTAACTCCACCAATGCTAGTATCGTACATGCCCGCGAGGGCTGATTGTAAGAAACGCTGTGTACCCAAAAGACCATCAATCACTCCTCGTTGTCCGCCCCCTTCTTCTTCGCATTTGCGGTTTGCATCTTGCCGAGTATTGTCTTGCTCTTTGCTTTGCCTTCGATTTGCTCCGCACGGCTTAAGCTGCTGTAGAATGAGCGCACCTTTTCGTGTGCAATGACCTTTCGAGGGTCGAAGCGTAGGATCTGCAAACCAGCCATGCTCGTCGCACGGGAGAGCGCGACATACGCTTGACCCTTCTCGAACACTCGGCCAAGATCGACACGTACACGCTCTAGGGTCTGACCTTGGGCTTTGTGGATGGACAGCGCCCACGCGAGAATGAGCGGGATCTGACTCCTTGACGCTTGCACTTCGCCGTTGGGAAGTTCAATCTTCCAGTCTTCTCGTTTGCAGAGCAGGTCGCGTGTTGTGCCGTCTGCGATTGCGAACCGTACTACGGGAAAGACTTGTGCTGTGTTGAGGCCCATTGAGTTTTTCACCATTTCCGTCTTCATGGCCTGTTCCGATGCCCCACCCTCGAGAAAGGCTTCTTCGTCTTCCTTGTAGAGCGTGAACATCTGCTCTGTCATGAAGCCCGTTACCTTGCCTAACGAGCCGTTGACCAATGTGTCGTCCATGTTCTTGACTAGCATAACTTGGGCGCCCTTCTTCAGTTGTACAACCTCCGGAACCATGCAGCTCTGCAGTAATCGGTCGCGCTGTTCCTTGTTTGTGATTGTGCCTCCGTCTCTTGCCTCGAAACTGAAAATGTTGCCATGCAATTGCTGCATGCGAAGGTTATTCGCACGGTCCACCTCTTGTCGGGTAGGAAACAGCTCGGTCGCTTCAATGTTCTCGTCCGACGCTGGTAGTGCCCGGTCCAGTTTCCGGAACCGCGCAATTGAGTCTGGTGTTAGCTTTCCCTCTCGCATCTCGTTCAGCATATTCGCAAATACGGGATCCTTCTGACGGAAGACGTGGGTGAGGCCGATAGTGTGTTCGATCGAAGTCGTCCAGGTGCCAGCATCAAAGGCAAACTTTGAGGCCTTGCCATATTCTGGTACAGGTGGTAATTGGAAGAAATCACCGGTGATGACGAGCTGGATGCCGCCAAAGGGCCTGCCGTTGTTGCGAATAGTCCGCGCAATCTGCTCGAGCTTGTCGAAAAGATCACCGTCCACCATCGAGACTTCATCCATGATGAGAACCTTGGTGCGCATCCATCTTTGCTTGGCTTTTGCATTCCTTCGGATCTTCTTGATTAGGTCTTCTGCAGGCTCTTTGCCGAGGCCGATGCCTGAAAAACTGTGCAGAGTGACACCGCCCACATTACACGCTGCTAGGCCGGTGGATGCTGTGACTGCAACTCGATCTGGCTCACGGACGTACTTCCTTCGTAAAGCTGCGATAATCTCCCGTAGAAGAACGGATTTACCAGTACCTAGAACTGTCAGCAATAGCAAATGCATGAAAATGATTGCAACAACATACCGGCTGATCCCGTGAAGAACACGCTCTTCTTGTACTCCGTAACTAGGTTGAGCACGTTTTGTTGCTCTTCACTCAGGAAAATGCGAGCCACCGCATGCTTCTTCCTCTTTTTAGCGGCTACTTGGAGATCATCCACGGAGGTATCGGCGTCCTTGATCTGCTTCTTGTTCTGCTCCCGCAAATTCTTCTGTTGTTCTTTCAGGGCGCTTGCGGTCGCATTCCAGAGGTACTGTGACTTCGGCTTGGGCGTTGCGGCGACCTCCGCCTTGACTTCCGTAATTTGCCTCTTCTTTGGCCGTATAGTTTCTTCTTCCGAGTCTATCTCATCCTTCGCCTCCTGCGTATTGGCTGCCTTTTGATTCTGTGACCACGGCAGGTACGCACGCCTGGACCTAGGCTTGGCTGGCTCTGCTTTCCGTGGCGTCTTGAAGTGCTCCAGCGGGGACGATGACCACGGTATTGGCTGGCTGCTGTCCAATTCCAACTTTTGCGCAGCTGTTTGAGGATGCGACTGGTAACCAGAATCTCGCGATTCACTGGAGGCCGTGTGGGGTAGCTTGGGGTATGCGACGGATCCTTTAGTCGCGGGATCCTCTACGTCCAGGTCAATATCGCTGTCGAAGTCGTCCTCATCGAACAGAGCAGTCGCCAGTCCGGCACTTTTGGTTCGTGCTGACGCGCTATATGCCATTGGCAGGTCATTCTCCTTCTCCATGTCTGCTATGTGGAGCGTAGGGTAGTCGATGATATCTTCGTGAAAGTCCAACGTCTTCGCTAGGCCAGTTGACGTTCTCTTCGTCCCTTGGTTGTACGACCCTCGAGCCAGAGACCCCGATAGCCCAGGTTTCCCAGCACCATTCTGCCTTGCACCACTCGCCAGCGGGTTGGTGTTGCTCTGTGTTGATCCGGTCCGTGCGAATGAACTCCCTAGTGATTGCTGCTTGGAGGCGGCGGCGGGCGTGGGTTGAGGAATGGCGGCATTGTGGTTATTCACGGCTTGCTTAAACATAGTCACTGTGGACTGCGGTCTGATAGAAAGGTAGCCGTAGTACGGGCGCTGTGAGGTCTGAAGTCGATCGGGACGTGCGGTGGAGAGGCGCGTTCGAACAAGGTGCGTAGATGCAGGGTACGAAGGCGATTGTTTTGGAGAAAACAATTTCAGCGACGCACCCAGCCTAGTCAGTGCGAGAAGCATACAGCACACGAGGGGCGCGGACGAGAAAGGAAAAAATTAGCGACAGAATGTCGAGAAAGTGCATGCCCAAACAGCGGGGAGTGATGCTTCATGAGATGCACTGACCCACAACGCGATGGAACGCGCTTTCTCGCGGGAAAGTGGGACCGTCACGTGATGACGTGAGGCGAGCGTTCTTAGCCCGGTGCCACTGCCACACCTGCACAACTAAGACGAAAGTGATGAGATTGCGACAGGTAGCAGCGTCCACTGTACTGAAACTGTACATAGGTCCTTGTGGTCTTACTTAAAGCCTAGCGACACTGCGTGTAGCTTCGGGTAATCACATGTCTCTGTTCACTTTCTCGCGTAGTTGGCAAACTGCAGTGCTCTAATACCAATATCTCCCATCGCATGTAATGGGAAATATTCTAGCGCAAAACTGCTAGCCCATTAGTGCAATCAGAAAGGCGACGTCGGTATCCCCCAGTAGGTCAATATGACTTGATTGATGCCATGGAGGCTTCATAGATTGCTATCACTTTTTGAACGTCGATTTCGTCAGACTATGTATCCATGCTGCTTCTTACACCCTCTTAGTATTCCATTCTTCTTTCCCTCCGTTCAAATCTGCATGTACTCCAATGGCACTGAGCAACCAGGCCCATGCCAAAATCGCAAAATCGGGTAACGCTAAACGCTAGACGAAAGCTCATATCACCAGGCCAGGTGTGTCATCCTACACAAAGGAATAAGGCAAATGCTTTTAAGAGGTGTAAGAATAAGGTATCAAACAAGCAACATAAAGATAGGCAGAAGGCAGGATTGTATGTGCCCAAAAACAGCCAAGCAAAAGAACGACATATGGAGGGGAGCAAGGAAATTCATTCAAAAGTTCTTTCCGTGATTCCGACCGTTAAAAAGGCCCACACACTTCAGCGCAAACCCTAGAAGGCAGGGTGTGCGCTGAGAAGATCGTGCGCAGCTTGGAGAAAACAACCCGTTGCAACAATCCACACCACTCGTACACCAATTTTGAATAACAGAAGAGTCCCCGTCGAATAGATATGGGCAGATAGCTAATGAGATGGATCCAAGAAGATGGCGTCTATCCAACGGACACCTCGTGTAAACGACCAGACATTTCGTAAAAATGAGTCGAGCATTGCAAGTGCAGAGAAGGACTGATATGAAACGTCATGCTCAACCTTGGTATCCGCCAAAGCCGTTCTGGTTGAAGTTGCCTTGCTGGGGCTGACCCCACTGCTGCTGGGGAGCACCGCGGCCGTAGCCACCGGCACTCTGGGGCGTCTGCATCTGTGGGGGGTAGTTCATACCAGGACCGCCGAAGCCCTGCTGCTGCTGGGCAAATGGTTGTCCGCCGGGGCTGGGTCCTGCCCGCGCATTAGATTGTGTTTTGCGATATTGCAGCTTCCTCCGGTGCCGCTCACCTGAGGGTGACATGGGGCCACCCGACATGGGACCACCCGACATGGGACCACCCGACATGGGACCGCCCGACATGGGACCACCAGGGCCACCACCTCCGTACTGAGGGAAGTACGCGCTTGGGGTTTGAGGGTACGCTGAGTTGGGACCTGCGGGCGAGTAGCCTTCGAATTGGCCCGTCGGAGGACGGTCTTTGCCCCACTAAGAGAAATTGTAAGCAAGGAAAGAGATTGAAAAGGAAACACATCAACCTACGCTACACTTCAGTGGACGGCCGTTGACATTGTACCCGTTGAGTTGACAGATTGCCATGGCGGCGTTCTCGTGAGTGTCCATTTTGATGAAAGCAAATCCACGATCAGATTGGAAACGTGTTTCGGTGACATATCCAAAGTTCTGGAAGAGCGGGACCAAATCAGACTGCGAAGTGTATGGAGTCAAGTTGCCGACATAGCACGTAGTCTGCCATTGGGGAGTCTGCGCAACAACCATATCATAGCTCTGGACGCCCTGGGTGGGGAAGTGATGGTGTCCGAAAGGGGTTGTTGGTGTCATGCCCATTGATGCCATTGCTTGCTGCTGGGAAATAGAGGGTTGGCCCTTCTGGTTGGCCCAGTTGCAGCGAATGGCACGAGACCCAAGCCACTCTCCGTCCATGGAACTGAGCGCGCGTTCAGCATCAGCGCGATCCCGGAAAGCGACGAATCCGTATCCACGCGATCTGCCCGTCTTCATATCCCACATGACGCGAGCTTCTGAGACGGGACCGAAGGTAGAAAACGCCTGGAGAAGAACCTCGTCATTGACCTCGTTAGACAGGTCACCGACAAAGATGTGGAAGTGGTTGGAAGTGTCCTCCTTGGCGGTGTTGTTCGACTGATAAGCCCAGTTGACACGGATTTCCTATCTTGGTCAGACGTGTACTCCCAAGACCTTCTGGAGATGTGCGCTTACGTTGTTGTGGATACGACGGCCGTTGAGAGTCGCCATGCCTCTCTCGGCCGCCCCCGGGTCATCGTACTCGACGAAGCCATAGTTGAAGCCCTTTGAATTCACCTGTTAGCCGTCAGCCCGCGTGTATTTCGCAAATAATGCAAGATAGACCCAGACTGTGCCACACGACATGGAAAAAGCAATGCAGCGCTGGAGTTGTATCTTACAGACGGAGAACTGACGGTCTTGTCTGGAATGATCTTAACGCTCTGGACGTGGCCAGTCGTCTCGAAAATCTGACGCAGCACATCCTCAGTTACTCGGGGGTCCAGTCCTCCCACATAAAGCGCTCGCTTATTCGGTTCGGGCGCGGCGCGACGCGGGACGTAGCCTGGTCCACCACTGCCGGGAGACATGGCGTCCAAACCCGGGTTGCCAGGCAGGGGGGAGCCCATGGCAGTCGGGATGGGGTTCGTGTTCTGGGGGATGACCACAGGCGCGAGCGGCGGGGGAGGCATATGCTGCTGGGGAGCGCCGTGTTGTCCGTCATAGCCAGGGGCTCCGGGTGGAGGTGGGAGGTTACCTCCAGGCTGTTGCTGGTCGGCCATTGCTGCTAGTAAAAGGTGCGCAAAGGGCGCAGGTGGCTCTTTAATGGGAGTTTGGGAGAAACGAAGTCTTGGGCAACCAGGCGAGCGATGCAGGGAAGCGACGTCGACACGGCCACGAGGGGAGCAGGTGGTCGATCGCGAGGCAGGCGGCAAGGAAAGTCGTTAGGCGCGAGCAAGACCAGATGCGCAAAGAAAGAAGCAGAGGAAACAGAGGAAGAGAGAGGGTAAGGAGATGCGAAGACACGCAAAGAACCGACGCCGGACAACGGAAAGCTGATAGCCTGGGTTCTGTGTGGGGTGAGGAGGGAGAGATGCGAAGGGTGAGCGCAGCAAGAATTAGCCCAAGCGCCCCGAATGCACGGCGGGCCGGGCGTTAGCTGGACCACCGTAGCCTTACCGCGCCGCTTACTTTACCAGCGACAGCGGTTTGGTATAGCTGTATCAGTCCCGGGACCGCTGATCTGGAGGGGCTCACGGCTGCCACTGTGGAACTACTGCAGCCTTCGGGGAGGGTGTGCTGGCAGCGTCTTGTGTGCTGCACTGCGAATCGCCGCGAAAGGCGTGATCGGGACTGCGTGAGTGGAGTCTGTTCACGAAAAGATTGTCTGCAAAGGGTCCTCCTAGTAATACGAATACATTACCATGTGCTAGCGTATGGCTGCCTTGATATCAGTTGCCTAGACACAATAGCATTCCAGGGCAGAATACAATTTGATGCTGTCCACCCCTCGACATACGCCCCTTCCCCGCGACGCTCAATGGGAAGGTGCGCTGGAAAATTTCAGGCTTGGCGTGTAATGAACGGCAGGTGCGCTTCGGCTGTGGAAAGCTTGGTGCCACGCCAGTTTAGGCTCAACGCTACCAGCGGAAAGCCAACCCGCATGTGTCAAAGGCAAAGGCAGTGAACACGCCGACCGCCGATCATCCCTCGCGTCCGTCTGCGCGTCTCCGAAACATGTACTGCACCTCGACGACTCTCCATCACACCACGTCCCCCCCCCCCCCCCCCCCCCCCCCCCCCCCCCCCCCCCCCCCCCCCCCCCCCCCCCCCCCCCCCCCCCCCCCCCCCCCCCCCCCCCCCCCCCCCCCC